>OY757922.1:41122143-41409357 GCA_963585895.1 Sepioteuthis lessoniana | reverse complement strand
CAGTCAAAAACTATTGCTATGTAACGCTAATAATCCAATTTAATATCAATCATTTGTTTGCATACAGTTAAATGGTTAAACAGTTCCATTCGATTCATAGATAGACCCTAACAAATACCATTCCCGGGTCAAAATAGAATAATGATAATGAAAAAGTATTCCACATTCCCTAAAGTTTTAAATTAAGCCTCACCATCAGGTGGTTTAGTGTCGTATCCAGGATACTTGTTGATTGGGGTCTGCGGAAATGCAGTTTGTGTATCCTAACGCCCCAGTCGACTGGGCTGGTGAATTATGTTAAGCTCATTAAAAAGCAATTTATTATAAATCAACCGAAGACTTGTTTGGTGGCTGGACAGGTCACTGTAGTGGTTACTAGTTGATTGACTCACTGATTTTAATGCTATGTCAACCCATCTGAAGTTATTTTATACCTGGAGATTAGAGAATGGTGTTCATTGTACCTTTATATCCATATTTTTGGTGTAATTTATTAAGTTCTTTTACACACTGTTATATGAAATCGGATATCTAATGCCAATAATTTGTAAACAGATCTATTTGACCTATAAATGAAACTCAAATAGGTCCTACGACTCTGGATTCGAGTGGACCTGGCAATGGATGGGTACTTCACGAGGGTCAGAGCTCTAGAGCTGAAGCTTCACCATCTGATGCAGTTTATGGTTATACCCAAGACACCCTTTTATTCAGCGGTATTATCCCGCTGTGGAGATACAGTCAAGATATTCTAAGTAGCTACTGGTGTTAGAGTTAAAGAGTTGGCTTTGCGAATGCTGGTTTTCAGGTTCGGCACCCCCCCCCCAACCACAACCCGGAATATTGGCCAAATGCTAGTTTCCCCGTCTACAATGGATGAAATTAAGAAACAATTGTCTGTTTGTTTCCAATCCATCCATATATAGATACATAGAGTGTCCAAGGTATCAAACAAACCTGCCTCCAGTGGTGAGGCTCAAGTTTTGCAGATCTTGTGATTGTAGAGTAATCTTTCATTGCCATTACTCGCTGATCCACTCTAACATAGAGTGCAGTCCAAAAATCTTACGCATTCGTGCCAAACAAAACAAAACTAAAACTCTTTAGAAACAATTATCCCAAAATGCATATATAAACGTGAATTGAACGTGATTCTCTAACCAATAGGCATAAAATAACCCAAGATGGGTTGACACCCATTAAAATCAATTAAGCTTCATCCCAATGATTTTTTCATCTCTTTTTTTATTTCTCTCTCTCTCACACTTTCTCTATCTCTTTCTCTCTCTGTATATATATATATGTGTGTGTGTGTGTGTGTGTTTGTGTACGCGTTCATGCATGTGTTTGTTTGCGTGTGCATGCGTATGTGTGTGAGTGTTCATGCATGTGTGTATATGCATGCAAGTATGTGCATATATATATATATATATTGTCATCTACAGAGAGACTATTTCGTTGTATCACAACTCTTCAGGGTGGCTAGAAACTTTGGACGCTTCAAGCTGGGATCGAAACCCGCCTAACTTTACGTTATGCCGATCAATTACCGCTCTGACGTTTCGGTGACCAACGTCAGCTCCAGAATATAACGCATTTCGTATCAACTTACGTTTGTTTTACATTTGACGCTTTTCGCATACAAGAGTAATCAATTCGTTAGAAGAGCTTTGCATTACGCGGGTGGCAGCCGTTAATTCCTTCGCCAGAGTGCTCAACCCCCGAGAGGGGAGCGTATATATTATCATCCACAGATAGACTGTTTCGTTAGCGAACACTAACCATTATGCCAATGGGGCGATACACAATATATATATATATATATATATATATATATATATATATATATATATATATATATATATATATATATATATATATATATATATATAATATATATATATATATATATATATATATATATATATATATATATATATATATATATATATATATATATATATATATATATATATATATATATATATATATATATATATATATATATATATATATATATATAGAGAGAGAGAGAGAGAGAGAGAGAGAGAGAGAGAGAGATTTTAAAAATGGAACTTGATACCACCTTGCTTAACACTCAGCATTATAAGGTACGGTTCAAGGGTAAAGTGGAGCAATCCAGGGAATGGAGTAGCGCCCTCCCCTACACCTTGGTGTAGTAGCTATCGAAAAGGGAGCCTTCGGGTCACCCTCGACTATGGTTGCTAACTTTTTATATATATATATATATATATATATATATATATATGTGTGTGTGTGTGTGTGTGTGTGTGTGTGTATATATATGACTCGATAATAAACACACATTTTGTGTACAGAATTTTATTAAGATCCTATCAAGTTTCCTGATAAATGTCTTGGTTTCAGGTTGGAATTGGTCGATGAATTTACTTAAATTGTCCCGAGCGCTTTCAGACCTTTCTTAGGCCATCATCTGGGGGCTATTTGCATGTGTAAAGAGTGGGGTTTTTTTAAAGAGTTATAGGGTTTTTTTAACGCTACAATTATAACGGGACAATTTTGGTAAATTCCCCCACCAATTCCAACCTGAAACGAAGATAATTATCAGGAAACTTGAAAGGATTTTAATAAAATTATATAGACAAAATGTGTCTATTATTAAATCAAACATGCTTAAATGAAAGACTGCTGCCTAACTGCACACACACACACACACGCACACACACACCCATATATATATATATATATATATATATATATATACGCACACACACACACACATATTCATTCATATATCTTTTTAAGTAATGAGACATCAAGTATCATTTTTGGAGTCTTTGGCATGACTCGACCTGGGATTGAACCCCGGTTTCTCGGGCCATTGGTTACCTTATCGGATGGAGTTGTAGAATACTCTACCTGCTTCTCTACAGAGGGGTAAGACTTCCCCAACGAGTGTTCTGGATATGACACGAAGCAATCTGATGGTGAGATTCCAGTATTGCTGGAGATTTGGGGAATGCGGAGTACCCCTTCATTGCTATCGCTCGCAGGTCCATTCTGGTCCGGAGTGGTAGCACCTGATAGGGTCAACTAGAATTATAGTGTGTACTTATGCTAAACTGAATTGTTTGAAATTGAACTGTTTTTGTATGCTAAACTGAATTGTTTGAAAAAGAACTGTTTTTGACAATGAAACTGTGTACTTATGCTAAACAGAACTGTACGAAATAGAACTGCTTTGACATTTAACTGAATGTAAACAAAAACTATACTTATACTAAACTGAATTGTTTGAAATATAACAGTTTATATGTATAAAAATGGATTTGGCATTAAATAACCTACAATGGTTGATATGCCATAAAACCCTTCCAAACCCAACCAAACCAAACTGGGTCATTGGCTAACGCTCTAACCATTATATATATATATATATATATAATTCAGTCCCAGGTCGAGTCATATCAAAGACTCAAGGAGCCTTCGGATCGCCTCCGACTAATGTTAGCCAACTCATATATATATATATATATATATATATTGTTCATTTTTTTCCGCGCTTTCGTCAGTCTTATTTTCCATCTAATTTCATTATTCTCCCCCCCCCTTCTACCCCCTCTCTCTCTCTCATTGTCTGTCATCTTTATTTTGCCCGCCTTATATTCCCTCTTTAACAAATATAACACAATGCTTACTTAACCATATAGTTTCGCTGATCACTTTGAGGTAGTCAACCCACTAAGAACTGTGCATACCAACCGTTGCTTGAATTTGGTGATTTTTTATGTGGCTTGTTATTTACTCATCACTGCTGGGTCAAAAACAATGGCTTTAGGTTATTTCCAGTCCCTGTCGTTAACAAGTGCTCTGCGAGTAGAGAGGTCAGCGTGTAGTAACGGCTAACGAGCTGAACCGCAACTTCGTAGTAAGTGAATTCGAATTCCAATCGCGCTATTACGTTCACTTTCTGACAAGAAAATTATTACTCCTTTATCTATGGGTTAAATCAGTAATTCACAACCGGTGGGGCATGGTAATATTTTGTTGGGGCATACACTCTTTTGGTGGGGCATACACTCTTTTGGTAGGGCATACACTCTTTTGGTAGGGCATACACTCTTTTGGTGGGGCATACACTCTTTTGTTAGGGCATACACTCTTTTAGTGGGACATACACTCTTTTGGTGGAGCATACACTCTTTTGGTGGGACATACACTCTTTTGTTAGGGCATACACTCTTTTGGTTGGGCATACACTCTTTTGGTGGGGCATACACTCTTTTGGTGGGGCTTGTTTAGAGTCCAAGTTAATGGTCTTTTAAGCTTCCTTCGCGTGAATTGTAAATAGTATCATTACTGTTCCTCAGCGATGGCTTTGGCATTATATAACCCATGAAGGTTTTTATGCCACTAAACAAAGAAACCGAACGAAAACTAAGTAGTCACTCGTCTAAGTACTGTGCAAGAACATCGTTGCTTAACTTGATTAATCTTGCTTTCAGCGTGACTTGACCGTAAACAAACCTTTATAACACTCTCTTCCTGGGTACTCTACTAACTGTGGCTTTGTGCCAGATTAAGATATACATAATAATTGGAGCAGAAGTAATTGGGCAATCAATAATATCATATTGTTATTGACAACCCTCTTAATTCTGCCCTATCCCGTATTTTTATAATCAATATTCCCACTTTATCAATAACAAAATTCTAGCCGGATGGAGCTGAAGAATACATCAACTCCCCCCACTGCCACCAAACGAGTGTCCTGGATATGACATAAAACAATATGACGGTGATGCTCCGGTCTTGGAGCCTTGGAAAATGTGGAGTACCTCTTCATTGCCATTGGTCCCAGGTCCACTCTGCCCTGGAGTGGTAGCACCTGATAGGGTCTCATCTATTGGTCAAATAAAACTGTTTGACTTTTAAACTGTGTACGAACGAATGACTGATGCTAAATTAAATTGTAAGAAATAGAACTGTTTGGTCATTTAACTGTGTGTAAACAAATGACTGATGATTAATTGAATTATTAGTTATACGTACCAATACTTGAATCTGTGTAACTGTGTGTGAAAGAATGAGTAACATTGAATAGATTAATTAGTGTTAAATAGCAATACTTGTGATCACTTCCCTGGGTGCAAACAAATGATTAATGGTAAATTGAATTATTCATGTTAGAAATGCTTGAAACCATTTGACTGTGTGAAAAAAGGGGATTCGGCATTAAATAATGGTTAATATGCCTTAAAACCAAACCGACCAATACAACGTGATGCTTTGCAGATCACTTCAATCCGCCTTGAGTGACGCACTCTTTTGGCCTTGTGTCATACTAGAATAATCAAAGAAACACCTTACTGTTAGTAGTTAGATCATTTAGCAGACTATAACTACCGACATGAATCTGATCCTCACTGAGTGCCCCTGACTGATTACTTTGTAACCAGACTTAAGTTTAATGAACATCTTTATTAAAGAGTCGTTAATCGTAGTTTGGCGCTCACCACAGAAGCCTTGTGCCAAACTAAGCTGCACTTAATGCATAACTAATACTGTTTTGTGCACATGCAAACACATATTCTCTATCTCTATATTATTCGTTGTTCATTCTATCTTATTTTTCAGCTTATTCCTCCCTCTCTCTCTCTCTCTCTCTCTCTCTTTCTCTCTCTCTCTCTTAATATTACCTACTTTTATCTACATCTCTTTCCCCTTCCTCTTTCCCTTCCATTGCTCTTCTACTTACCAACCATTATTCCGTGTTTTACATTCTCGTCACTGGCATGTCAAGAGAAGGAAATAGATAAGGAAACTCTTGAACAAATAACTTTCCTATAACTTTCCTTAAGTACACATACCATAGCATCAAAAAGCTGTTACTTCTGAATTCAACTTTTCCCAAAACCGATAACACACATACATACATACATACATACATACACTCACTCCCCTTACCCTTAGCGTAATGGTTAACGCCTCTGGAAATGGAATCGGTGATCCGAGTTCAAATCCCGGATGTAGCTGTTTGCATTTCACACCGCACACATACCATTGGGAAAGGTAATAATCAAACTGTTCTCCCACTAGCTATGGTTAAATAGTCTGGCAGAATCGACTCTTTAACCTTGCTATTGCAACTGGTCTAGGAGAAGGAAAACTCAGAATTCAAACCAGTTAAACTTCGCTTATAAATTGACCTAGTGTCGTATCCTGCTTGTGTGAAGGGGTTGGGCAAATATATGTACGTGGTGCATTCAATAAGTTTCCAGACTTTTTTGTACAGGCGTTTGAAATTGTCGTAGACTCTTGAAAATTGACTATGTTATTGCTATACATCTTATGAGATGACTGACCAATTTTTATGATTTCAGGTTCAAATGAACAGCTACAGCTGCAATTGGAATACACCCTACTAAAGCCTGATCGTCACAGCTGGTGATTTTCAAAAATGCAATCTGGACGTGAGGACACTTTAGAAGAACGATACGTAATAAAATTCTGTTTTAAACATGGAAAAAATGCCACAGAAACGTATGGAATGCTTCAGACTGCTTTTGGGACATCTTGCATGAATCGAGCATCAGTTTTTGAGAGGCATAAGAGATTTAAGGAAGGCAGGGACTCTGTGAGGGATGATGAGAGGTGTGGGAGGAGTAAGGAAGTCAATACACCAGAGTTGATTGGCCAAAGGGTTAGGGTTAGGGTTAGTATGTTGAGGTTTTAAGGGAGTTCAGGAAAAGATTCCGTCGAAAGAGGCCAAATCAAATCGGGTCAGTGGTATCTCCACAAGACAATGCACCAGTCCACAACTCCATTCGTGTCACAGACTATTCAACCAAGATGGGCATCAAGACAGTCTCACCTTGCTCCCTGTGACTTTTGGTTATTCCCTAAGCTCAGAGGTTGTCGTTATGAGGCAACTGAGGAGATGAAAGAGGCTGTAACGAAGGTCATTGACACGCTCACTCAAGAGGATTTCCATAGGGCCTTCCAGAAGTTGTTGAAACGGTACAAGTGCACATCAGCCGGATGAGGTTACTTCGAAGGGGACTAGAGCTTCATGTGTGTACTATCAATAAAAGTCCCCATATGAAAAAGTCTGGAAACTTATCTAATGATCCTCGTATAATGGATATGCGTTAACCTATCACATTGCGCTGACATCAATAATCTTTCAATTTATCTTAGTCTCTTCCTATCTATCTATCGATTGGTATCATTCTATTAAGTGTTTATATATGTACCCTCTTTCTTTCTTTCTTTCTCTACTTCGGTCTGAATTCATATCTATCCATCGATCTATCTTAGTCTGTTCATATCTATCGATTGATATCATTCCGTATACCTTATATATATATATATATAGTCATCCACAGACAGATCTGTTTTGTTCTATCAGAACTCATCAGTGTGGCTAGACAGTAGCTTCCTGTAGCTGGGATCGAAACTCGGTTGACTCAAACGCCAAGCCAAAGCCTCTAACCATTCAGCCACGAGGAGCCATTAGCTGCGAAGTAACTTTTAAACGGTTATGAATCACAATTATTATTGTTTACATACATCCGTTCAAACGGCTGCCGAGACCTCAATTCATATACGAAGAGGCTTGCAATGAACGCTAATGGCAACACGATTACTTCTTCGCCAGAGAACTCAACCATACGGGGGTAGGGGAGTATATATATATGTATATATCCCTTTTCTTTCTTTCTTTCTTTCTTTCTTTCTTTCTAGTTATCTATCAAAAAATAAAGCTATTGATCTCATTATTCTTAACGTTTATATATCCCATTCTTTCTTTATGAAGACTCCGTGGAGTTGTGGCTTACGTTCTCTCCTACGACATTGCAGTAAGCGAGTTCGAACTCCAATCGTGCTATAACGTTCACTTTCAAACTGCCCTTGGGGAAGGTGTAGATCCCCTTCTCCCCCCTCTAGCTATTCGTTTAATAGTACCACAACTGTTTTTCTTCAAGGATAGCTTTGGCATTAAATAACCCACAAAAGTTGATATGACATTAAAAAAGAAGTCATTAAAGACAAACCAAGGCATTCTTTTTTTTTTTTTCTCTCTCTGCTTTCAATCCTTTCTTTCTTCCCATCCGTTTTTTTTATTCTATCTCGTACCCGCCCCTCTCCACCTCAATTTAAAAAAAATGATTTTCTCCCTTCTGTCTTCTCTCTATCTTCTTACCTCCCTTCGATTAGTCTCTTCTCTTTTTCTTTCCGCCCTCATTTTCTTCTTTTTAGTCTCTTATGTCATCCCTCTTTCCCTGTCTCTCTCTCTCTCTCTTTCCTTTTATGTCATTTTTGTCTTTCCTTTTTTCAGCGCCCCTTCGCTCTCTCTCTCTATCTTTTTATGTCATCTTTGTCTTTCCCTCTTTCAGTACCCTCTTCTCTCTGTCTCTGTCTGTCTGTGTGTGTGTGTCTCTCTCTCTCTCTCTCTCTCTCTCACACACACACACTCACCTCTTTTTATCTCATCTTTGTCTTTCCCTCTTTCAGCCCCCTCTTCTCTCTCTGTCTCTCTCTCTCTGTTTCTCTCTCTCTCTCTCTCTTTCCGTTTATGACATCTTTGTCTTTCCCTATTTCAGTGCCCCCTTCTCTCTCTTTCTTTCTCTCTCTCTGTCTCTCTCACCTTCTTTTTACTCCACTTTGTCTTTCCCTCTTTCAGCACCCTCTTTTCTCTCTCTCTCTCTCTCTTTCACACACACACGCACACACACGCGCGCGCACACACACACACACCTCATTTTATCTCCTCTTTGCTTTTCAGCGCCCCCCTTCTCTCTCATCTGTCATCGTCCTCATTGTGTGTGTCGAATCCTGTGAAGGAACTGCACGTGACACCTTCACCATAACTACGACTATCCTTATTACCACGATGATCACTACTACCACAATGGATAAACTAAAGTATAGAGGTCGCGGCTCATTTGATAAACACCTTGCCCGACTTTATCTATCTTTTTTATTCATTTTTATTTTTTCCTTGAATTTTCTTTTCCCATCAGCATATTCATGCTTGATAAAAAATGGTGGATTCAAGTTCTCTTTCAACCTCAAAGACATCAAAATTTGTCATTCCTATATTTCAAATGAAATATCTGGTCGAATGGTTGTAAAATTCACAAGATCGAAACTGAAGATCGAAAAAAAAAAACATCAACCAAAAACATCTGTCATTGCTATTAAATTACTTTCACGTCTTTGTATTCATAAGACACACCTTGGTTCAAATCCTGATGTAAACAATCTTTCGATATCCTTTATTAAAATTGCAAGCATCATGCATCGAAATAATGATATACAAATATAGATCTTTATATTACAAAAATTTCTCATGTTATAATATGTTACTGAAGCTCTGCAGAAAATGACATTTCCTAACGTGATTTTGTATTTTGTAAGAATAAAACAATTTCCAGCCCAGTTTGCAACTGAATACACATTTCTATGGTATTTGTTTGCGTTGAACGTCATTATCTATCTATCTATCTATCTATCTATCTTGCCCTGTATATATATATATATATATATATATATATATATGTGTGTGTGTGTGTGTGTGTGTATGTGTGTGTGTGTGTGTGTGTGTATCAGCCTGCTCATATCTATCTATCTATCTCGTCCTATATATATATATATATATATACATCAGCCTGTTTATATCTATCTATCTATCTACCTATCTATCTATCTATCGTGCATATGTTTAACTGTAAACGACCAAACATAGTACACCATAACGAAATTCTTATTAGAGCAATATACTTGAAATACACTGACTTAAAGAATTAAGCAATTTTTTCTCCAATGATAAATTCAAAGGTTCTGTCTCCGAGCTAAACGTCATTAAAAAAAAACTTTTTTATTATTCAAATTTTTTATATAACTGAGATGACTATGACATTCTAAAATGAATCATTCACCCCTTAATTAGAAGCATCACTCTCATTATGGACCGCTTTTATAAAAGGGAGCCCCGAGAGTTCACGGATCGTCAAGTCATTTTTTTTTTCAACTGGCATTATATTTTGGCTATTGCATTATTATTTACTCGCTTCAAGATTGGGCTACCCGTTCGTTGTCCTTGCAAGCTATTGTTTGTGAGTTTGCTCAGCGCTAGAAATATGGCCTTGTGCCAGATCTAATTTTCAATCAATAAATCGATAATTGAACTATTACTTGCCCTATTTTATCGCCACTACTGTGACTACCATGACGAATAATACAATACAAGCACTGCAAATAAATTATGATTTACAGAAAAACAGTTACTATTTGTACTACTGATTCTATGGTCAGTGTATTTGCGGATTCGGTAAATAGGGAACTCGCCGGATCTCAGATACTAACTGCTTTTTCAAAGGTACTGCCATTTATTATCTTACTCCTTGCGAGTGGTTCACACCAGTTTTATATGGTAGGTTTTCATTAAAGTCTGAGTGACAAATTTCCAGGACCCTCCAGAGTATTCTGACTGATTTTAACAGTACTGTGACTTCGATTTCTCTTGTTATACATAGCCCAGTCAGCTGGAGCTGTAGAATACACCGACTGCATCTTTGCTGTGGGGTAGGATCGTACCCAACGAGTATCCTGGATATGACACTAACTAATCTGATGGGGGGGGGCTCAAGTAATGCTTTGGGGAATACGGAGTATCCCTTTATTGCTATTGCTCACAGGTCCACTTTGAACCGGAGTGGTAGCGCCTGATAAGGTCAAATAGAACTGAAATGTGTAATCATGCTAAACTGAATTGTTTGAAAGAGAACTGTTTTGACATTTAAACTAAATTGTTTGAAGTACAGCTGTTTTTATATTTAACTGTGTGTAAATTGAATACTGTGTACTTATGCTAAACTGAATAGTTTGAAATAGAATTGTTTATATCTATAAAAATGAATTTGGCATTAAATAACCTTTAGACACCAACATACTAGCAAACTAAGGACTCTCTCTTCATCATAATACATATAACAAAAAATAAAAGTCATTGGTTGTAGTTGTTTCCTGTATTTCCTGTTATTTCTTGTTTGTCAAAATTCTTTTGTCTTTTAGATGATAATTTCTTTTCTTTTTGTTAATTTATACTAGGTCTGGTCTTCTTGCAGGAATTAGGTAATCTGTTTGTATCTCAAAATCCACTAGATGATAAGTTCTTTTCTTCTTGTTTGATATGACTAGGCCTGGTCTTCTGGTTGGGATTGGGTAATCTTTTTGTATCTCAAAAATTGGCCATCTAAAAGATGACTAATTCTTTTCTTTTTGTTTTGTTTTGTCTTCCACCTGGGATTGGATAATTTGTATCTCAAAATCAACTAGAAGACAACTTCTTTTTTCCTTGTTAATGAACACTTGGTCTCGTGGCATGGGTTGGATGATCCGTTTGTATATCAAAGTCACAGAGAATTTTATGGGTCTCATTTTCTTGACAGATTCTGGTTTGTTCAAATACCATTTGTCACTATAGTCAAATTTGAATCTCTTACACAACTCCCAATAGATCACCCTTCCCACCCAATCACGTCTTGTCTTGTACTCCTTTTGTCCCAGTTTGCTGCATTCGGTTATCATGGGATTAACCCTTTCGTCACTGTCAACACATAACCTCTACTTGCAATTGTGTAGCGTAGGAGAAATTTTTATCTACTTAAATGATCCGAAACAGTTGCTCTTTAGACGTACCACAACGTAGGGGAGCGATTATCAATGACTGAGTTAGATTCTCACAGAGTACCCTTCTGAGAATTAACAGTTCATCAACTGATTGAGCAGATACAACTCCGAATTTACTAAACTTCACGGGCCTCAAGTTATTTACATATTTGTTCCTAAACAGTTACCCTTCTAAGTACGGATCAGGCTGAACAATGCTAAACTTTGGTGTTCTTGCAGCAATTGGTGATTTGTTCTTTACTCACCATTGCTTAGTCTAACACACCAGCCTCAAGTTATTTCCAGCGCCTGCTGTTATTAAGTGGTCATATGTTCAAGCACAATACAGGCTAATCGTTGCTTAACTTTGGTGATCTGGCAGGAACTGGTACTTTCAGCGTGAGTTGACTTTAAATTGGCCATTATTAGTCTGCCGTAAATTTGATTCTTCCTGGATACTTTAACTTATTACCATGGCCTTGTGCTAGACTATTATACATACGAAACTGGTGCAGAAATAATTTTTAATCAATAATATTATGCTGCTATTGACTGTTCTCTTAATTCTGCCCCGCCCTGTATGTTAATTATCTATATTTCCTCTTTATCATGGAAAGCTAAGGGATTATTCCCTCATGTTGGTACCATGTAACACAGTATTAAAGGAGAATGGTAACTGCATTAATTCCTCAGCCCTGAAAAATGGCATTGAACAATCAGCATGCTCTCTCTCTCTCTCTCTCTCTCTCTCTCTCTCTCTCTCTCTCTCTCTCTCTCCCAGTATATATATATAGAGAGAGATGCACGTGAACACTTTTAATATATAGGTTGTTATATGTGTGTATATGGTAAATAAAAAATGCGCATGTATGCATATACGTATGCACAGATATACAATTATATATATATATATATATATATATATATATATGGAGAAATGATATATTTTGGTTAATCTGACAACATGATAAAAAAATAAGTGAAAAAGTGAATAAATCAAACACTTAAAATGGGTTTAGTAGTAATATTTCTTTTTTAAGAAGTTCTTCCTTGAATAAAGAACGAAATATTACTACTAAACCCGTTGTAAGTGTTTGATTTATTCATTTTTCTACTTATTTTTATTATATATGTACAGAACCATCCATGAATACTTTTTTATATACGTTCTTTTACATACATGTGCGTATGAAAGTAAAATGATAAATAATGAAAGAGGAGTACACAGCAGAGAGAAATACACGTACACCAGTCTTTAAATATATATATATATATATGTGTGTGTGTGTGTGTGTGTGTGTGTGTGTGTGTGTGTGTGTGTGTGTGTGTGATTGCATATATATATATATATATGTATATATATATTCCAATACATTCATATATATATATATATATATATGTGTGTGTATACATACAGTCATATGCATGAATGTACCCACACATATATACAAACATGGATACATACAGACACACTAAAACATTTACTTACACTCATATGTGTGTGTGCGTGTGGGTCGGTGTTTGTTTCTGCGTATATATATATATATATATATATATATATATATATATATATATATATATCAGAATCTTAGTGTTCGAACGCATCTTAAGGAATTCTGACATTCAGTGCTTACTCTCACCCGGCCCTTTCTGCTAGGTAAACCATCGCAGGAAGACCTTCCTGTCAGCTGGTATTTTGTGCATTTTTGTACCTTGCTTATTATAAAAGCGTGAGCACTTTTAAATGAAAGAATGAAAGCGAGCCGACGAGATAGCTTGATAGATAGATAGATAGATAGATAGATAGATAGATAGATAGATATTGTAGTCCGTGAAGGGTCCGTGTCTGGTACGTGGCAACTAGTTGCAACGGAAGCTGTGTTTGTACTCTCTCTATATGATCATGAATTTGGTTACAATTTTATTTTAATTTAGTACAGAAAGTGTAAATGGTATGCAGCGATTGTACCAAATGATACAATGTACAGTCAGTATCGTTCTTACCATGATCTTGATAATAGTGTCTGCTGCATTGCCGCGATGTTGCGGGCGAAGTGGTGTTGTCTATAAAGGTAAATAACATTAAGGATCAAATCAAACATTGTTATTCTGTTTTTTGCCCGTCAATTTAAGAAGCTTTTTTCATTTTTAAAAAAGCATTATCTTTGGGAACGTTTTAAATATACATATCGACCATAAATAAGCACACCTCCAAAACAGACATGCGTGACCAAGAAGTACAGTTTTGCAAAATCATAGTTTCTAAAAACAAAAACAAAACAAAAAAAAAAAAGATACAGAAAAAACAAAACAAAAAACACTGTAAATTCAAATGATCTGAATATACAGAGATAAATTATATCCTAATGATTAGTTTCTTTGTTTAATGGCATACCTACCTTCGTGAGGTATTCAATGCCAAAGCCATCCTTGAAGAAGAACAGTAGTGATACTATTTAGACCATAGCTGGGTTACGGATATCAGGATTTATACCTTTCTTAAGGTTTGGTTTGGTTTGGTTTTATGGCATATCAACCTTTGTAGGTTATTTAACGCCAAATCCATTTTTATGTAAATAATCAGTTCTATTTCAAACAATTCAGTTTAGCATGAGTACACAGTTTAATTGTCAAAAACATTTCTATTTCAAACTATTCAGTTTATTCGAGCAGTTATATATAACAATTCAGTTTAGTGTAACTACAGTTTCAATGTCAAAAACAGTTCTATTTCAAATAATTCAGTTTAAGATAAGCACGCAGTTTAAATGTAAGTACGCTTTAATTGTCAAAAACATTTCTATTTTAAGCTATTTAGTTTAATCAAATAATTCAGTTTAGCATAAGTATGCCGTTAGATCTATTTAACCCATAGATAGGGCCCTATCAGGTGCCATCACACCGGGTCAGAGTGGACCTGGGAGCAATGGCAATGAAGGGGTACTCCGTATTCCCCAAAGCTCCAGCATTGCTGGAACCTCACTATCAGACTGTTTAGTGTCATATCAGGACACTCATGTGTGCGGGGTGGGGGTACCCCTCTGCAGAGAAGCAGTTGGTGTATTCTACAGCCCCATCCGACTTGGCAACCTTTCTTAAGAGTATTGGTTCGAAAATAAACCTAATAGCGCGATTCGAGTTCGAACTCTTTTATTTCGATGCCGTAGCCCAGTGCTTTTGTAATTGCCCACGATGATGAAAAAAAAAAAGGATTCATTTATTTTTTTTTTTATTTCTATATAAAGAAAAATTCATTCTTAATGTTTTTTTATTTTGCAACGAATATTTAAGTCGATCTCGTGTATCAGTCGACCATTTATGATCACGAAATTATTAACTCATGAAGTATTATGCCTTACAAATTTATTCCTGCGTGCAGAAATGGTTAATAAGTTAGGCATTCTTCGATTAAATCTTTGCTTTGTAATGGTTAAAGCGATGGACTGCGGAATCGAAGTAAGCGAGTTCGTACTCCAGTTGCGCGATTACGTTTACTTTCGGGCAAATACCCTTGGGAAAAGTATGAACCCCCTTATCCTCCCAGCTATAGGTTAAATAGTAAGGCTACTGTTCTTCTAGGAGAATGGCTTTGGCATTAAATAACCTACAAAGGTTGGTATGCCATTAACCAAAGCAACCAAACCTTTGCTTTAGAAAAAAAAACTTTATAAAGATATAAAAACAAAACAAAAAGAATAAAAAAAGAAAGTAGAAATATAGAAAAATTAGAATAAAATAAAAAAACATTATAAATAAAAGAAAATAGAATAAAATGTAAAATGAAATAAAAATGAAATGAAATAGAATGAAAATGAGGGAAAGATAAACTCAAAATAGGAATAAAATTAGAAATAAATTAAAATCAAATTAATATCAAATGAGAATAAGATTAAAATGGAAACGAAAAACTGAAATAAAGATTTAAATAAATTAAAGTAAAATAAAATAAAAAGAAAATAGAAACAAAAATAGGGTAAAGATAATAAAAACGATAAAATAAAAGGAATTAAAATTAAAATTGATATAAGAAAATGAAATTTGAATTGAATGAAAATTTGATATGATTTAGGATCAAAGTTGTTAAAAAAAACTTTTTTTTAAATCTTTCTATTCCTGAATAAGTGCTTAAATAAGAATAAAATGAAATGAAAATAAAGAATAAATTGCTGGCAGTATACTGATTTATGGATGATACTGTGTGCATACACTAAATAAACAATATTTTCATTCAAACAAGATTTTAAAAAAGAAAATAATAATTTAAATACTATAACAGTGTTCATTAGAGTATCAAAAGTATATATACACCCTTTTTCCCTGGCATAGATTTTACAAGTACATAATGAATTATCTTGCTCTATGGTAGAAATATATGTAAAAAAAAGTTAAGTCGGCGACCCGAACGCTCCCTTTTCAATAGCTACTACACCGATGTATAAGGGAGGGCGCTACTCCATTCCCTGGATTGCTCCACTCTACCCTTGATCTTTTACCTTATAATGCTGAGTGTTAAGCAAGGCGGCATCAAGTACTATTTTTTGAGTTCTTTGGTATGATTCGACCTGGGATTGAACTCCGGTCTCCAGTACCATTGACGAGCACTCTTGTCATTAGATCAATGGCCCCTATTGAGAAATTTATATAAAGTTAACATTTATTAACAAAGTGAGCAAATGCGGTCCCATTTTTGACATGATCGATTTCTGTGAAATCTACATTCATTCCAACTCTTTCTCTGCAGCTGATCGACAAGACTGTCCCAACTCCTCGCTTCTTTTCTGAAAGTTGTAATTGACTAAGCTTTTTGCTTGGATGTGACACGAGATTGCATAAACAGGGCATCCAATGAGACTCAAATTCACTCGTGTATTTCTTTTCTGAAAATTAACAGAATCTTGGATTCTTTGCTCACTGAAATTTTCTAATATTCTGCATTTTCCGGAGGTTCTTATGAGCTAGGCGTTATTAAGCTGATCGTCTGGTCTCAAGCAGCCTTACCTCAAAGCAATACCGGTTGGGCAGGGGTAAGCTTATCGCTTTGCACCGGAGACGCCCCTAAAATAGGGAACGCCAAGGAGATCAAGTATTTTTTGCGACAACCCCGCTTGTCGGTATTTGTCGTACATCCCACCAACTAGACGAGTGCAGCACAAGGCCTTTTTAAGGTAGGTCTCTAGAAAGAGGCACCTCAGGCACCAGGCGATAAACCCAGCCCCTCCGAGGAGAACGGTCACTGAGGCTCGAGGAGTTTGTCAGTGTCAGTGCTGGGCTTCCCCGGCACCAATGTTAAGCAACCTCGACCAAATGTCGCCAGAGACAAGACACACCCGACTCGATTCGCGCCGACAGCAACATGTCTCAATTCGTATGTGTTTGACTATATGTCAAATCTGATTCGTTGAGAAGTCGGATAAATATCGCTCCACCTTTAATGGTAGTCCTATTATAATGCCAGGGATAAATAGGTATTCACTCAACCCCTCCCCCACAAACAGGATGTGACACAAGGTCAATTGTTTTAAAGCAGATTACAGTTGTTTTTTAATCTAGAAGCCAGTCTTACTATATTACCCATAGCTGAGAGAAGAGATTAGTTCTTGCCTTTCCTACCAAGAAGTTAAACGTAAACAGCTTTGTCCAGGATTCGAACTCAGCTCACTGAGTTTATTTTCTACGGCAAAAACCGTTACGCCCCCCCCCCACACACACACACACCAGTATAGTTAATAAAGACATAGCAAATAGATAAATGAAAAGTTGTCTTTACCCAACCCCTTCGCAAGAGTAGGATTCGACACAAGGTCAATTTTTAAGCGGAATACAACTGGTTTGAATTCAGAATTTTTCCTTTTCCTAAATCGGTTTCCATTCCATGGCTAAAGAGTCAGTCTGCCCGACTATTTACCTGTTGTATTAGCACTATGTGAAATGCCAACAACCTTTGATCTGAACTTGGGTGGTCAGGTCTACGAACGTAGATAGTCGGATTTTATGGTTGAGAGCCGTAAAAGTTGGAATGGTAGGATGCTGTGACTTTATAATGATTGATGACATTAGAAATGGGACCACTACGGTATCATTGTACACACAAAACTTATATAACCAACTTGAAAGTAAAAGTATAGCAGAGAGGGGAAACATAAAGCAAAGATTGTTCTCTCCTAAGCCGCCAGATTTCTGCATGATTACGCATGCGCGTTCAGAATTTTCTTTTTTTTTTTTTTTTTGAAGAAAATGAAATGATCACCTGAGTGTATTAGAATTAGGTTTAAAGTTAGTCATTGTTTGTTTTTGTTTTTTGTTTTTTGGGGGGGGGTACTGAAGTGCTTTAATCAAACTATTCTTTACACGAGGCGTTTGAGAAAGATTAATACACATACGTGCGTGCGCACATACACACATGTATATATATATTGTAGAGGTTTATGGTTCTCACAAGCGCACTTGGTGGCCCCAATTTTTCTATCTGACCAATGCATAAAGCATGAAACCCAGGTTTACAGACACTGCCATGTAATACATACATACATACATACATACATACATATATTTTTTTCATCATACCATATAACGTGTGAAAGCACGTGCGTTACCCTGCCCTCATCAGCCGCCAATCACTGAAGCCTATATCCATTTCCCTCCCTGTTCTATCCTTGCTTGTCGTTTGTCTTGAGACTCTTCCCTTCCCTTTATATCTTTTTACATTATCACCATTATCTTATCTATTTCCTCAATTGCCAAAATGTGAAAAAAATCAAAAGATTTTTAGTCGGAAGAAGTTCTTCTTTAAATAAAGAACGAAATATTACAACTAAGCCCGTTGTGAGTGATTTATCCACTTTTCCACTTATTTCTATCGTCTTGTCAGTTTCACCTAAATCTACCAATTCTTCATATATATATATATATATATATATATATATATATATATATATATATATATTAGAGTGTATTAGAATTAGGATTAAAGTTGGTGTTTGTTTTGTTTTGTTTTGTTTGGGAGGGTGTTAAATTTTATTTTGTTTTACTGAATAATTGGCTAAATTAAACTATTCTTTAAACCTGGTGTATGTGAAAGATTTATATATATATATATATATATATATATATATATATATATATATATATATATATATATATATATATATATCAGTATATTCGTAGCCTGACCCACTTCTTAGCTGATTTTTAATTTGAAATATTCACTGTATCGATTTCTGTAATTAATATAGAAGAATGAAATGTAATAACAAGCAAAAAGATTTATAAAACAATTTACGATCTATATGCTCGTGTATTGGACGAATTGTGAATCATACCAAAACTGGCGTCGACCTATACATAAATCAGTCCGTAAGATTAGTTTGATACAAATTTGGAACAATAGAGCACTCTGTGAGAATCAAATTCACTTACCACGTTCTATTAAACCTAACCATGAGGTGCACGACTTATACACGAATGATAATTTTGTAAGGCTGAAATTTAAACATAAAAAGAATAACTAAGAGAAACTCTAGGCAACAAAAAATATTCCCTAAATTAAAGATCATAAATCAAGATTAGACTTATACTCAGGTATGCACGGTATTTTTGTATCATTAAAAGATGGAATAAAATAAAATAAAATAAAATAAAATGAAAATAAAATGGAATGAAATGAAAAAAAAAAATAAATGATAAAATACAATGAAATACAATGAAAATAAATAGTAAAAATTATGAATCAAAAATTTAAAAAATTGAAATCAAAATGAAAATAAAATACAATAAAATAAGTAAAAATAGAAAATAAAATGAAATAGAATAATAAATGAATGAATAAATGAATAAAGAAAGAAAGAAAGAACGAAAGAAAGAAAGAAAGAAAGAAAGATTTAAAAAGGAAATGAAATAAAATGAAATAGAATAATAAATGAATAAATAAATAAAGAAAGAAAGAAAGAAAGAAAGAGAGAGAGAAAGAAAGAAAGATTTAAAAAGGAAAAAAATATACGCGAGTATACACAGTATTTGTTGCATAATTCTAGAAATTAGAACAAAAAACAAAAATTAGAATTAGAATTAAAATCAGAAAATAGAATAAAATAAGTCATGAACATAAGTAAAATTAGATAATAGATGAGTAAATAGATAAATTAATAAATAGAGTAAATGCTTTTTCATTTTTAGGATATGGACTTATTGACTAACCGAAATATATTTAGATCGTTATTTATTTATTTATGTATTTATTTATTTATTTATGTATTTATTTATTTTTGCAAAACAGGTTGTTGTTGATTTTTTAAATGTGCCTCTGGGTCATGCCTGTCTGTTTTTCCAGCTCTGACATAGAATCTAGCTAACTGCCTTGATTAAGAATTGAACCAACGTTATTTCCAGATAAGCCACGACCATGTTTCTCTTGCCATCATCGTCATCATTGCGGTCGTTCCGAATGCATTGTACAACTACAACTACTGCTACTCGTACTGCTGCTGCTGTTGCTGCTCCTGCTGCCCGTTTCTGTTGTCTTCTCTGAATGCTGCTTTTCCCGCCCACACATTGGCACACGTGATCAAATTGTCGGAAGAACGCGGTATATTCAATCTGAGGTGCGACATAAAATCTAGAACAACTAGGTGCTGAATAAAATCACCAAGATTGCACACACATATGCACACAAACACACACACACACACACACACGCGCGCGCACACGCTCACACACTTTCATATACACACACACTCGGTAACTGCTATGAGACGATGGCCTCAAAGAATTGTAGACCAAAATTACTTTACTGAATGCACCACTATTGTGGCCGCAAGATAAAGCATCGGACGGAAGGAATGACTACGATGAACACTGTCTTCTCGTCGTGGACTTTGATCAATAATAGACTAAATTAAGACTGACAAGACAAAGATAATGGACCCATTCAACGGGTTATGCGTGCTAAATATTATACTAAACTGCGATTGATAGTGAGGATCTAGTTCTAGAGATCTGAGGAGAGTGAAGTGCCTTTTCATTGATATTACTCCCAGGTCAACTCTGATCTGGAGTGGTAGTACTTGTTAGGGTCCCATCTATAACTCAAATATATCTATTTGACAATTATTTATATTAGATAGGACCGTGTCAGAAAAAAAAACTCCTAAGAAACAACTCCTACGTACCGTGAACGTGTTTCCCTAACCTCTAGGCATAAAGCAACAATAAACGGGTTGATATACCGTTAAAATCAATCAATCAGTCGTTTAACTGAGTGCAAAATACTTTTAAGAAACAACTATACAAAAAATTAAAATATGAACTTACAATGAACGTAATTCCTTAACCTCTAAGCATAAAACATCTGTAGCAGAAAGAACTCCGTATTTTTGTTTAGCGCGTAAATTAATTTGACCGTCGCATATTTTCACCCAATGAGCATGACTTATCCTATTCTGGCCGGACCTGTTTTTCCGGACAACATAAAAATGATGAAAGCCTGCTAAACTTGCTCTTCCTTAGAATCTTTCGAACAGGACGGACGTACTTTCTGTCCTCTCCCCTTCATAGCAGCAGACCCATTACACCATAAGGAAAGCCATCTAATGTATGGACCTTTGAGTCTACTCTTCTTGATCAAAGGCTCCCAGCTGAATATAAATCAGATGTACGAGGGTCATTAAATAAGTTTCCAGACTTTTTTCGTCTGGGCACTTTTATTGATATTGAATGTACCACTTTTTATTCTGCCACCTACAGGTACACTTTTATGTCGCCTCTAACTTTTGCTATGTCTACTGAGACGCGTAAAACTCGCTCAGACATTCAGCTATTTCATTCCTCCTAACTTTGTAGGATATCATCATTCTTTTCTCTCCCACTGCTATAGGATTACGCTTATGGCAGACTACATCATCCCTGTCCTTATTCAGCAACAAAACCCTTACTATGACTGTAGCGATGCAAATCCCACATAGACACCTACCTGTCTTATTCCATCTCTATGCTGCTGATATTTTGCCTGTTTAAAAAACTTAACTACTTTCTTCGTTATACAACAATACACGGGTTGATATGCCGTTAAAATCAATCAATCAGTCATATAACTGAGTACAAAATACTTTTAAGAAACAACTATAAAAAAATCAAAATATGGACTTACAATGAACGTGATTCCCTAAACTTACAGCATAAAATAGAATCAACTAATCAATCAATCAATGGGTTACGAAGATTTTCGGTTCGGTATTGTCTAGTTGTAGAAGATTTTCAAAAATTTAACCAGGAAGGATTTCAGTTATTGTTGTTGTAAGAATAACAAATTCAATACTCGTCAACTCATACAGCAGTGTTTTCACAGCCTAAGGTTCTGGGAACACAACATCGAAGACGGAACCACATTTTTACGTGCAGAACACGGAAATAAACCGAACCGGAGTTCAAAGTATAAGTGCCGGTGATCAAAATCGAAATCAGCCCCGTTTCTCTGCACGATAGCGTCTTTAAATGGAAAACTTCTATTACAAGACAGAGTGTCCAGCGGAAAGATAATATCGAAGATTGCATTCTCTTTGTGGCCTCTGATTGGAGAAAGGCCAAATTAAGTCTGAAAGAAAAAAAAGGAGCCATAGTTAGGCAAACCACCTTATAGAAAACAAAGAGAAAAGATGGAGTTCACATGAACAGGAACAGAGTCATAACCACCAGGGGCTAAGCTTGTAATTTCCACATCTTCATCTTATTTGTCTCAGTATCGTTTCATACTTTGAAGAGATCTATCTCCGTAGACACAAAGAATAAACACATATTTTTTCTAGAGATTGTGGTTGCTTTGTTATTTCAGGTCAGGTGGTATGTATGTCATGCGAAGACTGGCCAGTTTTGTAGACATAGAATATTGAAATGTTTGTGAGTTATGCCAGAGTCATCTGTTGACCAGTGACGCTGTAAATAAACATATCTATATTTTGATAATCAAAATAGGAATATTTGGCTGCGTGTACATTTTCAGGCACCTTGTGTGGTGTAATGATTATTTTTGATTACAATAAAAATGTTCGGGAAAGAAAGAAAGAAAGAAAGAAAACAAAGAAAAAAAGAAAAAAAGAAATGGCCAAGAAAGAAACAAAGAAACAAATGGTCAATTAGGATTCTAGAAAGTAAGAAAAAAAGACAGGGTCGGAAAAGGATCGCTGGAGAAAAAAAAAAAAGAAAGAAAGAAAAAGAAAGAAAAAAGTAAAGGCAAAGAAAAAAAGAAAGAAAGAACGGAATGGTCAGTAAGGATTCTAGAAAGAAAGAAAGAAAGAAAGAAAGAAAGAAAGAAAGAAATGGTCGATGAAGAAAGAAAGAAAGAAAGAAAGAAAGAAAGAAAGAAAGAAATGGTCTGTGAAGAATCTCTTAAAAAAGGCTGCTCTCGACAACATAGCAGTCTAAGGTGTTGTATACTTTGTAAAGAATATTAAGTGAATACTAAAATGGTCAGGACTGAAAACATCCTAAATTTGTATTATTGATAATACCCGATAAATAAAAAAAAACCAGTCTGTTGAATAGGTGCAACATAAATACATTATCTTGCTCTTGGGTAGAAATATATGTAAATTTACAGTTTAAGTCATTTTCTAGCAAGACTCAAGTGCGGAGAATCTACTGGCGTGGAGGGCTCAATGTTTAAAGGGTTGAAATAAATATAATAGCACATCTAAATACTATATAAAAAGTTTCAAAGGTGCTTCGACTAATGGAAAACTCGCTGTAATAATATGCTGTTTGCATTTCACATAGGATTAATACTCTAGGAAAAAGTCTGAATTCAATTATTCCTCCCACAGGAAATTACAGGGCAGACTGGACCCTCTGACCTTAGTCTGGCAACCGGTCCAGAAGAAAAAACTCTGAATCCAACCCTGTCAAATTCCACTTAAAAATTTACCTTGTGTCGCATCTTGCTCGTGGCAGAGGGGTTGGGTAAATAAATACCCATAGTTTTAGGGAAAAGTGGATTAATGCCTATTACACCCTAAGTCAACTCTCATCACGATTCATGAACCCTTCATCGCAGCCAAATAATAAAACTTTTCAAGAATACTGATTGCTGGACGTAGCACTGAGTAATCACGTGACAAAGCATAAAGCTTTTTTTAGCCAATCAAAAGGCACCACAGATTAAAGTTGTGGAGGCTTCCTTGATATCATCAAAATCATATGAATACCACCCGGCATTCAACAATGAGCAATTCTCACTGTAGCAGTCACCGAGCATTTTCGACAGACAGTAGTTCCTTCATTCACTTGAACGGCAAGGCTCGGATTACACCCAGTACATATCCTTTCGGAACTAAGCCACTCTATTTCATACACATGAAGGATACTCCCAAACAAGTTATACATAAACTTACCGAACAGAACCTTTCGTTGAATAAACTTTTCGATTATATCAATCTCTTTTGTTCTAGAGATTATTTGATATACCTTTCTATGTCTTTTAACTCATACTTGTTTGTCATTCTTTTTTTTTCTTCTTCATCACTACACAACGGATGGTGAGTCAAAAGTTTCACAATATTTTTATACATACAAGTTTGCGGAGCGTATATCATATGAGTGAAGCCGTGGGAAGTGCCTACTGTGGTTGATAGTATTATGATACTTAGTAGGCTCATACTGTTTTCATTACTTAACTCTAGGTGTGATGTTAAATCTGCGTAGGTGAACATGCAATGTAGTATAATTTGAAAACATTATGAGTTCGAACTGGGCCATAACGCCACTGATAAACCAGTTGGCCGCAGAGGAGTCAGACCCCCACCTCGCATCGAGTGTTCTGGATATAACATAAAACCAACTGATGGTGAGGCTTCAGTCCTGGAGCTTTGGAGAATAGGGAGTACTCCAACATTACCATTACTCCCATGCCTGGTACTATCTGTTAGTTCTATTTTTAATAATTCTATTTCTAAGAATTCAACTGGCCATTTTTTTGCACACAGTTTAAATGTCAAACAGTTCTATTTGACCCATATATAGGACCCTACTAGGTGCTACCACTCCGGGCCAGAGCAGACCTGGGGACGATGGCAATGAAAAGATACTCTGCGTTCCCCAAAGCTTCAGCATTACTGGAGCCACACCATCAGATTGTTTGATGTCATATCCAGGACACTCGTTGGGGTAGTCTTACCCCTCTGCAGAGATGCAGTCGGTGTATTCAACAGCCCCAGCTGACGGGGCCATTGAGTACAATGAAGGTAAACTCTAAATCATTTGAAAATAAAATTACTTAAAAATCATATTCAAATGTGTACCAAGTGATGGATGTTATATTAAATTGGTACTGTTACATTGCAATACTTGAAATTATTTAACTGTGAGTAAAAAATTAGCTCAAGTTCGTTTAAAATCCTATCTACAAAATGTGTTCACAAATCATATATATATTTAATATATGTATCAACAGGATATTGCATTAAATAACATACAAGGGTTGATATGCCATAAAACCTAATCAACCAACTATAACGTCGCCGAAGCAACTGAAAACATTTGTTATGTGAATGGCAAAAGCACAGTTGATCACAATCCAGTAAGTATCTGGTTGAAATTTCGCTCGGGTTGCAAGTACCTTGATGATCAGGTATTATCAGGTAACTCTAAAACCATGGATTTCAAGATCATGCTCCAAGTCATGCAGGCAAATAGAGAGAATAAGACAAGCTCAGCAAATGTTCGTTACCTTCACTACTTAATAAAATCATCTGGTGATGCTGAATTGTGACTTACGTTACAAAAATATTGCAAAACTTCTGACTTAGTTTTGTAGCATTGTCCTTGTCAGGACAGCCCTCTCTTCTTCTCTCTCTTTAAATAAATACTTACAGACTAGATGGGTAAAAGAAAGAAAGAAAGAAAGAAAGAAAGAAAGAAAGAAAGAAAAAAAGAAAAAAAGAAAGAAATGAAATCATTGGGAGAATTTATAGCAATGGTTGGTGAAGAAAGAAAGAAAGAAAGAAAGAAAGAAAGAAAGAAAGAAAGAAAGAAAGAAAGAAAGAAAGAAAGAAAGAAAGAAATTAAATCTTTATGGAAAATTAGATTAAATCAGAGTGTAGAATTTATGGAAAGAAAGAAAGAAAGAAAGAAAGAAAGAAAGAAAGAAAGAAAGAAATCATTGGGAGAATTTATGGCAATGGTTGGTGAAGAAAGAAAGAAAGAAAGAAAGAAAGAAAGAAAGAAAGAAAGAAAGAAAGAAAGAAAGAAAGAAAGAAATTAAATCTTTATGGAAAATTAGATTAAATCAGAGTGTAGAATTTATGGAAAGAAAGAAAGAAAGAAAGAAAGAAAGAAAGAAAGAAAGAAATGAAATCATTGGGAGAATTTATGGCAATGGTTGGTGAAGAAAGAAAGAAAGAAAGAAAGAAAGAAAGAAAGAAAGAAATTAAATCCTAAGGAAGAAATTATGGAAATGGTTGGTGAAAAAGGAAAGAAAGAAAGAAAGACAGAAAGACTTTATAACTTGCATCTCTGCATGTCTAAAAAGATATATTTTTGCATGTGCATGTTTGGGTGTGTTTATGAGTTTGTGTGCGTGTGTGCATGTGTGTGTGCGTAAAGAGAAACTTGTCAAGAAAATACAAAACTAATTGAATTTGGCGGTAAAATTAAAATTTGGTCTGAACGGTAATTACCGAACAGACGCTCTGATCTCCCTCCCCAACTTTTTTCTGCTTTACCCATTTCAGACCTTCAAGGCAAAATAATTCAAGTAATAAATACATTTCTCTACCTTTGATAATCTATCTGGAAATAAACTGCCCTCTTTCGATTCGCTTTCGAAAGGAAATGACGTCATCAAGCAAACTCAAACAAGATACAGGAAGCAAAAAAAAATAGCATCCGTTCATCGGTCGGCAGCTAACTAGAATCGAACGTGATTCTCAACTTAAAACGTTATTGTCGATTAGGTCACGGAAAACCCTGAAATCTCTTATAACATAAAGGTGGGCAGAAAAGTTCATATGATGGCAACTTAACTGCTATCGACTTTGACAATGTGATCCAAGCACTGCAACACCGATTGAAGAAGTGTGTAAAACGCAAGGGATAGGAGTATGTTGAAAATAAACATCATTTGGTCACATTTCATGTGAGTAACGTGGTCAACCAATAAACTTTTCAGCCGACCATGGTATAGTAGTGTTTCTCAGAATGGACTCCACAGAAACCTAGGCTTCTCTGAAAAAAATGCTGGGTTTCTGTATTTTGAGTTGATAAAAATTTAATGGGAAATATCTTATGAATATGTAGAAGTCATCATTTAAACAAAAATGCAAATTAAATAAGCCATATCCATTTCTGTGAGGAAAAAAATTTAAAAGATTCCAGTCAAGAGATAAAAATCTTGAATTACTCAATTTTCAATATTGTTTTCAGAATAATTACAAATTTATGAACAAGACATAGTTTGCTTAGGTTTATTTTTTAATGGCATATCAACACCTTAAAGGTTATCTAATACCGAAATTTGATCCATTTGTAAGCGTTTGAGTACTAGCACAACTACAGGATGCAATGGATAAATTGTCACTATTTTAAATTTTTAATTTGGCACATGTGCTTTGTTTGTTTTAGGTTTGGTCTACCATACAACAAACAACAGCATGTTGTACTGTTTAGCATTCACAGCAGAAGGTCCAATAGGAAGATTTCACAGTATTTGGATGTCAATCTGAGGACAGCGCAAAAGATTCAAAAAGAGTTCGATGAATCCAAAGGTGATTTTGAAGGTCGTACGGTAGCTCGGATCGTTCTTGGGAAGACAATTTACCCATCACACATTAATTTCACTTCCTTATTTGTCTATATATAAAATGTTTGTTATAAACCGGCCCATTGAACTGTTCGCCAATGGCCCGGGAGACTGGAGTTCAGTCTTTGGTTTGGTTTTATGGCATATCAACCATTCTAGGTTATTTAATGCCAAAACAATTTTATACATATAAACAGTTCTATTTCAAATAGTACAGTTTAGCATAAGTACAGTTTTTGTAAAATGTAAAAACAGTTCTATTTCAAGCAATTCAGTTTAACATAAGTAGGCAGTTCGAATGTCAAAAACAGTTCTTCGTAAGTTGGTTTGGTTTTGCGTCAAATCAAACATTGCAAATTGTTCAATGCTAAATCATGTTTAGACATTAAATACACATGGTGTGAGATTATTTTTCAAATAACATTTTTGAACAAACCTGAGCTCATTTTTCTTCACAGTTAAATGATTTCAAGTATCTGTATCCTATACAAATCATTCCATATTTAATTTACTTTTCCTCATTTGTTGGCACACATTTGAATTATTGTTAGAATTGCTATGTAACTGTAACAAGAAGATAAGCGACCTCATAAGTTTGCCCACAGTTAAATAGTTTCAAGTATTTTAGTTATTTATTATTTCTTCAAGATTAAGACTGGCAACTATGCGGTCTGTGTCACTATCCATACTTTCTATACTATAGGTTCTTTGTAGGGGTTTTGTTGATCCCTGAGCATTGCACTGTATGATTCTTATAGGCGACTTTGTTCTTGAGGGCATTTTGAATGTGCTTCTTGGTCTTTCCTTGTTCACTTTGGTGATCATCTCTATTTTCCCAACTTGGCTAATGGGAGCTTGTGATTTTTGTTTAAGTTGTTCAAGTCTTATGGGGGACAAGTTTTTAAGTCTTTTTTAATGATTTTTGGTGGATAGATTGGTGACTTATGCAACAGCCGTTTTGTTGGAGATTTTGCTCTTCTAGGAATAGTTCGTGTTGGAGTGGTAAATCCTTCGGACTATAACATTAGATCTCTTCCCATTCCCAACCCGTTGCTGAGCTGGTGCTTGGTAAAATTCGGCCGAGTGTAGTATTTTAAGGTGCTCCTGAAACTTTGGTCAATCATTTGCTTCCAACTGAATCACTTTCTCCACGAGTGTTCTATATTTGTTGTCTTCATTGGTTGTATACGCCCTCCGTGCAACAGAAGCGTAGCTGTTTTCTCCTATGTAGACCCCCACAATTTTCCTTGATTCCAGGAAGGACACATTCCTCTTGTGTTTCACCTCAAGTATTTCCTTTTCTTTTTTGTAAATATCGCAAGATCTTGCGTAAGCCGGGTGATCTTGTCGACGGTTTGCAGATCTAATTTCCTTCAAGTAATCTTCCTCCAAGTGATCCGGGTCCTTTTTACCGCATTTGGTGCATGTCTGTTGTCCTCTTCAGGCTTCCCTGTGGTGTCCATATTTTTGGCATTTGAAGCATCTCAGAGGTGCTGGGACGTACTGCTCGACTCTCTCAAGACAATAGCCTATCTTCACCTCCTTGGGAGTATAGGGCTGATTAAATGTCAGGATTCGTTCTTCGCCTTTTCTAATGGAGATTCTTCTTACATTTGTAATTTCCTGTTTTTCCAGGGCTGATGCTATCTCCTCTTCTGTAGCTAATGCAAACTTCCTACTCCTTTGGAAGTATTGAGTTTCTTATGCGGGTAGGCTCTGCATTTCATCGTATGAAAGGTTTTCATTTTTAATATCCTCTGTGTAGTAGCTATTGAAAAGGGGAGCCCTCAGGTCGCCCTAGGGTCTCCCTAGGGTCGCCCTCGACGACAGTCGCCAACTTTACTTTTTACTTTATTTGTCTATAACCATTTGTTTGCACAGTTATATGATATTAAGTATTCCTATCTAATACAAATAATCTGTACACAGTTAAATGGTTTCCAGTATTCCGATCTAATACTAATTACTCATACACAATTAAATGGTTTCAAGTAAGTATTCCTGTTTAATGATAATCATTAGCTTGAACACAGTAATATAGCTTCAACTATTCCTATCTAACATTAATAGTTTATATAGTTATTCTTATTTAATAATATCGGGTATCTTCGTAGGAAGTGGAATCGGTGACCCGGGTTCAAATTCCAAACGAGGCTGTTTGCGTTTCACTTTACAGTAATGCCCTCGGGAATGGATCCATTTGTTCTCGCCTCGGCTAGGGAAAAAACTTGGTCAGACACGGTTCTTTAGTGTTGGTTAGGCAACTAATCACGGAGAAGGAAAACTCTGAATTCAAATCAGCTTGACTCCACTTAAAAATTGGTAGCATGTCACATCCTACCCTTAGGGAAGGGGTTGGGTAAATGCATAAATGAAAGTTATATATATATATATATATATATATATATATATATATCAATTTTCATGACTTTCAGTCATTCTCTTCTTGGTGAATATGTATGGGATATATATATATATATATATATATATATATATATATATATATATAATGGTTAGAGTGTTCGCCAATGGCCTGGGAGACCTGGGTTCAATCGCAGGTCGAGTCATAAAAAAACTCAAAAAATGGTACTTGTTGCTACCTTGCTTAATACTCACCATTATAAGGTAAAGATCAAGGGTAAAGTGGAGCAATCCAGGGAAAGGAGTAGCGCCCTCCCCTGCACCTCGGTGTAGTAGCTACCGAAAAGAGAGCCTTCTGGTTGCCCTTGACTACAGTCGCCAACATTACTTTTATATATATATATATATATATATATATATATATATATATATATATATATAACTGCGCTAGCAAATTGTCGATGTATAAAATAATTCAACAATGAATTAAATCTTCCTCTGAATCTCTTGTTTTTTCATATTTGTTCATTTACGCACGCACGCACACACACACACACACACACACACACATATATATATATATATATATATAGAGAGAGAGAGAGAGAGAGAGAGATTTGATTAAATAAAATTGAATCCTTGTAGTTTTGGAGTTTTTTATTTTTTCTTTCAAATGTCTTTATGTTTGTTTGTTTGTTTTTTGGTTTTTTATGTTACAATCTTGAAATTTGTTGATAATTACTCCAATGGAGTTATTTGTGTTATACCGAGTAATATTGGTCCTTATCAGAACCATTATCAAGGTAATTTATATGCTATTTTTAAATTAAACTTGTTTAGTATTTAAATCAAATTATTATTTCATTTTTGTTTTTATTACTAAAGTGAAACTTGTTTTTATCACCAAGGTGAGGCTAAGAGTAAGTGGCAGTTTATTTTAAAATATTTCTATTATATATATATATATATATATATATATATATATATATATATATATATATATATATATATATATATATATATATATATATATATAATCCTGGGTTACGAACGCCCACACTTATGAAGCTATCACTATAAAAATTGAGTTATACACAGTGGTTCGTCCGAATAAATGAGCGGACAATTTTGTATGGGAGGGGGAGTATATGGGGTATAGTAGGAAATGTGTTGGACAGTGACATCGTAGTAAGTGAGTTCGAACTCCAGCCATGCTATTACATTCCCTTTCGGACTAATACCCTTGTGAAAGATATGAATCTCCTTATCCTTCCAGCTAGGGATTGAATAGTCTCACTAACCTTCTTCTACAAGAATGGCTTTGGCATTAAATAGCTCACAAAGTTTGATATGCCATTAAACAAAGAAACAAACCAATCTATTTTGCTTGGTGCTTAATTCGTTGTTTGACGTCTTTAGAACAACGCAAGATATACATGTACGTTCAAAGAACGCTGAAAGAGTCGTTTCCTGCTTAATCATCGTAATTAAGCAACGCTGAGCCTGTTCAGTACTTAGATGAGTGTCCAGTTAGGAACAGGATGTACCATGAGCCTGTGTACGAGACTAAGCAAAGCGTAATGAATAAGAACGTCGTCGCCATTTTGGGCTGGATTGTGTAAAACTTAATGTGTTTAGTAGTTTGACATTAATTTGTCAGGTGTTTAGCCCTTGTAATCATTACTTTAAAGCGAAAATCTCACGCAGATGATTGTTAGGCATCGAAGAAAAGGAAAACGATTTCAACAGATATGAAAGGGTAGATAATTAAGCGTTCAGTGAGAAGTTAAACGCCAACAAATATTAGATAAGCGTTTTGTCGGTCAACGAACAGGGCAGTTTTAAAGGACTAGAAGAAAATAAGAAAACAAGTAAAAGGCTCTACTCCAATCAAAGTGACAATTTTCATGCAGTTGTTTAATTAACGAAATAATTTGGCTCGCGGATCAAAATCAACGTAATATTCCTATTAGCTCTCTCTCTCTCTCTCTCTCTCTCTCTCTATATATATATATATATATATATATATATATATATATATATATCTCCTTCTCTTTTTATCTCTCTCTTGCTCTTTCAATATCTATTTCTTTCTATTCATCTTTCTTTCTCACTATATATTTCTCTTCCTCCCTTTCTCTTTTCACTCTCTCTCTCTCTCTCTCTCTCTTCCTCTCTCTTTTTTTATCTCTTTCTTTCTATATCTCTCTCTGCGTCTTTCTCTCTCTTTCTGTCAATACCTCTCTCTTCTAATTTCTCTCTTTCTTTCTATAACTCTCTCTTTCTCTTTCTATATATCTCTCTTTCTATGTCTCTTTTCTCTCTTTCTGTATCTCTTTCTTTCTATATCTCTTTCTATCTATCTATCTATCTACCTATCTATCATATTTACCAACCCCTCCGCTCAGGCAGGATATGACATAAGGTCAATTTTTAAACGGAGTTTAACAGGTTTGAATTCAGAGTTTTCCTTCTCCTGGACTAGTTGCCTTACCAAGGCTGCCCTAATATTTACCCATAGCTGGAGGGAGAATAATTGGATTCATACCTTTCCCAAATGCAACCAGTCTCGTTCAGGATTTGAACTCGTGTCGCCGAGTCCATTTCCTACGACGATAACCATTACACCAGGGGCACCTCATCTATCTATCTATCTATCTATCTGTCCGTCTGTCTGTCTCTGGTTGGTTGATTGGTTGGTTTATTGGGTTTTATGCATTTCAATCTTTGTAGGTTATTTAACGCCAAATCCATTTCTATGTAAATAATCTGTTCTTTTTAAAACAATTCAGTCTAGCATAAGTAAGTATACAGTTTAATGGTCAAAAACATTTCTATTTCAAACTATTCAAGCAGTTATATGTAACAATTCAATTAAGTGTAAATACAGTTTTAATGTCGAAAAACAGTTCTATTTCAAATAATTCAGTTAAGCATAAGCACGCAGTTTAAATGTAAGTACGGTTTAATTGTCAAAAACATTTTTATTTCCAGCTATAAGGTTTATCAAACAATTCAGTTTAGCATTAGTATGCTATTAGTTCTATTTAACCCATAGATAAGGCCCTATCAGGTGCTACCACTCCGGGCCAGAGTGGACCTGGGAGCAATGGCAATAAAGGGGTACTCCGCATTCCCCAAAGCTCCAGCACTGCTGGAACCTCACCATCAGATTGTTTAGTGTCATATCCTGGACACTCGTTAGAGTCAGTGTATTCTCCAGCCCCAGCCGACTGGGCAATACACAGAGTTAAATGTCAAACAGTTTTATTTCTGATAATTCAGTTTAGCATAAGTTCACAGTTTAGACGTCAAAACAGTTCTATTTCCAGCAATTCAGTTCAGCACTAGTACGCAGTTCCAATGTCAAAACAGTTCTATTTTAAACAATTCAGTTTAGCATAAATACGCACTTTAAATGCAAAAACCAGTATAGTGAAAGAAGCACGGTTTAGTTCTATTTAACCTATAGATAGGACCCTTATCAGGTGCTACCACTCCGGGCCAGAGTGGACCTGGGAGCGATGGCAATGAAGGGGTACTCCGCATTCCCCAAAGCTCCAGCAATACTGGAACCCCACCATCAGATTGTTTAGTGTCATATCCAGGACACTGGTTGGGGGGGGGGGGTCTTACCCCTCTGCAGAGAAGCAGTTGGTGTATTCTCCAGCCTCTCTCTCTCTCTCTCTCTCTCTCTCTCTCTCTCTCTCTCTCTCTCTCTCTCTTAATCATAAATACCGTACAATAGTCGCAAGTATTATTATACCCCTTTACGATTTACACACAAATTCAATTGACGAACAGACTAAAAATTGAACTCGTCTGTCATCTGAGGACGATATATATATGTGTGTCTGTGTGTGTGTGTGTGTGTGTGTGTCCTTGTATGAAGAGAGACAGAGACAGAGACATCATGTATAGAACACAAGACTAGCTCTCCCTTGGCCGTGGGAAAATTTTTCCAGCACCATCGACAATCCTCTTTCGTGAGACGCCTCAGGTATCAGGCAATAGAACTTATGCAACCTCTAGGAGGTCCTACCGGGTAGGATGGCGCACTAAGCGTCAATGTGCGTATATATATATATATATATATATATATATATATATATATATATATATATACTCACACACATAGTGGTCAATGTTCAATACCAGGTTAAAATCATAATTTCGAATGCTGGTTTTCATGGCTCCCTCACTTGGAAAATTAGCGTAACCCAACTTTCCTATTTTTCATTTTGCCCTATTTGGACCTGCGCCAGACTAAACTCAGTTCAATAGATTAAACGAAAAGAATGAAAAGAAAGGAGCAATGAAAAAATTTAATAAAACAATGAAAGAAAACAGACGCTAAAAAGTAAAAATAAAAGCAAAATAAACAGACAGACTGAAAATAAAGAGCAATAAACAAATCAAAGAAAGAATGAAAAGATAAAGGAGCAAAAGAAATTTAAATTAAAGAAAGAAAGAAAGAAAGAAAGAAAGAAAAACTGGTTGAAAGAAAGAAAGAAAGAAAGAAAGAATAGAAAAAAGGCAAAAATAAAAACCAATGAATATAATCTTGTTTCTTTTTGCTTAATAGTATATCAAACATCCGAGGATTATTCAATGCGCTACTGTTCATTACGATGTTGTGGTTTAGCACGTTAACCACTGCGCCACATTCACTATCACAAAGAAAGAAAGAAAGAAAGAAAGAAAGACCGGCAAAAAAGAATACCTTTCCCAAGTGTATTATTCCTAAAGCGATCGACATTCTGCTACTGTAGTTCGAACTCACTCACTCAATGTCGCAGTTTGGCACATTAGCCACTACACTGCGTTGACTACCCCAAAGAAAGAAAGAAAGAAAGAAAGAAAGAAAGAAGACAAGTGATAGTGAGGATGAAGTGTAGAGTTGTAAATTTTCCGATTTTTATGTTAGATATGATTAATGTTTTCCACGTTGGGAAAATATCGATTTGTCAGGAACAAAAATAGATTTCAAGATCGAAGCCGATACCTGAACAACGGCCTTTTGGTTGGAGCTCATGTGTGTATGTGTTGCCCCGGGGGAGTGGGGCTTGGTAGATAATAGAGTTGGGATATTATTAGAGTGATCTAAGAATGGTAGGTGCAAGTCATTTCATGGCTTTTAAGCTTTGGCAAAGAGGAAAAGGGCCTCGTGGAATAATGATGACAATGACCTCGATGAAGGTGTTAATAATGCAAAGTGCTTGACGAGGAGAAGCAAATTTGTTTGGCTGGCTCGCAGCAGCATTTCATTGCATATACGTCTTCACTGCTTTTAATCATAGAGGCGTCCGTTGTGAATTAAACGGCGCCCAGGTCTGGTCATTTTGTCACAGATGCCTCTCTGATTCGTCCGGCCCTCTTATGTCTGACCGACATGAGCAAGATATGACACAAGGTCACTTTTAAAGAGTCTAATTCGCTCAACTATTTACCCATAGCTAAGAGGGAAAATAATTGTTGGATTCATACCTTTCCCAAGAAAATTAAAGCAATGTAAAATGCAAGCATCCTTATCCGAGATTTGAACTCGGTTGGCTGGATCCATTTCCTACGACGATAACCGTTATGCCATCAGTGCTTCCTTGATTGCTCAGTAACAACATACCTATTTATTATAAAGAAAACAAAAAACAACATCAAGATGAAGCATTATTAAGAAAGGTGGAATTTTATTACAGTGATGTGAGAATAGTAGTTACAAGCAGTTTCATACCTTTTAAACTTTGACGAAATACCACAAATCTCAAAAGTGTTGGGGTCGGGGCGATCTCAATTTTTATATTCCTACGCCTTGACTGAAAATCCTGTTAGTTGCTTTTATTTGGGTCACAGTGGACCTTGTGCCAGACATGAACTACTTTTCGAGATTGACAGTGTAACGAGACATAGGCATATTCTAAATCTTAAGTTTTAAGGCTCACTAACATTTTTTAAAAATGTGTTTCTATTAATATATCTAAAAAAAGGAACGGTGTTTAAAAGTCGACAGTTTTATCAAAAGATTGATTGTAAAATATATGCGTACATATTTATCCTTAAAAATGTGGCACAATCTTTAAAATGACTTTCAAACTCAGATATATGCTAATTTAAGATAAAGTATATATATGGTTTCCAGAAAGGTTCTAATTTTTGGGACTGAAAGTTTTCATCATCACGATCATGTCATGCTGACAGCACAGTCTTCTCTCCCTCCCTCCACCACTCTCTCTCGCTCCCTCTCTCTCTCTCTCTCTCTCTCTCTCGTTCTCTCTACCATTGCTCCTGGAAGGTCCTCTAGACTGCATTAAGTGTGCGCACAGAGCTGATGTATGTAGGTCCTTGCTGATCGGCCAGAACTGGTGAGTCTAGGTGTAAAGTAGTTGGCGACCTTAGTCGAGGGTAGCCCGAAGGCTCCCTTTTCAATAGCTACGACACCGAGGTGTATAGGAGGGAGCTACTCTTTTCCCTGGATTGCTCCACTTTACCCTTGATCCTTATCTTATAGTGCTGAGTGTCAAGCAAGGCGGCATCAAGTACCATTTTTTTGAGTCATCGGTATGACTCGACCTGGGATTGAACCACTGACACGTAAGAGTCCATAGAAGAACGTCACTTACGAGTTCGTCCTTACTTGACCAGCAGTACTCAGCGTATTTTGTTTGTCTTATTTGGATAGTTTGTGAGATGGGAGGTAATTAGCCGTACAACTGCTGTTCTGTGGGGTGTTGCTTCCAGGATTTGTTCAAAACAGCTTGAAGTATTCTTGTGTAGTTCCTATCTAGCTTTTTTTCCTGGCGTTTCGTTAAAGTCCAGGTGGTGCAACTATACGATAGCACCGACGCGACTACAGTTTGGAAGAAATATCATCTTATTTAATCAGAGAGATCACATTTCTATATGATTGACAACCTGTCAATAGCAGTCCATGCCGTTCCTATGCGTATGTTCACATAGCTTTCAGTAGAGGAGATATTGCTACCGAGGTTTGTGAACTGATCTACTACCTCGAGAGGCTTGGCGCTTAATAATATATATTTATGAATATTTCAGTAAAAAGTTACTTTTTATCGCAAGATTTTAAGGTAGCGTCACTCAAAATGCCCCCCTTTCTTGTTAAAAGATATCGAAATATTGTCTGTATATGTGCAAATATAAAAACATCATGGTATAACATTCTGCTCAAATACACACACATATTTACATAAAGGGAGAGTGAGAGAAAGAGAGAGATTATATATATATATATATATATATATATATATATATATATATATAAGTATTATTTGGTCCAGTTAAACCGTAGTTGGGAGTAATTCCATCAGAACAAGAAAACTATTCAAGAGTGAACATTTAAATTTTCCCGGTAAAGAACTCAATGTAACAGATATTACAGAGCAATAATTTCATTAAGAAAAAAGAAACAAGACTGGAATAACATTAGGATTATATATATATATATATATATATATATATATATATATATATATATATATATATATATATATATATATATATATATATATATATATATATATATATATATATATATATATATATATATATATATATATATATATATATATATAATATATATATATATATATATATATATATATATATATATATATATATATATATATATATATATATATATATATATATATATATATATATATATATATATATATATATATATATATATATATATATATATATATATATATATATATATATATATATATATATATATATATATATATATATATATATATATATATATATATATATATATATATATATATATATATATATATATATATATATAAAGAGAGGGAGATAGCTTATAGATCCACCGGCTAATTGGTCCAGTGGGTAGAGTGTTTGCCAATGGTCCGGGAGACCCGGGTTCAATCCCCGGTCGCGTCATTCTAAAGACTTTAAAAATGGTACTTGATACCTCCTTGCTTAACACTCAGCAATATAAGGTACGAATCAAGGGTAAAGTGGAGCAATCAAGGGAAACGAGTAGCGCCCTCCCCTATACCTCGGTGTAGAAGCTATCGAAAAGGGAGCCTTCTGGCCGCCCTTGACTACGGTCCCCAGCTTTACTTTATATATATATATGAAAATGTTTTTCGTTGGTCCCATGAGAAATGAAAATGTAAATACTTTAAATCGAATTGATCCACAAGTGAATTTGCTTTTAGGTCATTTATTTTTCTTCAGCATGAGTTTCTTACGTTTTAAGTCGTCTTCTGGAGGTAAATGGTTTATTTTAGTGTTCTCTCTAGTTTTTATAACGTTGACTGTTTTGATAGGATTGTGGTTCTTTTTAATTCCAGGATTTGCGTCTGTGAATGTCCAGTTCAAGTCAATTGTTCGTGACAAGTTTTCGTCGCTACCAATGTTATTTCTGCCTTGGTTGTTTTAAAATTTCTACAATCTACAATTTTCTTGAAATTTTCCCCATAAGATTTCTGCTATTTCCATAAAAACATGATTATAACAAATTATAAAAAATAATCGTTAAATGGGATGAAAGCCTTCCTCCCGCCACTATATCTGGGTTCCGGTTCATGTTACATGTTGAATGTTGAAATTGAGTGATATATGGTATATATGGCCAATTGACCTTGTGCTATTAATTTTTCTCGCTTTTATGTGTATGTCAAAAGCCTAATGAATATTACATTCTTCTTAACATAGGGATATTTAGAGGTCATAAATTGATTTCTGGTAAAATTCTAGTTCATGAACATTGGTTTATTGTACAGTTTATCATATTATTTGACAAATTTGCCATGGTCAGTCCAAATCTTCTGGCCCAATCAGCTGGCCCAATCAGCTGGGGCTGCGGAATACACCAACTGTATCTCTGCAGAGGGGTAAAACTCCCCCAACAATTTTCCTGAATATGACACTGAATAATATGATGGTGAGGCTCCGGTAATGCTGAAGCTTTGGGGAATCCAGAGTACCTCTTCATTGCTATCGCTCCCAGATCCATTCTGGCTCGGAGTGGTAGCACTTGATAGGGTCCTATTGATGGATCAAATTGAATTAAACAGTGTACTTATGTTAAACTAAATTGTTTGAAACAGAACTGTTTATATGTATAAAAATGGATTTGGTATTAAATAACCTACAATGATTGATATACCATAAAACCCTTCCAAACCAAACCAAATCTTCATGAAACGGCCAATTTCACCGATTGTGCTGTTACAGATGTTGTACAATGAGTAAAAATGATTCTGAAGATATGTAATAGATCAACCAATAATATCATTATTTTCTTACAATTTTTATTCCAACTTATGACCACCTTTTTTAGAACAATCTAGGTCGACCTATTAAAGAAAACAGAACTAAATTATATATATATAGATATATATATTGGAAACGTGATGTATAATTCGAGAGTTCCAGATGCTTTTGCTACGATCCTGAAGGTGACAAATCACACTGGGCTGTCAAATGTCAAACTCGCCTGATGCTCTCCACTTACTACTCGCCAGATTCGCCTCCATAGCACGGTCTCGGAATCCTGATCTTTCCTGATCGTCGAGGTTCTTGCAAGCAGCGTGTAAATTTTTTAACCGTTTGATTATTGTACCACGATCAAGTGCCCCTAAAACCTTTCGCACAATAAACGTTTTTGGTTGCCTCCGCAGCGTTATGGCCCAGTTCGAAGTCGTAAAGCCTAAGTTCCCAAATGAGACTACGTTAAACATTCAACTGTGTAGCTTTCAAATTATACATAGAGTAAAACAATGTACAACGTGTCGGCGCACTACCACGATACTACCTACCATAGCGGGTACTTTCACGGCTTTGAACTGCTTCAGCCACGTGATGTACGCTTCGTAAACTAGTATGTACCAAAATATTGCTAAACTTTTGACTCACTCTAGTATATATATATATCATCAGTATAATCATCAAGCCATGCGGATAATACGGATCGCTATGACTCTCTCTCTCTCTCTCTGTCTCTCTCTGTCATCTGTCCCTATCAGCCATTACTTTTGATAAATCCTCTAGACAGCATCTAGTGCTCAAACAAAGAAACTGAAACCGATCGCGAATGGTTTAAGTATTTTAAGGGTGTTCTGACGTGTGTCAACGCTCAACAGCTGTTAATGTTAAATAATGGATTATCTATATCTATAATCTGAGAGGAATGGTATGTCAACCATCGAGGGTTATTTAATGTCAAAGCTATCTTTATAGCAGAACAGTAGTGGTGCTCTTTTACTCATAGCTAAGGGAAATTAGAAGTATCTTTTCCAAAGTGAAAGTGACAGCCCCAGTGGAGTTCAAACTTGCTTACTACGATGTCACAATCTGATACCTTAACCTCTACGCCACAGGGATTCACCCGAAATCATTTTGGAGTTGTACGTTCAGATTTCTGCTAATTTGCTACACTCTCAGTCCTTGGGGGTGTCCTCGTGGTGTAATGGTTAAAGCGACGGAGTTCGGAATCGTAGTAAGGGAGTTCGAGCTATTACGTTCATTTACGAACAAATACCCTTGGGGAAGGTATGAACTCTCTTATCCTCCTAGCTAAGGTTGAAATAGTACCACTACTGTTCTTCTAGACGGTTGGCTTTGGCATTAAATAACCCATGAAGGTTGCATATTCCGTAAAACAAAGAAACCAAACCAAACACTCTATCCTCGTTATAATAACGAGCATAGCGAGAACCTTAATATTTTAAAGTCTGATGTAAAGTGGGCATGTATTCTGCTATTTTGTATTTCGTCTCCAAAATTGTGTTCTGGCTTCTACTGAGACTTGAAATTTTCTTCGTTTCTTTTTTCTTTTTTTTTTTTTTTCTTTTTTTCTTCTTTATCTTGTTAACTAATTTCGAACACTTTGAATAGGCGCCTAGTCAGGCAACAAATTATGGCGTCCTAATCACAAAAGGCAAGAGAAATGGGAAAATAATTGCAAATAAGTATTCTTTAAAAAAAATAATCAAGAGTTCCTAATCCAGTTGACCTATTTCAGTGTTTGTATAATCCGATTTGCCTGAACCAAAAGAGTGTTTCGAGAGAAAAAGTTTTTTTGTCCTTTTACGCTCTCGTATATGATTTTCCGCCGCGTACATATATTGTTCGTTTTCTTATTTCATAGAAAAGTAACACACTAATGCGTTACAGATATCAACCCTTTTTTTTTTTTTTTTTTTTTTTTTTTGAAGTAGCGATTTGGAGGAAATAAAGAGAAAATGAGGGAAAAGCAATTGTAGTCGAGATGATAATGGGGATAGTATAATTTTTTGGTTTCTTTGTTTAATGGCATATCAACTCTTTTTAGGTTATTTAATGCCAAAGCCATTCTTCTAGAAGAACAGTAGTGGTACTATTTAACTCATAGCTGGGAGGATAAGGGGTTTCATACCTTTCCCAAGGGTATTTGCCCGAAAGTGAACTTAATAGCGCGACTACGACCTCGCGCATTACGATTCCGCAGTCCATCGCTTTAACCATTACACCACGATGACCCCTCCCCCCCGGATAGTATCACGAATAATAACAATAATAAACTGTGGTGCGAAAAAATCGAAAGGAATAATAATAATAATAATAATCTGCCGAATAGTGGACTTTACTGTCCCGGCGGACCAGAAAGTGAAAATCAAAGAAAGCGAAAAGAGCGATAAGTACTTTGACCTTGCCAGAGAACAAGAATAAACTATAAAACATGAAGGTGACGGTGATACCAATTGTAGTTGGTGCACTCGGAAAAATCACCAAAAGCTTGGTAAAAGGACTGAAAGATTTAGAAATCAGAGGACGAGCCGAGACCATCGAAACTACAAGATTATTAAGATTGGCTAGAATACTGAAAAGAGTCCAGAATACTTGAGGAGACTTGCTGTCACTCAAATTCCAGTGAAAAACCATCAGCTAATGCTAGTGGGAAAAACTCCCAAATAGTAATATGATAATAATAAAAGAAGTTAAAGACTAGGAACAACTTGGTAGAAAAGCTGATGTACTAGGAATTATGCCAGAGATTAAAATTTCGCCTAACAAATGTTATTTACACAAACAAGAATCCATCCTAGAAAATGAGACCCATAGATTTTCTGGTACTTTGAGATACAATCGGATCACGATGTCCAGACAAGAAAATCAGAATTAGTATCAATTAACTAGAAAAGAACTTGTTATCTTATAGATAACACAGATTGAGAGTGAAAAAGCTGAACAAGTTTGTGATCCTAGCCAGAGAAGTGAAAAAAAAAATGAGGAACATGATACTAATCGTAGAAAAGACACTGGATGAACAGGACGTTAGAGGAAGAATTGAAACCATCCAGACCACAATGCAGCTAAAATCGACTAAAATACTTAAAAGATTCCGGGTAGATAATTGCAGTTACTTAAACGTCAGTGAAAAACCACCAATCAGAGCTAGTGTTACAAAGTACTCGGCATGGTTAAGAAAAGGACACCTGAATAGAGAGAGAAGCAGTATCATTTCTAATAGCAATCCACAAAATAAAGTTATAAGAACTAATTATTTAAAAACTAAAATAGATTGAAAGAAAATAGCATGTGGATAGAGAGAAACGAAACGTAAAGTACATGATAAACGAATGCAGAAAAGTGGCCCTGAAAGGTTCCACTGGGTTGAAAAGGTGATCAACTAGAAATTGTACAAGTAACAAAAATTTAATAATACAGACGAATGCTGCAGGCAAAAGCCTCGTGGTGTAATGGATATCGTTGTAAGAACTTGACACGACGACACGAGTACAAATCCTGCAGCGAGGATATTTAAATTTTACATAGCGCTAATACTCTTGGGAACGGTATGAATCTTACTATTCTCCCTAGAGCTTTGGGTAAAATAGTAGAGCAGACAGGTTCTTTAGCCTTGTTATGGCAACCGGTTTAGGAGAATGAAAACTTTTAATTCAATCCTTTTAAACTCCGCTTAAAAATTGACCGTGTGTCGCATCCTGCTCGTTCGGGGTGGGGGGTAAATCCATACATACATGCAGAAACCTGTCTTTGAAAATAAGAACCACAGAATCCTCTGGAAATTTGAAATAAAAACGGATCACCCAATCTAGACTAGAAGAAAACCATACAGCACTGCTGGAGTTGCCGGGAATATTTAGATGAGTCCTGGAAACCTGATGAGATTTGCTGTCACTCAGACTCCATCAGTTTGATCTGGTATGAATAACTCGCAAGAAGTAAAATAATAATTGAATCTCCCTTTAATAATAATAATAATAATAATAATAATAAAGAAATATACAATAGTCTATAACACACTCATATATGATAGAAATATGTGGAAAGTTGGATAAATCAAACACTTAACTTCTATAAGAAGTTTGTGAAGATGAAATAAAGCCCAAATGAAATATTACACATCTACATCTGAGTTAAGTGTTTGATTTATCCAACTTTCCATATATTTCTGTCATACTGCCAGATTCATAACAATTCTATTTTTTCAACACTTATATATATATATATATATATATATATATATATTAGGGTCAATCAATGAATAAAGAGATTTTTTTTGAAAAAGCAATATAAATTTTTTTCCAGAATTTTTTTTCCACAATTTTAAATTATGTATTGTTTGGAAATGATTTGTTGTAGAAATTTTTTCAATCTCGCAAAAATATTGGCTGCAAATCAAACAGAGTGTTCTAGGCTTGAACAGAGGTCTGTCATCAGATTTTTGGTCACTGAGAAATGCAAACCATGTGAAATTTTCAAAGAAATGTGTGATGTGTAGGGAGAAACACTTTTTAGTCAAAAAAAAACTTTTTAAATGGACTTTGCTCCTTCGAGCCTGACTCGAAAGGTCAGTCCAAGGTAAAGAAAAAATTCTGGACGCTTCGGTCCAGAAAAGAAGGTCATGCTGACAGTCTTTTGGGACATGAAAGGAACCCTCATTATTGATTTTCTTGAAAAACACCTTAGGTAAAATTCACCCCATTTATTGAATGATCCTCGTATATCTACAAATTCAAATATGTCTTATTAAAACGACGAGATGTTTCAGTTGGTTTTGGCTTTTATTTTCTGTTTGCAAATGAGTGTTGAAACCGTAGGATGACAAGTGAAAAGGCTCTATCCACACGTTTCAATAGATCAAGTACTTTCGACAAACATTAGTCATCATTAGGATCAAATTATTATATGTGAGAAAGTTCAAATTTGACGCTTTTATTTCTCGAAGAATTATTTGGCTTCTCTTGGATAAAATCTCCCTCTGTCTACATCTCATGAATTTTTTTACAGAAATTGGGAGTCGGGCATTGATGATGCCCAACTCCCAATTTCTGTAAAAAGAATTTTGGTTGATAACACCACCATTCTCAGTATGAGAAAGTGCTTGTTAAAAGTGTCTAAACCACGTGATATAAGAATTTTAAAAAATAATCTTGATGATGACTTATGTTCGTTGAAAATAGTTAATCTATTGAATTATAAACTTTGAACTGTGCCTTTTTACCTGTGAGCCCTTGATTAGAATGCTTATACGCAAACAGGAGAATAAGAACCCCCTCCCCAGAACAAACACTACGTCGTCTCTAATGAAATTTCTTTGAATATGTATGCCAATATAATCATCAAAGTGTGCCGACAGCAAGGATTCATTTGACTCTCTCTTACCATCTGTCCCTATCGACCATCGATTTAGACGGCATCCAGTGTCCAAACAGTGCGGATGAATGCAAATTTTTGCTTGCCGGCCAACATTGGTGTGTCCATAAGTCAATTGGAGAACATCTCTTATGACTTCGTTGGTATTTCTCCGACAATGCCCAGCATGTCTTGCTCGTCTTACATGGATGGTTTGTGAGATGGGAAGTAAGAGGCTATACAATTACTTGTTTAATATAACTTGCAGCATCCTTGTTTGTCACAACTTGCATTATTTTTCTCCAAGCGTTTCGTTAAAGTGTAAGTAGTGCAACCATACAGTAGTACTGATACGGCTACAGTTTGGAAGGATTCCCGTTTTATTTCACCAGAAAGATCGAATTCCCGTACGGTCATTAACCTGTCAATAGTAGTCCGTACTTTACCTATGAGTGTGTTGACATCACTTTCGGTAAATGAGATATTGCTACCAAGGTATATGAACTGTTCTACAAATTTCAGAGGCTTGGCATTTAATGAGGTGATAGCACCATCTTGATTCAAACACTTGAACTCATTTTTATCTAGGTTCAGGTAGAGACCAATGACTCTTGCTGCCTGCTTCAGTTAATGAAGCAGAGATTCCGAATGAGCTGGTGTATTTGAAAGAAACGCAAGATCATCAGCGTAGTCTTTATCAGAAAAAAGTTCTGTGGAAATTATCTGCTTCTTGCCTTCTTTTTTTAAATGTGAAACCATATTCTTTCATTAGATCTATTTTAAAAAATAAAGCAAAATTAAATTAGATATAATTCAACATCACATATTTAAATACCCTGATGATTATTTGATATCAAAACTGGAACGTTTAACGTTGGCAAATAATTCATCTATAAATAAGATCATCTTCTGATTACCTTATTTTACTGGTCATTTGGTTTAGTGGGAAGAGTGTTCGCCAATGGCCCGGGAGACCAGGGTTCAATCCCAGGTCGTGTCATACCGAGGACAAAAAATGGTACTTGATGCCTCCTTGCTTAACACTGAGCATTATAAGGTATTGATCAATAGTAAAGTGGAGCAATCCAGGGAAACGAGCAGCGCCCTCCTCTACTCCTCGGTGTAGTAGCTACTGAAAAGACAGACCTCGGGTTGTCCTCGACTAGGTCACCAACTGTACTATAGATAGATAGATAGATAGATAGATACCTTGATAGTGGTTCTAACAAGAAAAATAAAGTGCTCGGTTTAACACAAATAGATCATTTGGAGAAACCATCAACAAATTTAAAGATTGTAACATAAAAAAAAACAACACAAGAACTCTTGAAAGAGAAAAACTCCAAAACAACAAGGATTCGATTTTATTTAATCAAACCTGTTGTAAAGTATACACACACACACACACACACACACACACACATGTATATATATATATTTTACAAATACAAATGATATATACATACACACACACACATATATATATATATATATATATATATATGTGTGTGTGTGTGTGTGTGTGTGTGTGTGTGTGTGTGTGTGTGTGTGTGTGTGTGTGTGTGTGCGTGTGATTTTGAGGAACATGAAAGTTTAAAAAATGACTGAATGTTTCATCTGGAAATAATATGTATACTCACAATTTAAGGTTCATATTTGCCAAGTTCATTTATCACTCTAAACAAACAAACTGTTATATCATCTTTATTGATTTCCTTCAATATGAATATTCATGAGAATCACGGAAGACATATAAATGTGTTTGATATTTATCCAATTTCCTAACAGGTCGGATTTGACACAAGAAATACCAATGTGTTTGACATTATTCATAAATATTATGCTGAACGGTCACTTCATTTGGCCTCTTGAAAACTATGTGGTTTGGTTCGGGTTATTTAACGGCACATCAACTCATTATGATTTATTTAATGCGGAAATTCGATTAATTAGTAAATGTAAGCTTGTAATCATAGCAATTTATATTTTCAAACTTTCATTGCAATCATTGTTTTTAATCAAACTCGTGGTGGGTTGGTGACATTACAGTAGTTCCAGGGGCCTACCCTGCTCCTGGCAGCACCTGCCCCCCCCCGCCTAAAATGAGTAAGGGCTAGGTTTATTGTCAAGTGCTTGAGACGCTTTTCAAGGGTGAATGCTGATGGTGCCAAACGATTTTCAAAACCGCTGCGCAGCAGGGTTTTTTCTTGCGTATATATTTACCAACCCTTACTGGGGTTGTAGAATACACTAACTTCATCTCTGCAGAAGGGTAAGACTCCCCTAACGAGTATCCTGGATATGACACTAAACAATCTGATGAGGAGGCTTCAGTAATACTGGAGTGTTGGAAAATGCGGAGTACCCCTTCATCGTCATCGCTCCCAGGTCCAGTCAAATAGAACTAAACTGTATGCTTGTGCTAAACTGAATTGTTTGAGATGGGACTATTTTAAAATTTAAACTAAGTACTTATGTTAAACTGAATTGTTTGGAATAGAACTGCTTTATGTGTAAAAATAGATTTGGCATTAAATAACCTACAATGGTTGATATACCATAAAATCAAAACCAATGATGACCTGGGAGTAATCACAATGAAAAGGTACTTCATTCCCCAGCACACAAGAACCGGAGCTTCACTACAAGATGCAGTCTAGTGTCATAACTGGGACACCCATTGGAGTCTCTCTGTACCCTCTTTTGAGGTTCTAATTGTCATGCCAACTGTGCGTATTCAACTTTTTCCTGGCAACTTCAGCGATTATACAAGTGTTAAGTTGTATCAGCTCTTTTTCCTCTCTTTGGTGAGGCTTGCTGCATAGGCTACTGTGGATTATTCTTACAAACTTGCCCTGATGTATACCCGTATTCAGGCTCAAATCCATGGCATCTTGAGTATAACGAATGCCCTACATGTGCTACTATTCCAAATTCTATAACAGATATTGTATCTGTAGTAATATTATCAAGTTTTGAAAAGTTACTGGTCCCAAGAGTTTCGGATAAGACATAATGGATTGTATTAATCTTGGCCTTCACGCAATAATCTTTTGTTTGTGGTACAACTAATGTAGTTAGAACATGTGCAACAGTTGTTAAAATCAAACAACGGCGATTAATTTTTTGTTTAAATAACCCTTGAGACAAAAAGAACAATGCAAAACACTTAAACAGATGCCAAGTTGCTCTGTGTATTGCTTTATCAATACCATCAGTTTCTGATCTTAACGAAACGTTAATCTTGGAAAAAATGGAATAAGAAATTCACTTACGACGCTCTAAGCTCTTCTGCCCTTGGATGCATATATACAAATGGAATAATGTATACGCATATAGGTGTGAGCAAGTCTATATGAGTATGCTTGCTGACTGGCGTAGCTTATATGAATGTGCATGCGTGTAGAGGATTGAACGTATCTGTACGGGTGTGTATGATGGAAATAGGTAACGTATGTATGAATGTATGCATGTTTTTACCTACCCCTTAGCACGAGCTGTATGAGACACAATATCAATTTTTAAGGAGAGTTTGAATTTAGAGTTTTCCTTCTCCTAGACTGGTTACTATACCAAAACTTAAGAGCTCAGTCTGCCCTAATATTTGCCCATAGTTGGAGGGAGAATATTTGGATTCATACCGTTCACAAGAGTATTAGCACTGCGTTAAATGCAACCAGCCTTATCCAGGTTTGAACTCGTGTCTCCGTGTCCATTTCGAATGAAGATAACATTTACACTACGGAAAACTCTAAAATGTATGTATGTATGTATGGATGGATGGATGGATGTGAGTGTATAGTAGTATCAAAAGGATAGCTAAACAAGTTAGGAGGTCAGCAGATTTTAATTGATGATAAAATAGAAGGAAAGGATTTCTCGATGGAGATAAAATCTTAGTTTTTTCATTTCCATCATAAACCGAGGTCTTCGGCGCTGTTACAGTTAGAGGTCAGTAGACAAGGCTATTATTTTTAAAAGTTCTTTAGTTAGGTGGTTAGCGCATATATTTTAGGAAGTAAAAAGGAGACAGACAGACGAGTTGCAATCCCGGACTTTGGCGTTTGTCTTGCTGAGATCGTCTCCTCCCTGCTGGCGTTGATCATAGGGGTGATATGGAAAACAGAGTTTGCTGACTGTTGGACAGAATGGGATAAATCGCGACAACAATGCCCAAGTTTATGTTGCGAGGTGTCAAGAAGAAAATAGAATATATTTTTGGAGACGCATGTAGTGCAATGGTTATTGTTATAGGAAATGAATACAGTGTTCATAACCTTGGATAAGTTTGTTTGCATTTTACATAACGCTATACTTTTGGGAACGATATGAATCCAACAATTCGCCCTTCAGTTATGTTAAAATAGTAGGATAGACTAGGTTCTTTAAACTTGGTGTGGGAAACATTAATACTGGGTGAAGAAAACATTGGAGATTCAAAAGACAGACAGCTAGGCTACAACGGAGGCCATCTGACTGTTTGTGAAAATTATTTGAGTGGAAACAGGTTGATTGCATCATAAGTTTTCTGGAGTGGGTGATCTGATTGGAGAATCTTAATTGCTTAATATTTCCTGGACAAAAATACCAAAAGACTCAAATTAAGAAAAACGACCCGACAGACAGACAGCAAAGGTCATCTGGGCCGTCATGGAGATTATTAAAAAAAGACAAAATTGGTTGCATTAGAAAAGTCTGGATGGTCGACTTGATAAGAAAATTCGGTCGTTTGATAAATTTGAAATTTTCCTTCGCCTAAGTATTTTCAAAATCAGATTCGTCACAAAAAAAACAGTAGGGCCCATCCAGAGAGTAGGTGCAGATTGAATATAGTGAGAGTGGGAGGAGTAATGGAGTTCTAAGATCCAACTGATACCAGATAAGAATGAGACATACAAATTAATGTTGGTCGGAGTTGAGAGAGAAAGACAACTCTGACCTGTTAAACCCCGCTTAAAAATTAAAAGGGAGGGGTTGGATAAATACATATATTCTTGAAATCCGTTTTTGCTTCTTTTTTTTTTTTTAATAGAGATGACTCATGGCTTTTATGGTTTCGACCAATCTCGGTGGCGGATAGATTTCTTTTTGGAAACAGAACGTGGGTAGGGGAGAAACATCGACTAGCTGGCGAAACTGCGTTGGCCGCGTCGAAAGATTTACACATAGTCACGTGTCCTGTATTTTGAGATAAAAATCGATTCATCTGATAATTAAGAAACGACGACTTCACATTTCTTTGATTTATATGTATATTCTAAAGTCGAGTTTTTCGATAATTTTAATGTTTCGAAGATTGGTCTTACAAAATTAGTCTTAGTTTAATTAGGGAACAGAAAACGTATAGAGACAAAAGGAAAAGAGAGAAAAGAATGAAAAGAAGTGAAAAAATTGGAGAGTAAATTTGAGGAAATGAAGAGAGAAGGAGAGAAAGAAAAGATGAAAAACGTAAAAGAAGAAAGAAAGAAAGAAAGAAAGAAAACGATGAATTTCAGACAAAGAAAAAAGTGAAAGAGGAAAAAGCGGGAGAAGATTGGTTTGGTTGTTTAATGGCATAACAACCTTCATAGGCTACTTAGTGCCATAGCTAACTTGTAGAAGAACAGCTGTGATATCGTTCAACCCATAGCTGGGAAGATAAGAGGTTTTGATGCCTTTCCCGAAAGAGTTAGTCCAAAAGTTAACGTAATAGCGCGATTGGGATTCAAATTCATTTACTTCGAAGACGCAGTTCATCATTACAGCCATTTAGCCACAGGAACTCCATGGAGAAAGAAAGAAAGAAAGAAAGAAAGAAAGAAGTGAATTTCAAACAAAGAGGAAAGTGAAGTCTTGCGAGGCAAGTCACAAAAGGGGGAATGATGTATTTACCCGATCTCTCTGCTATGAGCAGGATGTGACACACGGTCAATCTTTAAGCGGAATACAAATGGTTTGAATTGAGAGCTTTCCTTCTATCCGAACGTTGTAACTAGAACAATAAAGAATAGGACAATTATTTGAAGAGAGAAATTTATAATAATAATAATGACAATACTTGGACCTTGCTAGAGAACAAAGGCAGCTGTAGAACATGAAAGTGGCGGTGATACTAATTATAAGTGGCACGCTTGGAACGGCTCCCAAAGTCTTGGAAAGGAGCTGGAAGAGATGGAAATCGGGGGACGAATTGAGATCATCCAGACTAAAGATTTGTTGAGATTGATCAGAATACTGAGAAGATTCTTGGAGATCCACGAGACTTGCTGTCATTCAGACTCCTGTGAAAGACCATCAGCTAACGCTGGTGTGAATAACTCGCAAGACGTAAGATAATAATATGCATAAACCAGAATCCGTCCAAGAGAATGAAACGCATAAAACTTACTGGGATTTAAAATACAAATGGATCACCTTATTCTGGCTAGAAAACTACACCTAGGATAAATTAATTTAGAAAAGAAAAAAAAATTAAAGAACTTGCTGTCTAGTGGGTTTTGCCGTTCCGACGGACCACAAAAGTGAAAAAAAAAAAGAAAGCGAAAAGATAGACAAATACTTGGCTTGAATTGAGTGCTTTCCTTCTATTGGAATGTTATGGATAGAGCAATAAAGAAGAAGACAATAATTTGAAGAGGAAACTTTATAATAATAATAATAATAATAATAATAGAAACTTGCCAGAGAACTAAAAAGAAAACTGTGGAACATAAGAGTGACGGTGAAGCCAATTGTGGTGTGCCCAATCGGCTGGGGCTGTAGAATATACCGACTGCACCTCGGCAGAGGGGTAAGACTTCCTCAACGAGTGTCCTGCATATGACACTAAACAATCTCATGGTGAGGTTCCAGTGATGCTGAAGCTTTGGGGAATGCGGAATACTCCTTTATTGCCATCGCTCCCAGGTCCACTTTAGCTCGGCGTTTTAGCACCTGATAGGGCCCAATCTATGGGTTAAATAGAACTAACGGCATACATATGCTAAACTGAATTGTTTGATAAAACTGAATAGCTTGAAATAGAAATGTTTTTGACAAACCGTACTTACATTTAAACTGCGTGCTTATGCTAAACTGAATTATTTGAAATTGAACTGTTTTTGACATTGAAACTGTTCTTACACTAAACTGAATTGTTATATATAACTGCTTGAATAGTTTGAAATAAAAATGTTTTTTGACAATTAAACTGTGTACTCAGGCTAAACTGAATTGTTTTAAATGGAACTGATTATTTACAAAAAAATGGATTAAGCATTAAATAACCTACAAAGGTTGATATGTCATAAAGCCCAACCAAATCAAATCAAATCAAACCAATTGTGGTTGGTGCCCTTGGAACGATCGCCAGAGGATTGAAACAAAGACTGGAGGATTTCGAAATCAAAGAAAGAATCGAGACCATCCAGACATTGTAATGATCAACTAGAATACTGAGAAGAGTTTTTGAGAGTTGAGAAGACTTGCCGTTTCCCAGACTCTTGTAAAAGACAACCAGCTGAAGCTTGTATGAAAAACTCACAAGGAGTGAAATAATAAAAATATTTCCTTTTCATATTCACACGCATCATCCTAGAAGGTTTACCACAAAATATACGACAGAAACCTGATGAAAACCAGAAGGTATTATATCTGAAACGTTATGATAATAACAACCAAGATAAGGACGCTAATTTGCATAGATTAATGTATAATAAAAGATGGTAAAAAAAAACAGCCAATGAACAAAGAAAATACGCCGTGTCTAAAGACTTCATTGTCCTTATTACTACTACTAATAACATACCCTTTGTTCTTTTCACGTAAAAAGAAAACAATTGTTAATTCTGCAATAAAGAGATTATTAAAGGATGCGGATTATAACACGAGACAGAGTGCGACGAGAGGAAACATAAATTAAGAAACGAAAATGCTAGATTGCCAGAAAGAGAGAAAAGAAAGAGTGAGAGACACATAGATAGATAGATAGATAGATAGATAGATAGATAAAAAGAGAGAGAAGAAGAAGAAGAAGAAGAAGAAGAAGAAGAAGAAGAAGAAGAAGAAGAAGAAGAAGAAGAAGAAAGGGTGTGGGAGAGGAAAGAGAAGGAAAAAGAGTGATAGATAAAGAAAGAGCAAGAAAAAGTTGTGCGAATGAAACGAGAGAAAGAGAGAGAGAGGGGGGAGAAACCATAGATAGATAGATAGATAGATGGAGGGAGAAACGAAAGATAGATCGAGAGAGAGAGAGAGCGTGAGAGAAAGAGATAGATGGAAAGCGAAAGTAAAGAAAGGGGGTGGAAAAGAGTAATAGAGAGGAAGAGAGAGAAGAATAGCATGAGAGTGAAAGAACAAAAGAAAGAAAGGGAGAATGAGTGAGAAATGCATAGATAGAGAAGTGGGGAAAAGAGCGATAGATAGAAAGAGAGAGAGAGAGAGGGAAAAAGAAAGTGTGAGAGTGAGAGAACGAGAGAGAGAGAGGGATGCGTAGGTTGTGGAAATAGAGCGGGGTGATTCTCCTGCAATGTCTATCCCGACCAGCAAGTTCCACTGGGCCAGTGCCTCATTATACATTCATAAACTCTGTCTGACAAGATGGAATCAATGGATCGAGTGTCGAAAGAAAAAGGCAGACTAAGAGAGAAGAGAGGAGGGGTATGGTTGGTTGGTTGGTTGGTTGGTGTTGAGTTGGTGTGGGTAGCTGAGTGGGTATATTGGGACAGGTTCTTATTGCGCATTTGACTTTATCTATCGACTACTGCGACGCGGTGGGTGAAAGAAGAGTGTCCTCTCTCCTACACCTCCTCTATTTGAATTACTATTATTATTATTATTATTATTATTATTATTATTGACGCTAGCAGCCCTCTATGTCAAAACGAGATTTCCGGTTACCGTGTTTTCTCTTCTTTTTTCTTTTGTCTTTTTTGCCTATTCTTTTTTTTATGCTATCCAATCCAATGTGTGCATATCTATCGTCAGTTGAAACTTTTGCCAGTACATCTATCTATCTATCTATCTATCTATCTATCTATCTATCAGATTTCAAATGAAATCTGACGGTGTAGAAAGAAGATAGTTTGGAAATCACCTTGTTTTGCTTCCTTTCTCTCTCTCTCTCTCTCTCTCTCTCTCTCTCTCTCTCTCTCTCTCTCTCTCTCTCTCTCTCTGACTTCCTTTCTCTAATATTTTGTTAATATCTATCTATCTATCTGATTTCAAATGAAATCTAACGGTGTAGAAAAAAAATAGTTTGGAAATCACCTTGTTTTGCTTCCTTTCTATCGCTCTCTCTCTCTCTCTCTCTCTCTCTCTCTCTCTCTCTCTGACTTCCTTTCTCTAATATTTTGTTAATATCTATCTATCTATCTATCAATCTAATGAATTCAGTTCATATCTAGCCATCTCAGTCAGTTCATATCTATCTATCTATCTATCTATCTATCTATCAGATAAGATGCAAATCTCTTCCGATCTGTTCAATTTTATTTTCCTTGCGGCATTTTTCTCGTCTATTCTCTGATAAGTGATTCGTCTTTTTTACTTGGTCTGTGGAATTACCAAAGAAATAAATGAGTTGTATCTTTGAAAGAGGGGTGATCAGAAAGAAAATAGACCCTTCTCCGCGAAATCAACATCTGTTCTGTCTCAGATTTACGGCTGGAACTTGTCTACCAACGCGCGGCGTCCTTTGACAAGAAAATCAAAGAAACACGTTGCAGTTATTATCTAAAGAAGTGTACTTATATGTAGAAACTTGTCTATACTGTTGTAAATGTTCGATACGATGTCTGTGGTTTATCATAAGTATGAAATTTAAAGAAAAAAGAAGAGACATTTGATTTAAGACTTCTAAGATGTGATCCTACGGGACATGTAGTTCGATCAGTCATAGAAGAATTTACAGCTGAACTAAGACGTATTTGCAACAGAAATGGAACAGTGTGTTTGATCAGCCAACACATACTGCATAATATATCTAAAGTTTACAAAAAAATATTGAGAAGAACAGTTCATACAGCCTGTTGAACTTTAATAATTTATAATCGTCATGACAGGCCTTTAGTCGGTTACCCAAAATCTCCTTGCCCAGTCGGCTGGGGCTGTAGAATACACCGACTGCTTCTCTGCAGAGGGGTAAGACCCCCCCCCCCACAACGAGTGTCCTAGATATGACACTAAACAATCTGATGGTGAGGTTCCAGCAGTGCTGGAGCTTTGGGGAATGCGGAGTACCACTTCATTACCATCGCCCCCAGGTCCACTCTGGCCCGGAGTGGTAGCACCTGATAGGGCCCTATCTATGGGTTAAATAGAACTAACAGCATTCTTATGCTAGAATGAATAGCTTGAAATAGAAATGTTTTTGACAATTAAACCGTACTTACAATTAAACTGCGTGCTTATGCTTAACTGAATTATTTGAAATTGAACTGTTTTTCGGCATTAAAATTGTATTTACACTTAACTGAATTGTCACATATAACTGCTTGAATAGTTTGAAATAAATGTTTTTGACAATTAAACTGTGTACTTATGCTAAACTGAATTATTTTAAATAGAACAGGTTATTTGCATAAAAATGGATTTGGCGTTAAATAACCTACAAAGGTTGATATGCCATAAAACCCACCAAACCAAACCAAACCAAAATCTCCTGGAAGATGTTTGATCTATTTGTGTAGACATAACAATCCTTGCCTTTCAAATAGTGATTCTAATGGCCGCTTGGTGGTGTGACCAAAGTAACATATAAGAGGGCGCGGCAAAGTGAAACTCTCTCTCTCTCTCTCTCTCTCTCTCTCTCTCTCTCTCTGGTCATGCCTCGACAAAGAAAAGTGAGTGTTTCCCAGTAGAAAGGGGCTTTTGCCCAAACAGGCCTAGTGTAGTATAGGGTACGATAACATGCCTTGACGTAAGTTTTCACATAACAAAGTCCATTCTATTTTGGAATTAACTTACACCAAAACACTCTTTAACTAAACAATAGAACTTTTCTCTATAATATGCTGTTTTAATATTTCATGTCATTTTTTAGCCGGATGTGAAATGGTTATTATTGTTTAGCGAGGGGGAACCATTTTGTAGCCGGAGTTTTTGTAGGATGATTTTAGCTGGAGATTTTGTTGTTGGTAAGCGAGGGAAAGTGGTTGTTGTTAGCGAGGAAGATGGTTGTAACGTATGTGTGTTTACGTTGAGTTGTTTCCTCACTAAGTGTGTAAGGCCCTCGCTAATTGTAGTTAGGTATTTAAGGAAGGATGATGAAGAAGATGGCGAGAGTCAAAATGGGTTTTTGTGAATAGGTTTTTATTTGCAGCATGGAATATTGGGTTTGCTTTTGGTACTGCAAGACTCGTGAAGGTTTGTGAGTATTGAGACGAAATTGAGTTATGGGGAGTTGAGATGGCAGCGTGTGTCGTTGGACGTGTGAGGGATTGTGTTTTTTGCATTTTTGACGAAATACATGTTGCATTTGTAGGAATTGAACTTCGGATGTCACCGTGAGTTTCGTGTCTGGTATTTGGGGAGAGTAGGCGTTATCTCCGTTAAGGTGGACCAGAGGTGAAATGGGGGCTAGCGTGTCGAGAGCGGGATTACGCTCAGGTCGACATAGCCAATTTTGGGGTGACATAAAGTTGTGCCTGTGCGAGGCATGTTGAATGCATCTAATTTATATTCAACTGGGATTCCCCGCGAGGAATCCATAAATTAGATGGTTTCCCTCGTTTGTCCCTGCTCCTGCTGCTGCTGCTGCTGCTATTCTAGAGCCGCAGTGAGATGTCTGCACTGGGCGGCATTATCCAGCTAAAAAGCATCGCTATTGTAGAACGGCCAATGTGACGTCTGCACTGGTCGGCGTCCTCCAGCCAAAGAGAGTGTGTTTGGCAGTTCACCCAATCTTGTTGACCGGAAATGAAGGTCCGGGCTGAATAGGATAAGTCATCCTGATTTGATGAAATTAAGCGTCGAATTAAATTTGTGCGCCAAACCAAAATACGAAATTTTCCCCTTCTCTACAATTTCTTTATTCATTCTATTAAGTTTGCTCGGACATTAAATATGTTGTGGTTGATTTGTCGTCAGTTGTTTTACATTATTTAGCAAGAGGAAATATTAATCCATATTACATTTCCTCTGCTACAAGTGTCCGAATCGTGTTCCTAACACTTAATTGTGGCGAGGAGTTATGGTACTCAGATACGAATAATATACGAAGACAGACCTTTCAAGTCGTCAGTTTCATAGCTTATTCTACCACACCAGCATATCCTGTTGCAATATCATAAAGCATTATTTCAGGAAGAATGTTTGGGTTTGTTTCCTGGGTTGCTCAGACAGTAAAGACTTTTATACAAACATAACATGTTTAGCAAATTAGATAACAGATGAAATAAATTTTAATTGAATAAAACAGATTCAAAAAGCCTTTTAGACTTTAGTAGTTATTTTAGCGATTCTTTCGTTGTCTGCGAAGCTTCTGGTGGCACAAATATAAATATATATATACACAAGGTGCTGAAGCAAAATTAGGAATATTCTGGTATAATAATAAACGACTCTATTATAAAACAATTCTAATTTAAAAAATAAACGACAAAATAAGAAGATTAACACAAAACAGTAAATTTACTCAATATGGCCACCACTTTTTTTCAATTATTGCATCAAGACGCCTTTGAAACGATTTGAATGCCTTCGAAATAAATTTTTCAGACATTTTATTCCATTCCTCCTCAGTACCAGTCTTAAGCGAACCAATATTTGGATTGGAATTTTTTTTTTATTTTCTAAAACGTCCCATTTATCGTAATCAAGGGGTTTAGGGCCTGGGCTTAAATCTTGTTTAATTGCTGTCCTTACAGTTTTCTCGTGGACTTTCAATTGATTAGCGTGCTTTCTTATTGCTATTGTGGGGTCCTTCTAAATCGCCGTAGTGAGAGCAGTTAAAAAGTCTTTTTTTCGTTTTTTATTCAATCCTTCACTTCCACTTTTTCCTTAAGAAGCCCTTTTTCAAGAAAAGAAATTTTCTTAGCTTTGCATTCGGTAACCAAAGAAACTTTGACTTGGTTCTGGCGTTAAGCGATTCAGAGATTCTTTGTCGTTTCTTTTCTTGCTCACTCATATTGGGTTGAATTTTAATTTTTAAAAGTGCTTGAATAATAGAGCTAATCATGAAAATTTAGATTTATCACTTTTTTTCTCAAAAATTGGACTAATTAGAAAAAAATGTATATATATATATTTATATATTGGACTAATCAGACAAATTAAATGTTAAATATATATATATATATTGGACTAACTAGTCAAAAAAACGTACACACACACACACACACACACACACACATATATATATATATATATAGAGAGAGAGAGAGAGAGTCTCTTCCGGACCGTTTGCTATAACAAGGCTAGAGTCCAGTCCGTCCTACTATTTGCCCATAGCTGAAGGGAGAGTAATTAAATTCATACATTTCCCAAGGATATTTGCTCTATATGAATATATATATATATATATATATATATATATATATATATATATATATAGATTCGCATAGAGCTAATACCCTTATATATATATATATATATATATATATATATAAAATCCAAAGAACCGAAAAGAATCAGGGAGAGGGTCTTGGGAGAAGTTAGAGTCGAGAGACCACTGAACTAAGTGGGTCTACCACCGCTCCTAAAACAAGACCTTGTTCCAGACTTCGAATACTTAAGACTAGAAACGATACCGTTTACAACTGTGTTGCGTATTTCAGCGTCACTCGATAAGGACTAAATGGGAAGGGTTAAAAACCGCAGTATACAACAAAAAAAAACGTTTCCAACCTGTTGACTTTATTGTTGTTGTTTTGTTTTTTTTTGTTTGTTTTTTTGCTGTTGTTTTTTTTTTTTTTGTTTTTTGCGTTTGCTATATTATTTTGAAGTTGACCCTGGAGGGTACACAAAACCCTCCTGGGTTGACTTCGAAATAATGTTTGAATCCTATTACTGAGTCAAGTCCATCGGTTTCCAAATACGTTCTATTACATAGGAATGCTTGATATCATACAATTGTGTGCAAAAAAAACAAACAAAAACATAAGAAACAACAACACAAAAAATGTAAATAGAAATTGACATGGCGCTACTTTAGTATGCAATCTACGTATCATGAAGCTATTTTGGTTGATGATCAACACTTTATATAGATCTACAGCAAGAAAAGTTACTTTATTTTTATCGTTTTATTATCAAGAGACAAAACAAACATTTTTCTTGGTTTCCAGAGAATGTCTGGTGAAAGTCTAAAACATGAATGAATATCTGATCAAGTTTCGGATGCTCCGGTCTCAACTCATGGAAGGGTCTCTAACCTGGAGACCCTTCCATGATTTTTATCTGCTTATTGATATCTGAATATCGAAAGAATATTTAAGATGTAAGCTAAAGAGACTAAGTCGAATGGTCGGCATATTCTAATCTAACTCGTTTAAATTGCCGTCAGCGAAATTATGTTGATCCAAACAATAAAACCAACGATCTGGCAACTGAGAGAAACTGGGTCGATTCAAAAGATTGCATTTTAGGAAAAAAAAAAGAGGAGTAAAAGAAACAACCTTCTAATTACACCTTCATCATTTCTGCTGAAGAGAAAAAAACTCTGGAGATTTAATTCTTGTTTTTCTAGTTGATGTTTGTTCGATCCACTAATAAAACTAGTACATTTGTGTGAAATTTGCTTCATTTTAATTTTTTTATCAAAAGATCTATAGAATTTTTATTAGTTTTAAAATAAAGATTTATATATAAATGGTAATTATTTGTTGTAGATAAACATATCTATATTCTGAAAGTTTTATTCGAACTATAACTAAATGAAACATGTAGATCGCATTTCAAAGCAGAATTCGATTCTTGTAGATCACTTTGGCTATATAGATAACATACCAAAGTAGCACCAATGTACACTGTACGTGATCTCGAACCTCTCGGCATAAAATAACCGTAGATTGGTTGATATCCCGTTTAAATTAGTGAATGAATCAATTTGTCCAAATTAGTGGAGTTTCGCCTTTACTAAGACTGGCATAGCATTGTTAGTGTTATTATAAGCAGTCTCAAAATCCTAGCCTTTAAATTCCAACAAGGAAGGGAGAAAAACCAAACCATGTTTCCTACAAGAACACCTCTTGGTATTGCAATCAGATCTGCAGGTGCATCAAACAACTCCTAAGAGTTTCTCGGGAGCAGGTTGAAAATTTGTCAAGATGGGTGTAAACTACTAAGGTTCCGCAGGCTATTTGAACTTGATACACTCAATATTTTGCAATAAGCTTTCGAGATGTTATGCAGCATATGCTGGCCTACTAAATGTACTTGGTTCCATTTCTGTTGCAATTTTTATTTGATATGTTTACGTATTTCCCAATTTTATTGTATAAATCCACTAAATGTAGTTTAGTCTCAAACCCAGGACACCTATTTTTTGAGAGGTGTCTACAGTAAGCATAATCTAGGCCACTCAAACAGAGAGTTAAAATAACCAAATAAATTTTGACATGAACCAAAACATGTTTCCTGCAAGAACACCTCATTGTATGCCTACGAAATCTACAGATATATGGAACAGTTTTCCGGGGCTTCAGGGAACAGGCTGAAATTTGAAAAAAAAAAAAGATTTTTTTGTGAAATCATAAAATGTGTTATATAACATATGACATGGATTTTCAGCTCGTTCCTAGTGACACCGTGTGCTTTGGCAAGCTGTCACATTTTGATTAGTAAACAGCACGATCAGGGCACTCGGGTGCAACAGGTGTGTAATCGGAAGGAGACCACGTGATGAGAACCACGCGGTCAGATTTAGAGAGCGTGCAAAGAATCGAAGTCGAGCGAGGGACATGCAGCCGATCAGAGGTGTCTCGGCTTGCAAGGGGGTGCAAGCGTTGGCACCCCCTGGCTCCTGGAAGAAGAGATGGAAAGAAGAAGTCCTTTCACTGAGTATATGTCTCTCCACCCATCTCTCACACACCACAGAAACATCAATGCTTTCGAGAATAAAGTGTGAGAGATATATTTTTATAAAGAAGTTTGTTCGTTCGTTCATTGAAGTTCGTAAATTATATTTGATTATGTTTCCGATTATATTCGTACGTGTATATGGGTATACAACAAATGGAGGGCGGTCCCAATGGCGTAGTGACTAATTTGCTGGACTGTCACATAGTTAGTTGTAAGCGAGTCCGAACTCCAGTGGTGCCATTGCGTTCATTTTCGGACAAATACCCTTGAGAAAGGCATGAAACTCCTTATCCTCTCGGCAGTAGATTAAATAGTGCCACTATTGTTCTTCTACAAGGATAGCTTTGGCATTAAATAACCCTCGAAAGTTGATATGCCATTAAATAAAAGGAATCGAAAACAAAAATTGAATAAGTGTGGACCTGAGAGTAATGGATAAGGGATAAACACACTCCCCACTGCTCCAGAAGTGTAACAAAACCAGTGCAGTTTATTTTCATCCAAAGACACCCTTTTTGGAGGTGGAGAGGTTCTTATCCCGCAGCAGATGATACAGTCCGCGTATTCTAATGAATTAAAACTTTTTGAATTAAATTAAACGCTTCTAATGCTATCAAGAAAAAAAATTCTATTCAAGAAAAAAATTTTTTAGTCTCCTACCTTAAAAAATTCATGCTGATATAATAATTTTCATGATACAATTAAAAGCGATTTTTGCAAATTAATTAAAACTAAAGATTTCTAATGTCATCTAAAAACCAAGACAAAATAGTTTGGATTACCCAATAAAATGCACGTTTATATGACAAATGTCACTTTAAAATCAAAACCAATAATTTTGAATGATGATTGTAAAAACTAAACACTTTTAATGCCATATAACCATGAAAATAGAGCAAACTTTTTGGCTTGTCTAGTATGTTTGAACCTTCAAGCTGACAAGATTTATAAGTTCAGTGCAAGAAAAAAAAATTAGATTACTTGACGAAATGAGTTCAGATGTGTGTCACTATAGATAATTGAAACTCGGCAGTAATATACGATAATCCAAATCATTTGCCACTAAGCTACGTCAGCGAGTGCATTTGCATTGTTGAGGTTATTACTAACTGATGGCGACAAACAGAAGCAAAGATGGCGTCGAACGAAGACAGAAAAGAAAATGGCGTCGCGTCTTTTTTTTTGTTTGTTTTTTGTCGGCAATTGCGCTTAATGATCAAAAGAAAACGAAAAAGCGGAATTGACGAAAAAAGAAGAAAATAATGTAGTTGAGTGGGGGGGACCAGTTAAGAAGTGAAAAAAAATCAAATTGAACAACGAACGAAAAGTATTAAAAGAAATCAAATGTGGCGTCAAAGATCAAACGATTCTTCGGTATTTCGTCTCAAAGACAAGCCGTTCATGTAACCTTTTTTGACGTTCATTCCATAGATTTTTGCAGGAAAATAGTGTAAACGAGCCAGTTATAAGATAAACAGTGGGGGTTAGAATAAGTTTAATGTAAATGGCTGTGGGTGAAACTGGTGGAGATAGCATGGATTGATGAGTAAATAGGTGCGTCAGATTATGAGAGGGACAGACAGACAGACAGGGACGATGAGAGAATGAAAAATGAGTACATATTTCATCCTTTTTTTTTTTTTTGTTAAAACAAAGAAAAATTATATCTTAATCCACAGATAAATCTAAAAGTCCATAGCCTAATATGAAAAATCAAAAATTATCTTGCACATTGAATATTTATTACCTAATAATATCCGTTTTGCTTGTATCATCTTCCACAAGAAATAATGAAATCCTAGAGTCTTTGCTTTTGAAGAAAGTAAACTTTTTATAAAAAGATATAGTTAAGTATTGTTTATTACAAGACTTCTGGAAAAAAATATGCACTTTTTTATCTGAGTGTTATGACAAGCGACGCGTGCTTTTACTTCTAAAGATTAGATCATCAAAAGCATGATAATCCGTCTTTTTCATCTATATTTCTTATGTTAATAAATTCTCAAAAAAAGGTTTATCTCCCTTTATATTGGTTCTCTTGCGGGCCTCCGTAGAAAAAATATCGTCAAATGAAAAAACACTCACGAAAAATAAAAATGAAAATAAACAAAGACTAAAAAAATGTATTATTTTGATGAAAGACTTTTTTATATAATCAGTCAAATTTATTTCGTATTTTTACATTTATTTACAAAATACCAGTGACTTGCATCGTGAGGCAGAGTTTAATCTAGGGATGTCAATTTTAAACCCCGAAAAAAATCGTTTAACTTGATTTTTTTCCGCTTGTATTAACCACATCCTTCGAAGACTAAACTACGAAAACGAATTAAAGAAAATAAAATACCAACAAGAACAATATTGTGTTGTTTTTTTTTTACAGCTTTTTGAACTTCAAAATTTAGGAGTCCGTCCAAACAAAATAAATAAAATAAACAAATCGTTATAAAAAAAAATATAAAGAAAATCTAATTCTGCATGGAATTATCTTCTAAAAAAACCCAAAACTCGTTCACCTACACCTTCATGAGGGGAGTCAAATAAACAAAATTGTTGAGGGACTGGTTTTATAACAATTTTCTCAAAAGTTAAAAAAAAAAATTTGTTTTCAGAATTTGCAGGAAAAATATCTTTTTAAAAAGATCTCATCTTTTATTGCTTTAAATCCCGAAAATTCTATTAAAATCCAATTATTAGCCATTGAATGAAAATAAATAAATAAATGAATAACGGTACTTTAGCAGGTGCGAGTTTTTGGACATCCCAATTTTATTACAAAACTTTACATTGGGTGTACTTATTTTTGGTCTGATAGATATTCATGTTTTTGTTTAGACAATTTTAATGCCTATATAGTTGGTTGGTTGGTTGGTTTTTGGAATGTCAACTCTTGTGGAGTTATTTTATACTGAAGTCAGTTTAACAATTATAGTCTCTAGTTATATTCGATACAAAAATCGGGCCAGATTCAACCTGGGAGAAATGGATAAGGAATAATCCACACTCTCCACAGCTCTAAAACTGGAGTCTTACCACTAGATGCAGTTTAGTGTTATATCCAAGATACCCTTGGGGGTCGTATTCTAAGCCCCACTCACAGAGCGGGTAATAAGATTGTTCATTGCTCAGATGGGTGATCACTTAGTAACAGCAGGTTCTATAACAACCTGTCTGATTAAGTAAAGCATGACTCCAAACTCCCAGGAGCTCCAGACAGAGGAGTAAAGCATCACCAGATACAGTTTAGTTTCATAGCTAGAATAACAAGAAACTGGTAGCAAAAAAAAAAAATCATGTAAAAATGAAGAATTTAGACTCAGTGGGTTGAAAAAGGGGGTTTGCAATACCTCTTCGCCTGCGGGAGGGGGTGAACTTAAGCATGTGTATAAACAATTGGTTAAGCAATATTAACGCTGTACACGCTTCGATTTTAGTGCGAACATAGGATTAGGATCAATTGTTTCTGAAAATGTCGATTCATTCATAAAGTGACATGTGCGCATGCGTGACCGTCGGCTTGTTTTAGTGGATAACATTACGTCTTCACTATCAAGTCTTTTTAATATTGTTTTTGGCTCTATGATCTTTCTTTTCTTTTCTCGGAGGACGTATAAATACATGAAGTTCTTTGTTCTCGAATTATTAAAAGACAACTTCAAAGATTATCTCCAGTTGACAGGAATTAGAAAATCAATTAACCTCCAAGTCACCAATATGCGCTACAACGAACACAGAAGCAACAGCTTCCTCGCCCTGACAGACTGAACAGCCAGAGTCTCTTCTTTCATTCTGCTATGTTGCTGCAATAATTTAATAGCTGACTGTATTATCAAACTTTAAGCGCTGAATTAACCTCCTAGACACGGATACAAACTACGATAAGATATGAGCAAAACCTTCCTCTATAGTTAGATGGAACTGCCATGACTTCTTATTTCGCCTAACACGGTGTGTTGTTGCAATCGCTATATATATATATATATATATATATATATATATATATATATATATATATATATATATATATATATATATAAAGAGATTGTTCTTGGTCCAACGAGAGAAAAGTAAATGTTTTGAAATGAAAAATCAGCAAATGATTTCAAATTAAACTTATGCGACGCATACTCCGGACATTCCCGTCCTCTTCAGGTGATTGGATTATATATATATATATATATATATATATATATATCCAGTTAACATCCGAAGACAGTGGGCGTGGATTATTCGCGTATAGAATATATGAAGAATTTCAAACAAATCTATGGAAGTGCTTAATGTATGCCTATTGTTATATATTTTCTATTCAGGTTTATATAATAAAACTTACATAGAAAGCGTATACAGTGCAATTAGAAGGAAACTCAAACCTGTTAAAAGTGTCATGAGCAGTTCATGACAATTTAAGCAGGTTTGAGTTTCCTTCTATTGTACAATATATATATATAAATATATATATATATATATATATATAGAGAGAGAGAGAGAGAGAGAGAGAGAGAAACAATAAAAATTCTCTCAGAACAAGGCATTAGTCATTGACATTGGTTTGACTTAACGTCTTGACTCGAACAGTCACGGATAATAATTGACACTCACCAACTTTTATAGTAATTTACAAAGCTCTTTGCTTCGATGTGGCACAAGGCCGAATGAATGGGGCACCCAATGAGACTCACCAACTTTTATAGCTTTGGTTCATTTTCATATCTTAAAATGTTGATTTTGATCAATTTTTCGGACGGTGTTCATATGTGAGTCTTACTCCTCTGCAGAGATGCAGTCGGTGTATTCTCTAAAGTGTATTAATTTCGAAGCCCTAAAAACTATCTCAGAACAAGTCATTTGTCATTGACTTTGGTTCGACTCAACGTCCTGTCTCGACCAGTCACGAATAATTATTTTAACTCACCAACTTTGATAGCTTTGGTTTATTTTCATGCCTTAAAATAATTTTGATTAATTTTTCGGACAATGTTCATAATAATGTAACACATAGAAAAAAAAGAATGTGGTTAATTATTTCAGGCCCATGAAAATCAGCCTTAAAAAAATTAAACCCTTCAAATATCGAGACTCAGACGAATAAATTTCTGGTTGAAATAATAAAAATAATCTTTTAAAATCTCATATGTGTTTTATTGCCTGCCTTTTAACAAGTATTTTCCCCATAAGATCTAAATTTTAATTTAAAAAATATCGTTTTGGTTTTTTGTAAAATGGTCAGTTGTAACAACTGACCATTTTAGTATTAGGTGTGCAGCTGTGCAGAGACGTAGAGATTTGATGAAAAGCATTTAGAAAATAATGTACTTGGATGGAAAAAATTCTTATATTCATAATTATAAATATAGTTACTCATGTTAAAAATATGAATCCAAGCAACGTTGATGACCTAGAGTCGCCACTGATATATATATATATATATATATATATATATATATATATATATATATATATATATATATATTATATGGTGGTGTCTGTGACCCTGAACAACTCTATCATTGATATTGAGCACTATTTAACAATATCGTAAAATTTGGTCCATCATTAACTCACCAAGTGAGCTAGTGATAACCATAAACCATTACAATATATATATATATATATATATATATGTATATATACATACATATATATATATATATATATATATATATATATATATATATTATTCAGTAAATAAGGTGAATTTCGCCGAAGAAGTTGACAATAGGGAGCATTGCATCTTTTTTAAGGAAATCAATAATGATCGGTCTTTTCATTTCTCAGAAGACTATCATCATCACCTTCTTAACTGACCACTGCACCTAGAACTTTTTTCTTTACCAGAGAGCTTGTGTAACACTATATAGGTGGCCCGCCAAGCAGACGATTCCTTTGTCTGTTTTGGCGCGAAACCAGACAAAGGGTTTTTGGACTTGAAATCTCGGCGTGGCCGGAAGAGGTAACGGGACGCGAGAAGAGAGTTGGTTGGAGAAAGGAGCTGACGAGAGTTGGCGACGGGGACGGAAAAACGCGGTCGACTCCGGCCACAGTAGCAGAGAAGATAGGGTCCAGCGAAGAAGATCGAGTCAAGAGATGTCGGCATTCCAGTTGCTTTGTGGAATTTTCGCTAGTAATCCATGCTTGCGTTAGTCCATATATGCTATCGGAAATGTAGTGTTGCATAACTCCTCTTTTTGCTATTGAGTTAACCCCAAGCGTTTTGTTCGTGTTTGTTCGTTTGTCCTGTTTGTTCTATTGTTCCCTCGATCGTATTCTTGTTGTGGCAAGAAATGTGCGTTACCCCCCTCGGAACCACTAGTTGATCACCAGCCGGTAAAGCGAATGGTTAGAAGAGGATGTAACGTATGTGGGGGCGACGGGGGGTATCGTTACACTTGTGTATTTCCACTCCATGGACTCTAGCTCGTAATGGCAAACCCATATTTAGCCATGTGTAAATATTTTTTAAACTAAAACGTGCTTCTTCGTACTCATCACATTTTTCAACAAATTTCACAGTCAACAAAATTCTCGCGACAGATATGTGTTAAAGCCCGAGGCACTCTGATCTACCACTATTTTGAATAGCCTCAAAACAAACATTTTTGTGGGATTAAAGCAATACTGAGTTTGTATTTATGAAAAAATTCGGAAAACCCGCGTAATGCTGGACTCTTCTAACGAATTGAGCACTTCGGACTCCGATAGCGTAAAATATAAACAATAAGAAGTTAATACGTATACGTTAAATTCCATAGCTTGCGTTGGGGCTGCTACTGGCTGTGGGGTTATGTTACGAGGCTGACGTAAAATTTGCCGGGTTTCGATCTCAGCTTGAAGCGTCTCGCGTCTTGCCACACTGATGAGTTGTGATATAACGAAACAGTCTACCTTAGACTGTTTCCGCTTTCTTTGCACTAATGCCCTTGTATAAAGCTTTAAATCGACTTATCCATAACCAAAGGATCCCTGCATGTTACTATCCCTGGCATAATCTAATATATCATATGAGGTCTTCTTAAAAAGTATTGGGACTAAAGCTGTATTTACCAAGACAATGAACTAAAAACAAATCGCTAAATATTCTTCCAAATCGTCCCGTTGCCCTTCAACACACTTTTTCAATATAGTTTTACTTTAATCAAAGCACCTCCGAAGCCCCACTTTTGATATTTCTTTAATGTCCTTTACATCTTACCGTTGAGATAAATCTTCAATTTTAGAAACAAGGAAAAGCCTCACGGAGCTGGAAGTATGGAGGTTGTTTGACATTTAACCTTACGCCACAGACAATCATAGTCACAAGGTCAAATTTTTAAGGGAGTCCACGTAGTTCGAGTTCTCCTAGACTGGTTGACTACCAAGGTTAAAGAGTCTAGACTGCCCTTCTCATTTATAATAGTCTGGACTCCTGAGAAAAGTAAACACCAATTTCTAAATTGAAAATTCAGATTCACAAAGATCAATATGAACGAGCTAAGAGAGATAAACATAGGTTGAGCGTGATAGATTGAATGATAGACTGATATAAATTAACCAGAGAAGACTTTAGAGGGAAATAAATTGACACTTTCTTGATTGGTTGATTAATTGATTGGTTGTCAAGCCGTCAAGGGTTATTTTATGCATAGAGGGAAGAGAATCATGTTCATTGTACGATTATATTCACATTTTTTGTTTACAAGTGTCGTTTAAAAAGTTCTGAGTCTCATCCAGAAGAGCTTTAACTGGACATTTTTGTTGTGACGACACACTATCGCTTCCTATAAAACCAGAAAGTCTCATTCGAATTTCTGTCTTAATTTCCGTGCAGTTGAGACCCATACAAATAGGAGAGGTGCATGACAAATGTAAAATCTGGTTTTCAGTATGACCCTTGTCATTGTTTCTTAAGGGTTTTTCCACACTGTCTTTTCGAAAACGAATAATGTTCAAACATCTATTTAACCCAGAGTGGACCTGGGAGTAATGGCAATGAAAGGGTACGCCACACTCCCCCGGAGAAGTCTCCGAGGTGTAATGACTAAAGTGTTGGATTGCAGTTTCGAAGTAACCAAGTTCGAACTCTAGTCATGCTATTAGGTTCATTTTTGGTCTAATGCCCTTGGAAAAAGTATGAACCTCTTTATACCCCCTTAAGGATGGCTTTGATATTAAATAACCCACAGAGGTTGATATGCAATGCCATTAAATAAAGAAACCAAACCAAACTATCCACACTACATAGATCTTCAAAATTAGTTTCACCATCAGATGCTGTTTAATGTCATTTGAAAACCCCTTTTTTGCGGGGACACAGTGAACGTATTCTATGCCCCGCCGACAAGACACGTTTTTTGTTTCAAAATTGAAAATATGTAGAATACACCGACTGCTTCTCCTGCATATGACACTAAACAATCTGATGGTGAGGTTCCAGCAGTGCTGGAGCTTTGGGGAATGCAGAGTACCCCTTCATTGCCATTGCTCCCAGGTCCACTCTGGCCCGGATTGGTAGCACCTGATAGGGCCCTATCTATGGGTTAAATAGAACTAACAGCATACTTATGCTAGAATGAATTGAGTAAACTGAATAGCTGGAAATAGAAACGTTTTTGACAATTAAACCGTACTGACACTTAAACTGCGTGCTTATGCTTAGCTGAATTATTTCAAATTGAACTGTTTTTCGACATTAAAACTGTATTTACACTAAACTGAATTGTCACATATAACTGCTTAAATACTTTGAAATGGAAATGTTTTTGACAATTAAACTGTGTACTTATGCTAAACTGAACTGTTTTCAATAGAACTGATGATTTACATAAAAATGGATTTGGCGTTAAATAACCTACAAAGGTTGATATGCCATAAAACCAAACAAACCAAACCAAACCTGAAAATATTTTGTAAAAAAAAAAATGCTATAGTGATTTTTTTTTCAAATTTGCACCGACTCATGAAGTCTGGATGGATGTCCAGACGGTTGTTTAGATTTCATCACTTTTTTATGCAAATTGTCCATTTGTATACACATCATCCTTTTATCTATTTATCTATTTATTATTTAAATTTTAAAGCGATACTTTTTTGCTTACACCTCGTCAGTGGGAGAAAGCGAATAACCCCAGACAACATTGGTGAATAAGTGTCACGATCTTTGCTGTGAGGATGGGGGCGCTTTGCTTTGAAGAGTGTAAAGCTAACAGTGAGGAAACAAAGCAAAAAAGATTATGTTGCGCCAGACTTTCAAAACAGGAAAACCTCGAACATTGATCTGTTGCAATGGTTGTGTCTGCTCGATGATTTCAGTTACGACATAGGTCAAATGCTTATTACGCTAATTGTGATCAAAGTCTCACACGTGCTAGAGCAATGCCATTTACACGTGGTCGGCCATTGCTGTCCACTTATCTACCGACGAAATTGTAGACCTGCAAGTGTGAGACTTTCCGGTTTCGTTATTTGTTATAACGAGGGACACTTAACAGAGTATTCTCTTCTTTTTTAGATTAAAAAGAATGGGGAAGTTGCACATTAAAGAGCAAAGTAATGTCAATGTGAAGAGAAAAATATTCTTCAAGATTGCAGACACGTGCGAGTGAATATATGAGTGGGCCGGGATTAGATAGATAGATTTGTCTAGAGTATGATAAGCAGATGTGAACAGATTAATATAAATATATATGTACAGACGAAAATAGATATGACCAAATGGTTAGAAGCTTTGGTTTGATGTTTGAGTCAACCGGGTTTCGATCCCAGCTACGGGAAGATATTGTCTAGCCACACTGATATGTTCTGATAGAACGAAACAGATCTGTCTGTGGATGACTATATATATATATATATATATAAACAGATCTGTCTGTGGATGACTATATATATATATATATATATATATAGTCATCCACAGACATATCTGTTTCGTTCTATCAGAACTCATAATAATTATATATATATATATATATATAATTATTTACTCCTTAGAGAGTTTTTCCCACCAGTTAGCTGATGGTTTCTCACAGAAGTTTGAGTGAGAACAAGTCTCTTCAAGTCTCCAGGACTCTTCTCAGTATTCTAAACGATCTTTATAACGCTGAAGTCTGGATGGTGCCCATTTATCCTCTTATTTCCAAGTCTTTCAGTCCCTTTACAAATCCTTTTCGGGATTGTTCCAAGAGCTTTTTTTTTCGTTGACTTTCGCTTAGTCTTGTCGTCTGGCCAGGATTAGATGAAAAGTTTGTGCGTCTCATTCTCTAAGACAGATTCTTGATTGTGCATATATCACTGGTTTGTACGGTCAAATTTCAATTTCTTGCATAACTCCCAGTGGATCACCTTCCCCAACCAGTCATATCTAGTCTTATACTCTTTTTGCCTTAATTCACTGCATTCGCTTACTATATGATTGATCGTTTCGTCTCTATCACCACATAACCTACATTTACTATTTTGTTGTGTCTTATTTATTTTTTCTCTAACATAGCTTCTCCTTATGGCGTTGTTTTGTACAAGTATTAGAAGTGATTCAGTTTCTCTCGTAAAGTTTCCCTTTCTTAGCCAAGTTAAAGTCTTCAAGATTTTGTTTGTTTATCGCTTGAAATGTCCATACAATTGTTTTTCTTCTCATTTTTGTTTTCTAGTTCTGTTTATCCTTGTGTTGCATGTGTCGTCTCTGGTTGTAGCAATCAATCCCTCTTTGCTCTTTTTTATGTCGTCTTCGAGTCGACTTATCGATGTATTGACGCTATCTTCAACGCTGACAAGAAAAAGAAAAAAAAAACATTTGCTGGATAGAGCAACCGCTAACACTTGCCTCAGCTCATTAGAACCACATATGTGACAGTTTAAAATGCGTGAGGTATTTTTGCCGCACCTTTTACAAAATTATTTTCTTTTAAAAGCTGATTTTTTTATATTGCTCAGCATTCAGCTCTATGGAACAATGTTGTTTTTTTTTATCTCTTCTTGTTCCTGGATAAAAAGTATTATTTCCCAATTGCTCATTTTTACTATAAATTGTTATGACCTATTTTCATCTTTAAACTTTGCTTTTGTGACCTGAGTAATGAAAATTTTAGATTTACCTATTTTCCAAAATCTTTTCGGTAGATTTTGTACAGAGTAGCTGATAGAGAATATTCTAGAACTTACTTAACATTTTTGTTCATACTTTACTATAAATACTAGTAAATATAGATCAGTACGTTTTTATTTAAACTTTAAGCAAATGAAAATGTGCAAGTTTGCCCTATTTTTTTTTTTTCATAGAAAATATGTTTATTGAACAATAAACATCCTTTTGATTAAAAGATATTTTGTGAGAATGGAACACATTAGAAATGGAATAACGAACTAGCCAGTGTTTTGTCGATAGTGAGGCATGTAGCGAGGATCGAACTCACTAAAAAAAGGAACAAGAATCGAATGTATTAACTCCAGCTTTATAACGTACTTTCTTCTTATTGTGGTTGGTTGATTGGTTTTACAGCATGTCAACTCTTGTTGGTTTACTTTATGCCAAAGTCAGTTTAACAATTATGATCTCCAATCATATACGATACAAAATAGATCTTCACAAAAATTTTAAACCGTTAGACATTTTATTATTAATTGTGACATCAATGTTTTTTAAAGTCAACGTGATAGTGAGGCATGTAGCGAGGATCGAACTCACTAAAAAAAGGAACAAGAATCGAATGTATTAACTCCAGCTTTATAACGTACTTTCTTCTTATTGTGGTTGGTTGATTGGTTTTACAGCATGTCAACTCTTGTTGGTTTACTTTATGCCAAAGTCAGTTTAACAATTATGATCTCCAATCATATACGATACAAAATAGATCTTCACAAAAATTTTAAACCGTTGTGACATCAATGTTTTTTTAAAGTCAACGTATCAATAAAGTTCAAAATCATTTCAAACTGGTAAATACTTCATACTTAGTTGCAATGTCAATGTTTTAAGAGTCAATGTATCAATTAAGTTCTTAATCATTTCAAACAGGCAAACGCTTCATACTTAGTCACAATATTAATGTTTTTAGAGACAATGTATTAATGTAGTTAAAAATCGTTATGAACATCATCTCAAATAGATCTATTTGACACAGAGATATGATCCTAAAAGGGACTACCACTCCGGGTCAGAGTGGATCTGGGAGTAATAGCAATGAAGGAGTGACTTGACACTCCCCTACCACCCTTCCAGTTTATAACCAGGATAAACCTTTTGAAAGATCTAACCCCTTTCCCACCACAGAGGATGCAATCAGCATATTCTAAACCTCACCGACAGGATGATCGTATATTTTTACCAATGAGCCATACAAGGCTAATTAAAGAAGCGTCTTGCGGTATAGCAATTGTTCACACCTTTTTGTTTGGGAGGATCTTACCCCTCAGTAGCGAATGCAACTGACGTATCACCTGTAAACTCAGTTTTTAATAATAATAATAATAATAATAATAATAATAATAATAATAATAATAATAATAATAAACTGATCACCTAATCCTGGTCAGAATATCTGACCAAGTGATAATTTACAAAAAAATAAAGAAAAAAGAGAACCCATCGAATAATGGACTTTGCCGTCCCGGCCTAGCCCAGGAGGAAAATCAAAGAAAATGAAAAAAGCAGACAACTACTTAGACCTTGCCAGGGAACTAAAAAAAACTATGGAACATGAAGATGACGGTGCTACCAATTGTAGTTGGTGCGCTTGGAACGATCCCCAAATACTTGGTAAGGGCGCTGAAAGATTTAGAAATCGGAGAACGAGCTATGACCATCAAAACTGTGATATTGTTGGGGTTGGCTCGAATACTGAGAAGATTCTTGGAGACTTGAGGAGAATTACTATCACTCAGACTCCAGTGAAATACAATCAGCCGGCGCTGGCGTTAAAAACTCGCAAATAATAATAATAATAATAGTCACCAAAAGGATTAGTACAGGGACGGGAGAACTTGGAAATAAGAGGACGAGCGGAGACCAACCAAATTGCTGCATTGTTGAGATCGGCCAGAATACTGAGAAGAGTCCCGAAGACTTGAGACTTGCTGTCACTCAAACTCTAATAAGAAACTATCAGCTAACGCTGGTGTGAAAAACTCAAAAAGGAATAATAATACCATTACTATTTATAATTATGATGAACCATCACTATTTATAATTGCGATGATGCCACATAACCACATACTCAGAAAATGCTCAGTCGGATATAAATTCAGTAAATCTCAGGAAAAGATAAATCACCTCATGTACTTGGATGACATCAAACTGTTTGCGAAAAATGAAAAAGAATTAGAAACTCTAATACATGCAGTGAGAATATACAGTCAAGACATAGGGATGGAATTTGGCATAGAAAAATAGGCTATGCTAGTAATGAAAAGCGGCAAACGACACCTTACGGACAGAATGGAATTATCAAAGGAAGACAAAATTAGAACACTTGGAGAAAAGGAAACCTATAAATACTTTGGGGTATTGAAAGCTGACACCATCAAATAAGAAGAGATGAAAGAAAAAAATAAGAAAGAGTATCTCGGAAGAACCAGAAAGCTACTCGAGACAAAACTATATAGCAGAAATCTTATCAAAGGAATAAATACCTGGGCTCGTTAGATATTCAGGACCATTCTTGAAATGGACCAGAGAAGAACTTAAGCAAATGGACCGAGAACAAGAAAACTAATGACCATGCATAAGGCATTACATCCCAGAGATGGCGTTGACAGACTATATGTGTCAAGAAAAAGAGGAGGAAGAGGACTTTCTAGCATTGAAGACAGTGTTGACGTATCAATACAACGACTTGAAGACTACATAGAAAAGCGCGGAGGAAGACTGATTACAGCCACCAGAAACAATACTGACAACACAAGGACCAACCGAACGACAATAACCAGAAAACAAAAATGGGAAGAAAAACAACTCTATGGACGTTTTAATGGACTAATAAACATCTCACACGAGAAAAAGTGGACGTGCCTCAGAAAAGGAAATCTTTTAAGAGAAACTGGATCTCTTCTAATAGCCGAACAATACAACACCATAAGAACCAACTATATCAAAGCGAGACAACAAAACAGCAAGTGTAGGTTATGTGGTGATAGAGACGAAACCATCAATCACATAATGAGCGAATGCAGCAAATTAGCTCCGAAAGAGTATAAGACTAGACATGACTGGGTGGGTAAGATTATCCAGTGGGAATTGTGCAAAAAATTTAAATTTGACCATACGAACAAATGGTATATGCACAACCCAGATCTGTTCTGGAGAATGAGATGCACAAAATCTGGGATTTTAAGATACGAACAGATCACCTAATCTCGGCCAGACGACTAGACCTTATAATAATCAACAAAAAAGAGAGAACTTGCAGAATTATAGACTTTGCCGTCTCGGTGGACCTCAGAGTAAAATTGAAAGAATGCAAAAAGAGACCTTGCTAGGGAATTGAAAAAATATGGAACATGAAAGTGACGATCATACCAATTGTAATTGGTGCTCTTGGTACAGTCACCAAAGGATTGGTACACGGACTGGAGGACTTGGAAATAACGGGACGGGTGGAGACTGTCCAAACAACAAAATTGTTGAGATCGGCCAGAATACTGAAAAGAGACCTGGAGACTCGAGGAGACTTGCTGCCACTCAAACTCCAGTGGAAAACCATCAGCTAACTCTGATGTGATAAACTCTCAAGGAGTAAAATAATAATAAACAGAGCTGTACGCTTCGTTTCGCGCGTTGAAGCTCTCAAGTGTGAACAGACAGACAAACATCCGCACAAACGTTTCACAATGGAGACAACACTTATTACCGCTCTTATGTCAGGCTCAAGTGCATTTCCCTCCGATGGCCATCGCAGGTCAATTGCTAATCATCTCCTCCATAAAGATGACACGTGACAAAGTCCTTGGTTGATGCAGGCGCCATCTTGTATATGAAGAATTCGACGATAATCTCTCTCCCTCTCTCTCTCTCTCTCTCTCTCTCTCTCTCTCTCTCTCTCTCTCTCTCGTATACTATCAGTGTGCAGCAATGTTTTTCTTTCTTGCTTTAATAATAATCAATGGCGACCGTCTCTCAAAACAAACAATTGTTATGGCACCCAAGGCAAATACGCAAGTATTGGAGGTGGCGAAAGCTCAGAATATAATGACTCCAATTCACTTACGTGTTATATAAAGTTGAGTTTTTAAGAAACACTTACATTAGTTTTTGATAAGTTAAATCTCTTTTAGTTAATCTGGAACAAATTTCTACAAATTCATGCACACGCACACACACATATATTTTTTCTTTACAGAAATATAATTTTAAATATGTTCAAGTACACAGAATAGGACTTTTTGATATCTTAATAATCTGTCAATAAACTTGTGTTAGAATTTTTGCTTTAATTTGGTTTGGTTGAGTTCTATGGAATATCAACCTCCCAGTGTCATCTAATGCCAGACCTTGATTATATATATAATGGCCCGGGAAACCGAGGTTCAATCACAGTCGAGTCATACAAAGCCTCAAAAAATGGTACTTGATACCTCTTTGCTTAACACTCAGCATCACAAGATACGTATCAAGGGTAAAGTGGAGCAATCCAGGGAAAGGAGTATCGCCTTCCCCTACACATCGGTGTAGTAGCTATTGAAAATGGAGTCTTCGGGTCGCCCTCGACTACGGTCGCTAACTTTGCTTTTACTTATATATATATATATATATATATATATATGTGTGTGTGTGTGTGTGTGTGTGTGTGTGTGTGTGCGTGCGTATGTGTGTGTGTGTGTGTATCATTTTTATGGCTTGCGGATATTCCGCTCCAAAACATTCAATAATATCAAAGCAATAACTTTCATTAATTAGAATAATGTTTATGAAGGCTTTTTCTAAACCCAAGTCAATGACGGCTATTTCTGCTAGTGTATATATATATGTATATGTAAACTTAAAAAAAAAACATGGGATATAGGGAATATTAAAAAAACTTCAGCAGAATTTAATTTAATTTTTTCTCTGAATATATTAATGGATTTTAACATTGATTTTTATGTTTCTAAAAATCCAGATTTCCTCATTTTATATATATATATATATATATATATATATATATATATATATATAACTGATTTTGAAAAAAAATTTATACATTCATGTATATACATACATACATACCGAATATGACGACTTATAAGAGATACCTTTTCTCTCCCCAAAAACCTCCCAGAAAATTACACTACATCAGTTAAGTTTTGGTTATTGGCGAGCGGAGTTCTAATGATGCAGTGGGCCTTAAATTGAACCTCAGTGACGTAGAATACGCATTTCTGCAGAGGGGGTATGACCCTTCTCTTAAGGAGTTTCCTGATTATGTCATTAAACTACATTTGATGGTGAGGATCTGGAGCACAGGAAAATGTGGAGTACTCTTTTATTACATCTGTTTGGGTCCCATCAATGGGTTGAATAGAATTGTTTGATTATTTACTCTACTTGAAACCATTTAACGGCGCACAAACAAATAATTAACATTGAATTGAATTATCAGTATTAGATAGCAATACTTGAAACCATTTAACTGTCTATGAACAAATGAGCGTTGGTTCGTTTAAAAGATGTTACCTACAAACTATTTACTTAAAAATCGTATGAATAAACATGATTTGGTATTAAATTACCATCATGAGTTGATATGCTATTAAAACAAATAAGTTAACTTATCCTAATTAAACCGCAAACATCTCCAGAAATGTAAACAAGGCGACAATCGCTTTTACACCCAACAACAACTCTTTTCTAAGGTAACTCTATTTAACAGTTCTTACAAATTCTTTATATAAAATTGCTACAGTCAAGAAAAAATTAAGTGACTACACTTAACTATGTACCTTATTAAGGGTTTTAAATGTAAGGGATTGGTATTTTATAAGGATTTGAATACATCTAAAACATTTTAAATGACCTGCTAGAAGGAAGAGATACAAAAGTCAGGTGAAAATAGTTTTAACGTTAATAATTATTCAACTCTAATACTTATTGAACACTGTAGAATAGTTTTAACACTAATAATTATTCAACTCTAATACTTATTGAACACTGTAGAATAGTTTTAACACTAATAATTATTCAACTCTAATACTTATTGAACACTGTAGAATAGTTTTAACACTAATAATTATTCAACTCTAATACTTATTGAACACTGTAGAATAGTTTTAACGCTAATAATTATTCAACTCTAATACTTATTGAACACTGTAGAATAGTTTTAACACTAATAATTATTCAACTCTAATACTTATTGAACACTGTAGAATAGTTTTAACACTAATAATTATTCAACTCTAATACTTATTGAACACTGTAGAATAGTTTTAACACTAATAATTATTCAACTCTAATACTTATTGAACACTGTAGAATAGTTTTAACACTAATAATTATTCAACTCTAATACTTATTGAACACTGTAGAATAGTTTTAACACTAATAATTATTCAACACTAATAATTATTCAACACTAATAATTCTATTTAGTATTAACCATTCATTTGCTCTATGTTCGATTGCTATAAAAGAAAAACAATTATATGCATTGATATTTTTGTACAAATACCGATTGCTTTCAGATATACTTTTTTATATATCTGATAGATTTAGGTTTGCAATTATGTTGTCAGTTTCAATATTCATAATTTCTACACAATAGGATATATTTAGAGTTTTCGTTGATCCTTGAGGGTTGCATTGTTTTTGTTTGTCTGCATGGTCCAGCTTATCAATTTCTTTTGGAGATTCTATTCTTAATGTTGAAGATTCTCAATCGAGTTTGGCTGGGGGTAGTTGGAATGTGTTTTTTAGTTTTTCCTCGTTCGCTTTGGTTTTCATATTGGTTTTTCCTAATTGATCAATGGGAAGATCAGTTTTGTTTGATTGGTTCAGGTTTTTTGGAAGTCAAGTTTTTTCGTCTACTTTTGATCGTTTTTAGTGGACGGATTGGAGATTTATGTGAATTTTACTTTATGGGAAATTTTGTATTTTTTTGGAGGAGTGCTTTGTGTTTGAGCGGTAGATTTTGTGTATGTGATAATTTTAGTTTCTGATTTGTTATCTATTGATATTTGTGCTGTGGTATGGGTGCTTATCTTTTTATTTAATTTGTGCTTTTATTTAGTAGTTTTCGGTTGGATGTTCCAGAAACTTTGACTGATCATCTGTACTCATTTGGACTAGTTCGTCAATCAGACATCTGTATTTGTCTGATTGTTGTTGATTTGGTTCGCCCTCTCTGCATATGTGTATGTGTATTCTTCCATGTAAGATTCAACCGTTTTTCTTGCTTCTAGGAATGTTATTACTTTACCTCTATGATTTCCCTTTTTCTCTGGTATATTCCACAAGATCTTGAAAATGTTGAATGGTTTTCTTGGCAGTTTGAGCATTTTGTTTCATTGGAGCAATCTTCCTCCCTGTGATTTGGGTCTCTTTGTCGGACGTCGTCTGCAACTTTCCTTGTGGTGCCTACAATAGATTCTGCTGTAAGTCAGGCTAACAGGATCGTGTAGCATGAAGGGACGAAATAGAACGTGTGTGACGTGGCCTCTCCGACCCAACACCATCTCGAATATCAGTAGATGTTATATCCCTCAAATAGTAGACGAACCCGTCGCTGCTTTAGATACGAAAAATTTATTTCTGATTGTAACAATTTCATAGATGTCAGACATGAAACGAGAGAGGAAGATTGGTAGAAAGATTTACTGTTGTGTCATAGAAACGCTAAGAGTCTCGTGCGTGTGAGACAACGAACAAGAATACTCGACTTCAATTTTTTTCACCCCTCTCGCCCTTTCACTCTATAGGGCTGTCGCAGCCTTGACCCTCTGCTCTGAACTATGAATTCGACTGCCTTCTTTTCTCCTCTCACTCCAGAAGGCTGTCAACCGACTATCTCTGCTCTTGCGCTCTGAATTGGACTGCCCAATTTAAATAAAAATAACTTTACTTATATAATATATCTTAATTATTTCATCAGCTAATCCTTATAAGGTCACGTGTCTTTAACCTTGATGCGTGACGTCATCAACCAAGGTAGTCGCCATGTCTTCTCTTTGTTTACTTTTCCAATATCTGGCCTTCAAACTACGATTTTAAAACAACCAGTCAACTTATTATCTTACCACATGCGACAATTGCACAATATGGTCTTCATGTGTGACATACACTTCTATTCAAAGTTTTCTAGCCAACTTACAAATAAAATAATTACCTAATACAATCAAGTATCATCCTTAATTATATTACAATCGTCTCCTGCTTGATAATCGAAGATGAGCAGCGATGAAGTGGTTCAGTTTTTAAATAGGTGACCATTTAGTTATGACAAGTATTATCCTATTTACCAACCCCTCCGCTCGGGCAGGATATGACACAATGTCATTTTTTAAGCGAAGTTTAACAGGTTTGAATTCAGAGTTTTCCTTCTCCTAGACTAGTTGCCTCCCCAAGGCTGAAGGACACAGTCTGCCCTACTATTTACCCATATCTGGAGGGAGAATAATCGGATTCATACCTTTCCCAGGAGTATAAGTGCTATGTGAAATGCAATCAGTCTCTTCCATGATTTGAACTCGTGTCGCCATGTCCATTTCCTACGACGATAACCATTACACCACGGGCAAGTATTATAAAGTAAAAGTAAAGTTGGCAACCATTATCAAGGGCAAACCGAACGCTCTCTTTTCATTAGTTACTACCCCGAAGTATAGGAAAGGGCGTTACACCTTTCCTTGGATTTCTCCACTTTACCCTTGATTCCTGTGTTATAATGCTGTGTTAAGCAAGGAAGTATCAAGTGCGATTTTTGAGTCTTTGGTATGACTCGGCCTGGGATTGAACCCCTGTCTCCCGGGCTATTGGCGAACACTCTACCTACGTGGTACTATAAGCTGTGTAAATAACAACAGCACGACAACTGTTCCTTTAAATAGAGCATTTGTGTTTTTCTAATTTATCAAAAAACATAAACCCTTCAACCCTCAAAAATCATATTTTCATCACACCATCATTTCTCTGAAGAGCCGTTCTACAAATATTTTCTTCAGTGAAGGAATATTTCTTTAACCTCCACTTTCTACAGCTCCACCACTTATATGATGAGTCATATGAAACGAGACAGAAAATCGTCACCCATATAACCTTCTTGAACATTTTTGCTAATCTCGTATCCTGGTTTGGTCGTTGGGGGCACAACTTATCTAGCGTGTCTTGGACAGAAATAGCTCATTGGAGCCCATCCCTCTACGACTGGTTTGAATTCAAACTTTTCGTTCTTCAGTTACCATGCCAAGGTAAAGCTATAATCGAAAGCAATATTGCTTACCAAAGTGGTTCGAACTTTCCCGAATGGCGGTTAATAAATCTTTAACGGATGGAGCCTTCTTCCGAACCACTTTAAAAAAATTTCTACCATAATTTTTCACCTGTATTTTGATACGAACTTTTCGCTGGCCATGTCATTGATTTTATTTGTTTTTCCCAAAGAAAAGCTTTAATCCCTTTTGCTCTGTGATAATTGCATTATCGTTCCGAAAAATGACTTTATCATAGCCAAACCAATTTATAGAATGTTCAGAATATTCAACAACTAAAGAAAAAAATGTTTTGAACCCTATCTGTTTCTAGATTATTTACTGCTAAATGATAAAAAAAAACTTTAAGAGAAAAACTCCAGGGGGCGTTATTTCCATACCTTTGCTTGGGTAGTACATTTTTTGATAAAAGTATATTTTGTAGCGTTATGTGAAATGTAAACAGCGTCGTCCGAGATTTGAACTTAGGTTGCCGAGTTCATTTCCTTACGATGATAACCGTTACGCAATGATCAGATTCTACGTCTTATGATTTTCGACTACAACGAATCATGGCCAACTCATCACCGACATTCTTTTCAAGATTAAGCTATTTAGCCTTAATAGCAAGGCCAACATCTTTGTATCGGAGTTTAAATGCGATACATCTTTTGCTTCGTCTTTCACACCGTCAAATGTGGGCGAGGTGTCTGACGCACCCAAAGCTGTAAATATTCTGTGACTATTTGCGGTTCACCTCATTGTCGATATTTTCCCCTCTCATTTAATACCTTGAATATTCTTTCTTTCTTGCTTGCTTCTGCGTGGGTAGAAACGTCCGGTAGTAGAAGGGTTAAAAACACGAAACCAGAAATCATTTCGACGATGTAATGCTTTTTATAGGATATGTTTCCCAGAAAGGTAAATACCAGCAAGAGAAAAAGGCAAGGCGAATATAAAGGCAAATGTTAGCCTTTATAATTGTATTTCTCTTTGACTTTTATTTCCATAACGAAAAAAAAAAAAAAAAAAAAAAAAAAACCAAATAAACGATAAAACAGTGTAAGGAACATTTAGATGAAGATTGATACTGTCTAAGATTTTGATACATAGGAAAATTTTACGATATGAGAAGCTAACAATCAGCATTTCATTCTCATATGTCGCATTAGGATTGTTTGTAAGATGTTTGGACGAGTTCTCGTTGTTTTTATATCAGTGATAGATAGATAGATAGATTTCTTGCTTTGTTGTTTGGGTTTTATGGCATATCAACCTTTGTAGATTATTTAATGCAAAATCCATTTTTATACAAATAATCAGTTCTATTCAAACCATTCAGTTTAGTATGACCGGACATTGGCCTAATGGTTAGAGTGTTCGCCAATAGCCAGGTCGAGTCATACCAAAGACTTTAAAAATGGTACTTGATGCCTCCTTGCTTAATACTCAGCATTATAAGGTACGGATCAAGGTTAAAGTGGAGAAATTCAGGGAAAGGAGTAGCGCCCTCCCCTACACCTTGGTGTAGAAGCTATCGAAAAGGGAGCCATCTTTACATTTACTATAAAACATATCATATATCCCTACCAATTAAATAGCGACACACACATGGGGGAGATAAAATCAAGTCATCTGAAAAAATCTGCAAGTCTTTTCATAAAATAACGCATTCTATGCATTCTAGAATTTATGCATTAATAAATGAATACAGAAAATGTCATAAAAATCAGATAATTTCTTGATTTTGGGTGATTTTTTAATTAGTAACGGTGCGGAAGGTCCATGGCGGCCATGTTGTTAGCACCTAAAATATGAAGATAGATAAATAGATTGATAGATCTTAACATAAAAGCAAATAGATAGACATATCTATCTATCTATCTATCTATCTATCTCAGTCTATTCATAACTATCTATTAAAGCTACTCAACCAGTTTGAAAGTGCGAGATACATTTAAGACAATCTGCCTATGTATTGAACACAATGTTTATTTGTTCTCGGGTGGGGGCGTATAAAACAACGTGCTTTGCGTTTCGATTTATTACGATCTGTGCAAGATAAATCTTGACACTGGGCAGACATAAGCATCGACTCTAAGCCAACAAAATTCCAACTGCTTCTCCTTCATCTTGCAACACCCTCTTTTGACCATAACCATGATCTCACTATCCAAGCAACTCAACAAATGCATACTTTGATAAATCGATGCCGCATCTATGCGAGTCCTTATTGCTGATAAAGAATGGGTCAGCTGAATTAGTTCAATTTGGTGATGCACCACCCACTCTACGGAAAAAAGACAAGTGATAAATTTGGGAGAAAGGTTATAGTTACTATTTACCAACCCCTCCGCTCGGGCAGGATATGACACAAGGTCAATTTTTAAGCGGAGTTTAACAGGTTTTGAATTCAGAGTTTTCCTTCTCCTAGACTAGTTGCCTCACCAAGGCTGAAGAACCTAGTCCGTCCTACTATTTACCCATAGCTGGAGGGAGAATAAGGGGGTTCATACTTTTCCCAAGGGTATTTGCCCGAAAGTGAACGTAATAGCGCGACTTGGGTACGAACTCGCGTACTACGATTCCGCAGTTCATCGCTTTAACCATTACACCACGAGGACACGAGAAAGGTTATAGTTAGGTGGTTGGGTTTTATGGCAGATCAACCCTTTTAAGTTATTTAATGCCAAATCCTATTTATACATATATCAGATATATGATTCGTGAACAAATATTCTGTTGGTAACATTTGAAAATGAGCCAGAACTCATTTGTTTGTAGATAGTTAAATAATTTCACGTATTCGTATCTAACACGAAAAATTCTATTTAAAATTAATCATTTGTTTGCATACAGTAAGATGGTTTTAAGTATTGCTATTTAGCACGAATAGTTCTATTCAGTATTAATCATTTGTTTGCACACTGTTAAATGGTTACACACACACACACACACATATATATAAATGATTAAATATATATCTGTTTTTGTTCTGCCACTAATCCACCAAGTGAGATAGTGACTACTATATATATATATATATATATATATATATGATTTGTTGGTGAATAGTTTGTAGGTAACTTTATTTTTGAATGTGTTAAAGCTCATTTGTTTGCATACAGTACTTCTATCAAACACAAATAATTCTATCTAAAATTAACCATTTGTTTGCTCACAGTGAAGTGGTTTCAAGTGTTGCTCACACTGATAGTTCTATTTGCACACAGATAAAAGGTTTCATGTATTGCTGTTTAAAACTAATAATTCTTTTCAACACTATTCATTTGCACACACTTTAATAGTTTTGAAGTACTGCAATCAAACACGAATAATTCTATTTTGTGTTAATCATTTGTTTGCACACACTCAAATGACTTTAAGTATTGCTATCTAAAACCAATAATTTTATTTGCACACAGTTAAGTATTGCTATGTAACGCTGACAATTTAATTTAACATCAGTCATTTGTTTACACACAATTTTATGGTTAAACAGTTTTATTTGACTCATAGATGAGACCATAATAGTTACTACCACTCTAGGTCAGAGTGGACCAGGGAGTAATGACAGTGAAGAGGTATTCCACATTCTCCAAAACTCCATCTGACTGGCGGAGGAAAGGTTATAGAAAAGCACTGAAAAACAAGAAGATCAATTGATCCCTTGAGTTTATTGCCGACTGATGCGAGTGGTTTGAGTTCGAGTCCAGGCAGGATTTTGAGATTAGTTTTTAACCCCTTTGCTACCGGATTTTCACTTTTCTGTCGTCTCTATTTGAATGCCGCAGTATGGCAGTAATGATGCTTTCTTCGGGTGTTATAACATATAGCACGTATGTAGGGTGATTCCTATTTAACATAATTCATTTTGACACAGTTCTATTTAACTCATAGAAGTGATCATATTAAGTACTACCATTACGAATGTGCGAGGACCTGGACGTAAGAATAAAACTTCATATACAATATTGTACTCCGGCCAGAATTCTAGTGTTGAGACGCAGAAATTGGAAAGTAATGTTAAGATTGGAGGGCATACAAAGAAGGGTAACAAAAATGTTGAAAAGAGTAAAAGATTACAGTTATAGGGAGAGATTAAATAAATTAGAATTAACTACTTTACAAGAAAGAAGAATGAAGTGATCTAATTGAAACTTTCAAAATAATCAATGGAATTTCTAATTATGGTAGATATTTTTACAATATTTCTCCTATATCTAGAAATTTACTATCAAGACAGGTGTCAAAAACTAGGTCTATTTAATAATGGATTCTTTTTACTAATAGAACAAATTTTGAAACATATTGCCGAAGTCTTTTTACTAATAGAATGAATTTTGAAACAAATTGCCAAATCAGATGAAAAATAGCAATAGTGTCAAAAAAGTTAAGATTAAATTGGAAGATTTCATAAAATATGGTAAGAAAAAGAATTTAAGAGGACATTTTTTGGAATTATTTACTTAACAGAATTTGATCTGTATATAGATTTTGTATTTATAGTGTATATGTTCTGTGTGAAGATTTTGTCTTTAAGGTTGATGCCATAAGATAGTAAAAAGCGGAGATGCCAAAGGAAGCATTACAAACAAGTAGAGGGAGGAAGAGAACTTGCCAGCATTGAAGACAGTGTTGACGCATCGATACAACGACTCGAGGACTACATAGAAAAGCTCGGAGGACTGATTATAGCCACCAGAAACGACACAGACAACACGAGGGCCATTAGAATGACAATAACTATGAAACAAAAATGGGAAGGAAAAATATCCTATGGGCGTTTTAAGCGACTAATAAATAACACCTCACACGAGAAAACCTGAACGTGGCTAAGAAAAGGAATCCTTAAGAGAAAAACAGAACCTCTCCTAATAGCAGCACAAAATAACGACATAAAAACAATCATATCAAAGCGAGAATAGATAAGACGCAACAAAATAGCAAATATGGGTTGTGTGGTGATAGAGATGAAACCATGAATCACATAATAAGCAAATGCAGAAAATTAGCAGAGGAGGAGTATAAGACTAGACACGACAGGGTGGGCAAGGCGATCCACTGGGAGATATGCAATAAATTGAAATTTGACCATACGAACAAATGGTATATGCACAACCCAGCATCTGTCCTATGACATACATAAACTCCTATGGGACTTTGACATACAAACAAATCACCTAATCTCGGCCAGAAGACCAGACTTTATTGTAATCAAAAAAAAAAAAAAAAAAAAAGAAAAGAGAACATGTAAAATTGTAGACTTTGCTGTTTCGACTGACATCAGAATAAAATTGAAGGAAAGTGAAAAGAAGGATAAGTACTATGACCTTGCTAGGTAGTAGAAAAAATTATGGATCATGAAGGTGACAATTACACCAATCGTGATTGGCGCTTTTGGTACAATCACCAAGGGTTTATTAAAGGGACTGGAGGACTTGGAGGTTGCAGGCCGAACCAAACAACAACATTATTGAGAATGGCCAGAGTACTGAGAATAGTCCTGGAGACTTGAGGAGACTTGCTGTCACTTAAACTCCAGTAAAAAACTATCAGCTAAAACTGATGTGAAAAACTCTCAAGGAGTAAATAATAATAAAGTTAAAACTTAATATATTTACGAGGGGAGGGTTTTTTTTATTCTTTTTGACTCGGTTAAGAGTTCTCTTGTTTAAAGGGTACTTGGTCATATCTGTGACAGGTGTGTAGATTTTAAACAACCCCTGGGTCTGTTAGCAACAATGTACAACCTATGAAAAAAAAAAGACAAATTGAAACATAACTCGACGCGTGATCCTGACAACAAGTTTGGGTGTCATGATCGGTAGGTGCTCCCTTAATAGCCAACATGAGGGACTGATTCGGCATCCTGTAAATGTTGTCTGTTCTTTTTTCAGTTACACAACGACGAACTAAGCAACCACACAACACAGAAAATGAACTTGGGAAGATAACAAATTTGCTCTTCATTGTTATTTTAGGAGTAACCCTACACAAAGAAGGCATACGAAAAGAATGATAGAAATCTTGGAAGAATGTGCTAGATTCTAGACAAGCCAAAGACTCGCTGACCAAGCTAGGACGATAATAAAGAAAGATTGGTTTTCTGAACTTGAAAAATCTGAAATACACGAACAAATAAATAGGGAATCAAGACCACAAGACACTAATACAAGATTCAATACTAAATACTGAAAAACAAGAACACTCTAACTGAATTGAAACGCAAAGTAATAGTAATTAAAACTACACACTCCCAAACCCCACGGAACAAAGACAAGCACAAGAAGAAAAACTGAATATAGAGCTTATAAGCAGAATTATGTCTGAAAAGAAGACTACATTACCATCTCAAAGAAACCAAGACTGGAAACAGTTAAGACAGAAATTGAAAAAATAAACGAATTATTAATACATATCTCAACGAACATCTCGGAATTAAACAAACTAATCTATGCAGGAGCAAAATTAATTTACACAAAAATCGGGGTTTCATTAAAGAACACAAACAGAAACTCAAAATCTGGATGGGAAATTAGACTGGAAACACTGATTAGAAATGTACGACAACAAGACAGGAAAAATGCTGGAATATGTTGGGACGAAAGGAGAATAGTAATGCAACAATTAAAATAAACAATACAACTCGAGGAAACAAATCAGAAGGTACTGGCGAAAAAAAGGAAGACTAAAAAAAATATCCACTCAGGATTAAACAATATACACACAACAGGACATTCCAAAACAACGAAAGAAAATTCTACCGGCAAGTAAGGGAGAATGCATGAAGACATACCAATAACCGGATGTCAAGGAAAAAAAAAATTTTGGACCAAAATATGGGAACGAAATGAACATAACAGAAAGGCCGAATGGGTAAACAACATGGAAAAGAGTCAGAAGATCTCGAAGAAGATTCTAAGGTGAAAATACACCTTAATTCACCCAGAGAAACACTTAAAAAAGTACCAAACTAGAAAACGCTGGGCCATGATAGCATACCTGGATATTGGTTTAAAAATTATCTTCCATCCACAACAGACTGGCGATCGAAATAAATAGATGCTTTTAAGAAACAGACATACCCGAATGGATGACCAAAGGAAAGACTACCCTGATCCAAAAAGACACCCAAAAAGGAACCGCCTCCAACTACAACAGACCCACGACGTGCCTACCGATGACGTGGAAAATACAAATAGCACAAATTAGGGAGAATATTTACTATTTGCTAATAAGCCGTGGACTGTTCCCCGAAGAACAGAAAGGATGCCACAAGGGAACAAGAGGAACGGGAAATCTATTCTACATTGATCAACACATCCTCAAGGAGAGCCAAACAAGACGAAAAATGTGGCTATGGCATGGATTGGCTACCAAAAGGTGTACGATATAGTCTGGCAAAGCTGAATGATAGACTGTTACAAAATGTACAAGATACACCACGAAGTCGTAAAGTTTATCGAAGAAACCATGAAAAACTGGAGAGTAGAACTGACAGCGGGAGGAAAAAGGTTAGCGGAGGGGAAAAATCCAGTGGTATCTTCCCGTGAGATGCGCTATGACTATTAACATTTGTAATAGCGATGAAGCCACTCAACCCCATACTTAGGAAATGCACCGGCGGATATAAACTTCATAAATCGCAAGAAAAAAAATCAACTACTTAATGTACTTGGACGACATTAAACTGTTTGCCAAATATGAAAAAGAATTGAAAACTCATCACAGGCAATGAAGATATACAGGGATGATATAGGTATTGAAGTTGGCATAGAAAATTGTGCCATGCTAATCATGAGAAGCGGAAAACAACAAATGACAGAAGGGATGGAACTACCAAATTAACAAAAATCAGAACGCTCGGAGAAAAGGAAACTTACAAATACGTGGAAGTATTGGAAACGGACACTATCGAACACGTTTGATGGAGATGAAAGAAAAAAAATTAATAAGGAGAACGAGAAAACAACTCGAAACCAAACTATATAACAGAAATCTCATCAAATGGATAAACACCTGGGATGTCTCCCTCGTAAAATACACAAGACCATTCTTAAAGTGGACGAGGGAAAAACTTCAACAAATCGACCAGAGAACAAGAAAACTCATAACGATACATAAGACCTTACATCCCCAAAATGACATAGACTATATGTGTCAAGAAAAGAAGGAGGAAGAGGAGTCGCCAGTATTGAAGATAGCGTCGATACATCGATAAGACAACTCGAAAACTCTAAAAAAAAAAAATTAAAAAAGAGCAAAGAAAGACTGATTAAAGCAACTTCAAACATACAACACAAGGATCAACAGAACAACAATAACTAGAGAAAAAAAAGTGGAAAGAAAAGCAATTGTATGGACATTTCAAACGATAAACAAGAGAGGAAACTTGGACATGGCTAAGTGAGGGAAAACTTGAAAGAGAAACTGAATCTCTTCTAATACCAGCACAAAGGAACGCCATAAATACAAACTATGTTAAAGCAAAAATAGATAAGACGCAACAAAATAGTAAATGTTGGTTATATGATGATAGAGACGAAACGGTCAATCATATATTAAACGAATACAGCAAATTAGTGCAAAAGGAGTATAAGATTAGACACGACATGATAGGAAAGGTCATTCACAAAGAATTGTACAAGAAATTGAAATCTGACAATAGGAACAAGTAGTATATATATAGCCCGGAATCCATCAAGGAAAATGAGACTCATAATCCTCTCTCGGATTTTGAGATATAAAAGGAACGTCAAATCTCGGCCAGACAACCAGACCTTGACAACAACAAAAAAAAAGTAAAAAAAACAGAACCTGCTAAATAGTAGACTTTGCCGTCTCGGTAGACCACAAAATAAAATTAAAAGAAAGCGAAAAGACTGTGAAGTTTTGGGCGGTGAATAAAATTTTGATAGGGTGAATAAAAGCTTAAAAGTCCACAAGGGGACTATAAACTGAAATTCTTGAAAATTGCGTATTTAGGAAAGCACTGATTTACCCAATTTTTCCCTTAAATCGGTTAATTATCGGATCTTTTGTAAAATTTTTGGTATTTAAAGCTATAAAAGTTAAAGTTATTCTGAAGATAACATTGTTTTATTGTCATGCACTTTCTTCAATCAGCTTGTTTATTTGACTCACTTAATGAAAGTGCAAGCCCAGTCGGCTGGGGCTTCTGGATTCGACGACTGCATCTCTGCAGAGGGGTAAGACCCCCCTCCATTACGAGTGTTCCGGATAAGATACTAAACAATCTGATGGTGAGGCTTCAACCCTGAAACTTTGGGGAATGTGGAGTACCCCTTCACTGCTATTGCTCCCAGGTCCACTCTTCTCCGGAGTGGTACGACCTGATAGGGTCTTATCTATGGGTCAAATAGAACAGTTCGACATTTAAAATGTGTGCAAACAAATGACTTGTTACAAAAAGAACTCTTTGACCACTTAAGCGTGTGTAAACAAATGACTGTCTAATTGAATTGTTAGTGATATATAGCAATACTTGCAACCCTTTAACTGTGCGCAAACGAATGTATAAAGTTGAATTAGTGTCATATTGAATTAATGTTAAATTATTAGTGGTAAATAGCTGTACATGAAATTCTTGAACTGTGTGAATAAATTTAATTATTGGTATTAGACACCAATACTTGGAACCATTTGACTGCATGCAAATGAATGAATTGTATGGAAAAGAATAATTAGTGTTAAATAGCAATACTTGTAACCACTTCACTGTCTGCAAACAAATGATTAATATTGAATAGGATTATTAGTGTTAAATGGCAATAATTGAAACTATTCAACTGTGTATGCGAATAAATTGAATGAAATTACAGGCAAACTATTTACTTACAAATATATATCCATTAATGTATATCCATTTAAATGGGTGCCATGACAAATGTTAAATTGTTACTCTTACATGAAAATACTTGGAATCATTTAACTTTGTGCAAAAATTGTTCATTATAAATAGAATTATTCGTATTTGATAAAAATACTTGAAATCATTTAACTGTGTGCAAAAAATTAGCTCAGACTAGTTTTAAAATGTAATCAACAAAATGTGTTTATAAAGCATATATATTTAATATACATGTACAAACAGAATTTGTCATTAGATAACTTTCAATAGATGTTGTGGCATAAAAGCCGACCAAACCAAAGGAATGAATATTATTTATCTAAATGTCTGAGATGAAGCTTGATAATTGTTATTACTTAAAATATTCGGACTATTGACAACGAAACATTGTGAATATAACAATAAAGATTAGGTCAATTGTCTGGATATTTAAAGTAATAACAAATTAATAAAGATAATTCCATCAAGAATTAGATTTTGTTTAGTTTGGTTTGGCTTTATGGCATATCAACCATCGTAGGGCGCCTCTGGTGGTGTAATGGTTAGCAAGCTCGACTAGCAAACCTACACGAGTGAGTTCGAGTCTCATTGGGTGCCCCTAACATATGGCCTTGTGCCACATCTAAGCAAAAAGCTTAGTAAATTTCCATATCAACCATCGTATGTTATTTGATGCCAAATTAATTTTTATACATATTAACAGTTCAATTTCAAATAATTCAGTTTTGCGTAAGTACAGTTTCAATGTCAAAAACAATTCTATTTCAAGCAATTCAGTTTAGCATAAGTACGCTGTTTAAATTCCAAAACAGTTTTAGCTCAAGCAATTCAGTTTAGTATAAGTACACAGTTTAGTTCTATTTGACCCATAGATAGGGTCCTATCAGATGCTACCACTCCGGGAAAGAGTTGACTTGGGAGCGATAGCAATAAAGGGTTACTCCGCATTCCCCAAAGCTCCAACATTACAGGAATCTCACCATCAGATTGTTTATTATCATATCCTGGACATTGTTTGGGGGTTTCTTATCTCTCTGCAGAGGTGCAAACGGTATATTCTATAGCCCCAGACGACTGGGAACTAGATTTTGTTTATTTTTCAATAATAGCATGTCTATTCTTTTTATACTGACGCTTTATTTTGAAGTTCAAAATATTGTAAAATAAGTTACAATATTGCTCTTCTGAGCATTGATTCATTTTATCCGTTTTCGTAGCTTAATCTTGTAGGATGTGGCACAAAAAAGTGAAAAATTTGGGTTAAGCGATTTGTTTTTTAAAGGTTTAAACTTGACGTCCATAAATTTACTCTTCCTCTCACTGCAAGTGACTGGAATTTTGTTTATTAATGTAAAAATACCGAACAAATAAATTTGCCTGATTAGATAAAAAAAAAAAAATGTATCTTATCTGAATAATAAATGTTAGTCTTTGTTTTTTGAATGTGGTCTTTCATCAAATATTTTTTCTACGAGGGTTCGTAAGAAAAGCTACATAAAAACGTCGCTTCGAGGAGATAAACTTTTTCCATGAATTTATCAACATAAAAAGAGAACGAATTATTATGCTTTTGATTACCATGATTTAGATAAAAAGTAAGTAATAAATCATAACATTGCCAATAAAAGGGGCGCGTGTTTTGCACATGCCTACTGGAAATGATAGTCTATTGCCCAACCGTTATATCTGTACTATTTCAGTTGTATTTCTGAGAAACTGAAGGGTCTATTATGAAATTCGCAAGCGGAGACCCATCTGCTTTCGTTCTTAGCAACTTTTGAATGTGAATGAGAAAAAGTTCTTTCGATCTCTAATACAATGGTAATATCAAAAATGTTAATTAAAAAGTGACTGAACATTTTGCAACGTTTAGGACCCGAAAAATAAATGTAATATTTAAATAAAAATCATTTCATTAATCGATAAGTACGTAGCAATATCAAATCTTAATATAATAGCGATTTCATGTATGTCTGTCTGTCACCAAAACCAGTCACCACCGACGTTCCAGTTCCCTTACTTTTTTACATCTCTTTCTCCATGATTTTTATTTATTTAAATCACAATTGTTAAGAAAATTGTATTATTTTATTTTATTTTATTTTATTTTATTTTATTAATACTGTTCGCCTTATTTACATACGACTAATATGCAATTGTATTTATATATATAACCAATTAGCGGTTTATAATGTGAACGGAAAGGCTAATTTGCATATTGATCTTAGAAATTTGATTTGAATAAACATTTGCTTGGTATTATTGGTTTCTAATACTTTGGTTTTATTTTGATTGATGTAAGCAAAATTTCCGTCGATAAATCTTAAAAGAAATTCATTAACCAAAAGAAATGATTGTAATTTTGTTCTTTACTGTTTAACTTAGTTAAATAGTTGAATCAGGAAAATTTAGCAATGAAAGCCGGGAGAAGTGGGAAGATATAATAAGTTTAACGTCATCATTTGATTTTAAATAATTAAATAGATGATTAATACACGATTAAATAAATTTTAGATAATTAAATAATTTTTTTTCTTTTTTTTTTTTGCTTGACCCAATATCAATATTTTTCAAATATTTGTATTGAAATCAATCAAAATAAGATTAAAGTAAGTGTAACCTTTTTATATACGTTTCATTTAGTTTTGCTAGTCTTTCTGATTCAATATAATATTTTTTTGCTTTAAAACTTGAATACTTGCTCCGGAGGGCATCTATATTTGATAGTATTTATTATTAAAGTATTATTCTATTAAATTATGTATCTTATTTATTGTACTTTATTGGTATTTTCCCAGAATGCAACCTTTTCTCTTTCTGTTGTTTAGAGCCGCCATTGTTTCAGACATTTTTCCTATCCTCTCTAAACACCTGTGTTATCAAAGTAAAAATCTAATTTGTAGTCGCAATTGTCCCTCAATTCCGAGCCTGAAAAACGCATAATTACTTCCAGAATCTGCTCAGTGGGAAGTGATTGATATAATCTATCCGTCTCTTTTATTTTCATGACAATAATCTGAATAAAAAATATGTCTATATATATAATAGTCGAATTTGGTATTAATTGACAGGAAACGTTTCTGTAAAATTCCTCAGCAGGTGGAAAATTATGAATCAGCAAACGAAACGTTGTATAAAATTCGATTATTGTCCTACACAGCATATGGTGCTAGAGTTTGGGTATAGTCGCACTGAGCTTGGTGTTAAGATTATGACCATTGTCGCAGTAAAAGTGTTAAGGTTTACTCAGGTCTTTGTCATTGCGATCAGTCAACTGACACACATCGTTTATCAGCCGTAGAAAAAAATTAAAATATTTAGTCTAATCTTCATATATACTGTTTGTAATAGTAGCTTCAGTATTAGTAGAGTTATCATTATATATGTACTCTGAGTAGCAATAGTAGTAATTAAAGTTAATATTAGTATTAGAAGTAGTAGTAATATATATATATATATATATATATATATATATATATATATATATATATACTGTTGTTGATGAGAAAGATGAAAATGACTGAATAAAAATCTGGTCAACAAATTTATAAATTTTGATTTTTTTTCAGTTGAGTGAAAAAGTTTGCTGAAAAATAGAAATTAAAAATCTTTTCTTGCAAGCAAAGATATCATTAGTCAGAGCGTAGATATCTTTAATAGATATAGTCAAGATTCTTTCATTGAGGTACAGCAGTAATTGTTAGTTTGAAATAAAGGGGTATATATTGTGTGCATAAGAAGTCTTTCTCATTATGTGAGAGAGAAAATGTTTTTATGCCGTAATATACACGTGGCTGCTGCTGATATGCGATTGCATCAGACATTTTTATCAGCATGGTAAAAATGTCAACAAACATTGTTCAGTTTAAGAAAAATTAAACGAAGTTAAAATTAAATGCATTCGTGAAAAAAAAGAATATAGATCTTCATTTTTTTTAATCAATAAAATAAATAAATAAATAAATAAATCGAAAGGTTGTGATGATGATAAAACAAATTCCATTTCTACTGTTAGTTGAGTACGTAAAGTTGGCGACCTTAGTCGAGGGTGACCCGAAGGCTCCCTTTTCAATAATTACTACACTGAGGTGTAGGTGAGGGTGTAACTGTATTCCCTGGATTGGTCCACTTTATCCTTACGTCTTAATTCTGACTGTAAAGCAAAATGGCATCAACTCTTTGCTATGACTCGACCTGGGATTGAACCCTGGTCTCGCGGACCACTGGCGAACACTCTACTCCTTATGCCAATAGCTCGGATAATAACAATGCCATACTTACTGAAGAAATATTTATTTCTTTGCTTATTTATACAATTTAGGTAGGCTCGATAATATTTGTCACTGCCTCCCACCAGACAGGACTTGACACAAGGTCAAAAGGCCGAAGGCCGATTAAAGTGGGGATAAAGGGAAGGGGAAGGTCGGGAACGAGCCGAGACTCGAACCCTGCTAGTCATTGACCCCCTAAGTGCAATGTGGATCTAATGAGTCAAGCCGTATCACAAACCTAAATCTAGGTCCGGGCACGTATGCCCGCATATAGCTTGAACTAGACCGTGAGGTCTAGTGCTATACAAGGCGTGCATAAGGATCTGAAAAGCAGCTCGCCCACCCGAATGTTGCCCAGCCGAATTGGGGGCCTATTCGGCCCCGAGTCTGCTCTTGGTTTCGATCGCCCATCCGGCAGGAATGCCAGACGGCCCAGCCAAAAGGCCGAGAAGCGATACAATTTAGGTAGGATCGCTATTAGATAAAAAGTTGATGACTTATCAATGATTCTAATTGGCTAAAAAATTGTATTTTTACCATTCTTGAAGGGAAAAGATTTCTTAACTTATTTTAGATTTTGACCCTTCAAATTTTTCATCTGCGGATTATTTCGAATTTTAGATACGAGCATAAATGTGCTGATTGGTCGATAAATGCAAAAATACAGATACAAAAATTATAGTTTCTCGCGACTATTTTTGCACAAGAATTAGCACTTTTTTCGTATGTAAATTTGTTGATTCCTATATATATATATATATATATATATATATATATATATAAAGTAAATAAGGACTGTGGATATCCAAAGAATGAGGGCTCAAAGATCATAATTTTAAGTATTGGTCTCCAGTTGTTGGGTTGCACTTCGGCCGGACGTGTTTGATCTTGGCACGGATCTGGCCGGGTGTGCCTCGGCACTGGTTATTTCCTTCGGCCTCAGGGGGCCATCCCCCCAAGCTTTACCCCATTCGGGTGTTGGGTTTATTGCCCGGCGCCCGAGGGACCGTTGATATTTTTGGCAATGCCGGGCGCGTGTGGGCTTTTGCCCTGCGACCGGACCCACCTTAAAAAGCCTTGTGCCACATTCGTCCGGTGGTGGGACGGATGATAAATCACAAGAATCAGTGCTTAAATGCATGTCTATTTAATACAAAATATACCTGCAGAGCAAAATATATATTCTTTATTTAAAAAAAAAAAATTTAGAAATTGTTTTCCATAATAAAGAAAGAATAAGCGAAATAAATTTATCATGGAATACTATTTCTAAATTTCTTGGTTTTAAACAGTAGGAGAGAGAGGTGACGAGAGGAGAGGAGAGAGAAGGAGAGAGAGGGGACGAGAGAGTAGGAGAGAGAGGTGACGAGAGGCGAGGAGAGAGAAGGAGAGAGAGGGGAGGAGAGAGAGTGCGTGTTTGTAGTAATACTAGTAATACCAAGTGCGATGAGCAATAGGGATAGATGGCGAGAAAAAGTCAAAGGAATCAGGGCAGAAGGAACGCCTTGATGATGAGGATGATGATGATCAGTAGTTGTAGTAATGCTATCATTATGTATTTACTACTACTACTACTACTACTACTACTACTACTAGTAGTAGTAGTAGTCGTGTTATCATTATTTCTTATAGCAAATAAAATAGTCGAATTTAGTTTCAAAATAACGGGAAACTTCTCAACAAAATTCCCTGGTGGGAGGAAAATACGGATCAACAAACGGAACTTAGAATGAAATTCAACTATAGTCGCACACAGCACGGTTTCCGAAATTCGGCTCTAGTTACACGGGTTAAATCAGGCACGGGTTAAATCAGGCACGCCCTCCCAATTTTGAAAATGAACTCCTATTTAGCAGGGCACCCGACTAAGTTAAATGTAGTAAGTATGCAATCTGTATACTCCTATCGCCTATACAGAGTTTGTTTTTTGATTAGTTATAATGAAATTCATAACAGTTACGCCCCTGATAAGTGCAAGATATATTCGACAGGAGTGTACATCCTGGGTGGGTTAGCTGAACACCGCACACCAACCAAAGATGGTAGATTCATCATAGATATTAAATTTACTCAATAATAGAAAACTATTTTTTTTTGTCCTCTGTTACAAAATATTCGGGCAGTTGTTTTAAGATAGTACTCAATATGCCCACATTTTGTTGTGTCGTGGTACGAGACTTGGTTCGAGAGCGAGGACAATAAGAAAGTGACAAAGATAAGGATCGAAGGGTCAGTGACATTTCACCAGCACTTATTTGTGTTTTCTTTTCTTTCTTTTTTTTTTCTTAGTGGGAAGTTGTATGTTGTATAAATTAATTGAATGAACAAATTCATGAAACCTCCCCGTCGGCAGGAGTTGTAGAATACGTCGACCTCACCACTGTTGAGGGGTGAAACACACACTACTAACGAGTGTCCAGTTTAACGTACACCATTTATTTTCACACAGTTTAAATAGTCTATTTGATCCACAGATAGGAGTCTATCATGTGCTACCACTTCGGATCAGAGTGGACCTGGGAGCAATGGCACTGAAGGGGTACTCCTCATTCCCCAGAACTCCAGGACTGGGGATTTACCATCAGATTGTTTCGTGTCATATCTAGGACACTCGTTGATGGGGGTTTTACCTCTCTGTAGAGATGCAGTCGTTGTATTCTAAAGTCCCAGCCTACAGGGATCCATTTAACTGTATACAAACAAATGATTAATATCAAATTGAATTATTAGAGTTTGATAAGCATACTTGAAACCATTTAAATGCGTGCAAACAAATTAACTCCTACGACACGTTCAAAAAGAAATTACCTACAAACTATTCACTTACAATTTATATATATATATATATATATATATATATATATATATATATATATATATATATATAGGATATTGGATTAAATACCCCAAAAGGATTGATATGCCGTAAAGCACCAAACAATCAACCAACCTTATTTATAAAAAGAGGATTTTTAAAAAAAATGAATCGCCTCTAGACACTGAATTAACTCTCTTGTACATTTTACTTTGCCCCAAATATTGAGGGACTTGTCGGCGAGACTTAGCATACGTCGACTGTATTCTCTGAAAGGGAGTAAAAACACCATGTAAAATAAGATGTATCATTGGTATGACATTAAACTGTATCCGGTGATGAGACTCCACTTCTGGAGATCTGGTGAGTGTGGTATCACTATCCTGACTTGGAGTAGTTGTAACAGTTAAGGTTTCATCTATGGGTCAAATAGATTTGTTTGGAAATTTTTAGTATTAGATAAGAATACTTGAAACAATATAACTCTGTTCAAAACAAGATTGAAAGTAGTTGCTTGAAACTATATAATTGTATGGAAACCTATAATAATCATCGTTAAATAGGAATAGTTACTAGAAACTATATAACTATGTGGAAACCTATAATAATAACTATTTTAAAAAATACTTACTTGAAACCATATAATTATGTTGAAACCTATGATAATCACTATTAAAAAGAATACTTACTTGAAACCATATAATTGTTGGGAAAACTTTAATAATCAGTATTAAAAAGAATAGTTACTAAAAACCATATAATTGTTTGGAAACCTATAATAATCAGTATTAAAAAGAATAGTTACTTGAAACCACATAATTGTGTGGAAACCTATAATAATCACTATTAAAAAGAATAGTAACTTGAAACCATATAATTGTGTAGAAATTCTTAGTTTTAAAAGTAGTTTCTTGAAGCTATGTTTGTTTGCGAACGATTCAAATTAATTACTTTAAATATAATTGTTTGAACAAAAGGGGTTGGTTGGTGGTTGTATTTTACGGCATATTAAACCTTTTATATCATTTAATGCGAAATTCTATTTTTACATATATATCAAATATAAACGAGTACTTTGTAGATAACATAATTTTAAAAGAAGCCTGAGCTCATTTGTACACAGTTAAGTGATTTCATTTATTGCTATCTAACACTAATAGTTCTATTTGCACACAGTTAAATGTTTTTAAGTATTGCTATTTAGCACTTGTAATTCTATTCAAAATAGATGGTTTCAAATCTAGTAAGTGATTAAACAATTCAATTTGACCCAATAGATCTTACACTAACAGGTACTACCACTTTACCAGAAATGGTAGTGAAAAAGTACTCCACATTCCCCAAAGCTCAAGGACTGGAGTCTCACAATCAGAGGTTTTTGTGTCATATTAAGGACACTCGTTGTTAGGTTTTACCTCTCTGCAGCGATACAGTTGATGTTATTCTATCGCCTCAGTCGACTGAGCAAAAAAAAAAAAAGAAAGAAAAAACTGACTTTGGCATTAAGTAACCCAATAAGAATTGACGTGCCGTAAAACTAACCAATTGAACAACTAATTCATATGTGGATTTTACATTTTTTTCCTTAAGTTTGGCAACGGGAACAAGGAATTTAAACTTTGGAAAAGAAAAACTTGTCGTTTTTCTACTATTCCTTGTTTTGAAAATCAGATTTAAAATTGGTTTACCAAAATCTGAGCAAAGGCTGTCGTAGAAATTGAATCTTTTCATGGCTTATTAAGAAATTTCTTCGTTTCCTCAATAAGAGCCCCGCCCTTTTGGCAGGGTTTAGAATAATTGATTGTATCCCTTGCAGAAGGATGCTCTCTCCATTGAGAGTGTCTAGGGTATGACATGGTGATGGTGATGCTTTATACACTCTGACCCGGAGTAATATTACCTGTCAGGGTCTTATCTATAAGTCAAATAGGTTTGTATTAGATAGGAATACTTGAAATCATTTGCAATATAAATACCGTATTTGACCGCATATAAGGCGCGCTTTTTTTACTAAAAATCTTTTAAAATTTCCCTGCGTCTTATAGGCCATAAGTAGGTTTAAAATGCACGATAGTCGGCCGAAATTAGCTAACTGACAACTCCTATTTACTTAGACTTTAGGGTAACTTTCATTTATCTATTGTCATTATTTTAAAGGCTATTATGCAGATTAAAAGTGTTATCATTTATGATATACAGTAAATTAATTTAATCACCTTTAATATTAGTACTTTGTTTTGTTTTGTTTTTCTTGATTTGCCTTGCTGAAATTGGAGTGCGTCTTATACAGCCATGCATTTTATATGCCATCAAATGCGGTAATTCTCACATGGCTGTATAGTTTCAAATAACTAATAATAATCATCATCAAGTCACACTGATTGTACGAAATTCACTGACTCTCTCTCTCTCTCTCTCTCTCTCTCTGGCCCTCTTTCATCAATTTCCATCCTTCTTTCAATTAAAATCTCTCTCTCTCTCTCTCTCTCTCTCTCTCTCTCTCTCTCTCTCTCTCTCTCTTTCAGTTCCTATCATTCATTGCTCCTGGCAAGTCCTCCACACTATATCTTGTGTTCACTCAGAGCCCATAAACTTCTTGCTGATCGGCCAACACTGGCACGTTTAAGTGTAGGGGTCCATAGAAGAACGTTGCTTATGAGTTTGTCCTTGCTTCTCCAGCGGTGACCTGCATGTCTTGTTCATCTTACTCGGATGGTTAGCAAGATGGGAGGTAAGTGGCCATAAAGCTGCTACTGAGGCCTCCCTGATCTGTTAAAAACAGCATGTAGCACTCTTGTATAGTTCCTATCTAGCTTTTTATCAATGCGTTTTATTAACGTCCATATGCTGCATTTATGCAGCCACAGCTTGAAAGAAATCCCGTTTTATTTTATCTGAAAGATCAGTTTTCCGTGTGATAAATAGCCTGCCAATCACAGTCAATGCCTTCACTAGACGTATGCTGACATCACTTTCAGTAAATGAGATATTGAGGCCGAGGTATGTGAACTTATCAACTAATTTTAGAGGCCCCTGATATTTAAAGTGGAGATGGTTCCTTTTCGTTTAAAACACATGAACTCTGTTTTATTTGCATTCATGTAAAGGCCAATGCCTCCAACAGGCCATGCAGCTGAAATTAGGCTTGGGCAGGTGTATTTGCGAGAAGTTCAAGATCATCTGCGTAGTCTGTGTCTGTCATAGTTTCTCCTGGATATCATCTGCTTCTTGCCTTTTTTTAGATAGTATAAAGCCGTTTTATTTCATTAGATCTTTCGACATTCGAAGTACATAATTTAGACATATTAATGCTTAGTAAATGATTGAACAGTTCTATTTGACTCATAGATTAGACCCTAACCGGTTCAGACTGGGCCTGGAAGTAATGGCAATAAAGAAGCAGTCTACACTCCACATAGTTCCAGATCTGGAGCCTCACCATCAGATGCAGTTTAATGTCATATTCTGGACACCCTTTCGTGATATAGTAAGTTGTCAACCGTAGTCGAGGGCGACCAGAAGGCTCCCTTTTCATTAGCAACTACACTGAGGTGTAGGGGAGGGTCCTACTCCTTTCCCTAGATTACCCTCGATACGTTCCTTATATTGCTGAGTGTTAAGCAAAGAGGTATCAAGTACCATTTTCAAAGTCTTTGGTATGACGCGACCAAGGATTGAACCCAGGTCTCCTGGACCATTGGCGGACACTGTACCCACTTGGCCAATGATAGAGAAATACTTATATTATTGTATGCAGAGAAATCATAATTGACAAATAAATTGCAATTTCTAAAGGAAATGTGATGGGAGACCGTGATTACCATCAAACATTTACAACTGCCTGAAATTATTCTAATCTGGATTATGAATTTAAGTAATACATATTTCTATATAAGTTTTGAAGATATTACCACAGCTATGTTATTCTAAATGAATGCATTTCGGGCGCACACGTATGTAATCTGCATGCTTATAAGTGCGTGTGTGTGTGTGTGTGCATATGGATCTCATCTATTTTCTTCTGTCACTATCTATCTATCTATCTGTCTATGAGAATATTTACTTTATTTTTTAAGTGCGTAAAAATCTCATAATTAAAAAAAAGATAATGACTAAAACTTGTTCTTATCTTGAGTGCTAATTTAATATATATATATATATATATATATATATATATATATATATATATATTTAACATTAGCTATTTTCCCTCTGGTGCTATTCGAAATTGCAACATATTTGTGCGTACACGAGTATGTAAATTTCGTGCGTATGTGCACGTGTATATCCGTACAAATGCATCTAATCTATTTTTTCTGTCACTGTTCTGTCTTTTTTTCTATCAATTTATATATCTATCTATCTATCTTTCTTTCTTTCTTTCTTTCTTTCTTTCAATTAAAATATTTTCTTCCTTTTCTTCTTTTCTTAAGTGCGTATAAGTTCAAAATTAAAAAGACCATGACTGAAACTTATTCTCAACTTATATTTATTTCTTTTTAATTTTTGTTAACATTACCATACCTATTTTCCCCGAGTACACACAAATTTTCGTGCCTATATGCGTGTGTAATCTTTGTGCGTTTGACAAGGATTGTATTTAGCTTTTTTATTAAGCTTTTCCTATGTACGAGCGAAATGTCGCAACAGTGTTTGTCAGTAATTAAAAAAAAAAATTTTATAGCCTCTCTCTCTCTCTCTCTCTCTCTCTCTATATATATATATATATATCATAGGATTTACATATATATTATAGGATTTACACTCCTATATTTTAAAATGGCCATGATACCACTTGTTCCTGACACAAAGATTTTGGACGTCGGTAAACTAATCTGTCATAAACTGTCGGTAAACTAATCTGTCGAGAACCGATTGGTCTGGAAAGTCACGTGATTTGTGCTCACAATTACGTCCGCATCTTTGATTTTATCCCGCGCATTTGGAGCCGACCACATGACAAGTATTGCCTCGTCTTCCAAGAACTCACCCTCTCAAATTTTGACTTCCAGAGACAGCACTCTCTCTCTCTCTCTCTTCTTTTCGACATCCAGAAACAACTTTACTTTGCTAATTAATAAGACATAACTGAATAAGCGTAACATGGGTGCGTATACATTCTGCGACCTTTTTCTTTCCTGTTCTGCCTTTTCGGCTGGACTTGTTCCAGTCTGAAACACAACCTCCGAAATTTCGTCAAATCTCGAAAGAGACAAACAACCAATGTGGGAGAAGACACGTTCCTCCTAGAATACATTGCTATATTTCTGTATATTGATCCCTCGCATGAAATACTTAGTCAACATACATTTTATAGTCTATAGGTCACTTAATATTTAGTCTTTCACCATTGTATTCGTGTTAGCCGCACACACACACACACAGAGTTAACTAACTGTATTAGAATATTCATAATGTTTTGTAATGTTTTTTTATGTATTAACACCGTTAAATGGTTTTAAGTATAGTAAAGGATTAAATAGTTCTATTTGACCCTTACAGATATTTGGGTCAGTCAGAATGGACATGAGAGAAATGGTAATAATATTCATATTTACCAACCCCTCCGCTCGGGCAGGATATGACAGAAGGTCATTTTTTAAGTGGAGTTTAACAGGTTTGAATTCAGAGTTTTCCTTCTCCTAGACTAGTTGCCTCACCAAGGCTGAAGAAATCAGTCTGCCCTACTATTTACCCATAGCTGGAGGGAGAATAATTGGATTCATACCTTTCCCAAGGGTATTAGTGCAATGTGAAATGCAATCAGTCTCGTCCAGGATTTGAACTCGTGTCACCGTGTTCATTTCCAACGACGATAACCATTACACCACGGGCACCTCCAGAGAGAAATGGTAATGAACGGGTAATCCACATTTCCAAGAGCTCAAGAACTGATGCCTCACCATCAGACTGTTTAGTGGGGAGTCATACTCCTTCTCAGAGGTGCAGTCGGCATACTGTACAGCCCCAGCTGACAGGGCATGTATATATATACACAGAATATATCAAGTTTTCCTTCTCCTAGATTGGTTGCAAAAGCAAAAGAGTTCAGACTACTTTACTAATTTACCCATAGCTAGAAGAGAACAAATGGATCCATGCCTTTTCCCGTACGCCTGTTTATCCATACGTATCTCTCTCGTCTATTTTCTTGTCACTCTTTCTCGTCTCTTTCTTTTCTTTTCTTCTGCTCTCTCTCTCTCTCTCTCTCTCTCTCTCTCTCTCTCTCTCTCTCTCTCTCTCTCTCTTCTGTCTTATTCCCTCCATTTCCTTTCTTTTTTTTCAATTAAAATATTTATTTTTGTTGAGGTTTTTTTTTTTTTGCTGTTTTTTTCTCTTCTTTTTTTTTTTTTTTTTTTTTTTTTTTTTTTTTTTTTTTTTTTAGATATACTGCGTCGGCATATCAAAAGATATACAATTAAAAAAAACAAGAAAGCAACTAAAAAAAAAGATTAACAACAAAAAGTCCAACAATAACAATAACAAGAAAAGAGGAAGAGCCAAACGTCTGTTATGTGGTCTGATTGATTTATATCCCTGTTGATGCAGGACCGATAACGAAGTCGGCCTATCACCGAGCTGAATAGATGCACGATCAAATATCACTTGCAAGCCCCCAGCTTCCATTTCTGATTACATTCGTCTAATAAATGTGACAATGGAGATAATGTGACCCGGAGTTCTTGACTATTTCTATGCATGTATGCGACTCGCGGCGCCTTTCTGTATTCTTTATTGTCTATTTATACCACGGGATGTTTGGAACGGCTTAGTGGATAAGATGCCGGCGAACAGAACTGGACAAATATTTAATGTCGATATATGTTTGGTTTGGTTTGGTTTGGTGGGTTTTATGGCATATCAACCTTTGTAGGTTATTTAACGCCAAATCCATTTTTATCCAAATAAAAAGTTCTATTTCAAACAATTCAGTTTAGCATAAATACAGTTTAATTGTCAAAAACATTTATTTCAAACTATTCAACAAGTTATATGTAACAATTCAGTTAAATGTAAATCCAATTTTAATGTCGAAAAACAGTTCTATTTTAAATAATTCAGTTTATTATAAGCACGCAGTTTAAATGTAAGTACGCTTTAATTGTCAAAAACATTTCTTTTTCAAGCTATTCAGTTTACTCAATTCAGTTTAGCATAAGAATGCTGTTAATTCTATTTAACCCATAGATAGGGCCCTATCAGGTGCTACCACAACGGACCAGAGTGGACCTGGGAGCAATGGTAATGAAGGGATACTCCGCATTTCCCAAAGCTCCAGCATTGCTGGAACCTCACCATCAGATTATTTAGTGTCATATTCAGGACACTGGTTGGTGGGGGGGGGTCTTACCCCTCTGCAGAGAAGCAGTCGGTGTATTCTACAGCCCCAGCCGACTGGGCAATAATGTCGATATATCCCCCGATATGTATCTATATACTATCAAATATTCCATTCAATGAATAAAAGAACTTTTAAAGGCAATATATATATATATATATATATATATATATATATATATATATATACACAAAATTCTTAAATATATATATATATATATATATATATATATATATATATATATATATAACTTGGATAGTTTTCATGATAGGAGGCAGGTGGTCGTATAGTTAGTGTCTTGTGGAGTGTTGCCGCAAGGACTTGTTCAAGATTGCTCGCAGCATTCTTGTGTAATTGCCGTCTAGCTTCTTCTCCAGCCGTTTTGTTAGCGTCCATGTAATGCATCCATACAGCAGTATCGATACGACAGCTGCCTGGAAGAAACTGCGTTTCATTTTATCGGTTAGGTCTGATTTCCCTATGATCGATCCAAGTTAGACGAACCAGAAATGCAGGATACTGCTGGAGAAGCAGGGACGAGCTCATAAGTGATGTACTCTTATGGACCCCCACATATGGCTGGGCAAAAGCAGGACGACCAGCACGAACACACATTCAGCAGCTATATGAGGATACGGAATGTAACCCTGAAGACCTGCCAGAGGCGATGAACGATAGGGAAAAGTGGCGCGAGAGGGTCAGGGATATCCGTGCTAGTGGCACGACATGATGTATATATATACACACACACATATATATATATATATATTTCAGAAATTTTTTCCCATAAATATAAACTCTGCATTATTTGGAATTGGTTTATTGCAAAAATTATTTTGATCCCACAAAAATATTTGTTTTCAAGCAACTCAAAATAGTAGCAAATCAAACAGTGCTCTTGACTTGAATGGAGTTCTGTCATCAAATTTATGGTGCCTGTGAGGTGCAAACCATTTGAAAATTATAGAAAAATGTGTGATGTGTTCGGTGAAGAATGTTTTAGTCAAAAAAATCTTTACAAATGGGCTAAACATGGGTATGCCACTACGAGCCTAAGTCGAAAAGACCTTCCATGGATTGGAAATACATTAACTCTCCGGTAAAGAAAAAGTTCTAGCCATAGCTATCAAAAAAAGGTGATGCTGGCTGCGTTTTGGGACACAAAATAACCCAGCACTATTGATTTCCTTGAAAAAGGTTCAACTGTAAACAGTGCTTCCTATTGCCGACTCTTTAGGCAAAAATCACCTTATTTATTGAAAAAATTATCCTTAAGTCTCTTTCTCTCTCTCTCTCTCTCTCTATATATATATATATATATATATATATATATATATATTGTTGTTGTTGTTGTTGATTTGCAAAGACATGCGAGGAGGAGTCCTCGTAGTGTAATGGTAAACGAGCTTAATTGCCACATCATAGTTAGCGAGTTCGAACATCAATCACACTATTACGTTTCAGGCTATTATCTATTATTCCCCCAGCTGCGCATTAAATAGTACCTCTACTGTTTTTATACAAGATCTTTGATATTAAATAACCCACGAAGGTTGATATGCCATTAATAAAAGAAAATAAACCAAACCAATCATAGATATACAAAATAGTTACTTTAATAATTGCGTGGGCGCCTTGCATGGTGTAATGGTTAACGAGCTAGGTTAGCAGACCATCATTAATAAGTTTGATTCTCACTTGGTGCCCTGTACTTATGGCCTTGTGTCAAACTAAGCTAAGCTTAGTTAATGACTGATTTAATTGGGGCGTTTTCGTTTATAATCGAATAAAAAACAGAAAGGCTAAGTCTCAATTTTTTGTTTCATTTAATTTTTCCGAGTGCCTTTTCCCGTCTTTCAACGCTATCACGCCTGCTCTATCTGTAAATTACTTGGATTGCTGCAACAGTTCTTTTGTCGCCTCTTTCTCGGAGAGAAACTGGGAACATTTTATTGCTTTTCTTCTCGAAGATGTCGTTAGACAGGAAGCTTAGCCTAAAAAGTAATGAATTTCTTGATAATTTAGTTTTTAAACACTCTAATAAATATTTGATAGCTAGAATGTCATGTTTTTGTGGGTAGTGAGGGCCTTTCAAAATTTTCTGAGCATCACCCAGAAAGAAAAGCCAGGGGTAGTAAATCGCTACTACTACTTATAGTTGGTGACCTTAGTCGAGGGTAACCCGAAAGCTCCCTTTTCAATAGCTACTACACCGAGATGTAAGGGAGGGCGCTACCCCTTTCCCTGGATTGTTCCATTTTATCCTTGATCCTTACCTTATGATGCTGAGTGTTAAGCAAGGCGGCATCAAGTACCATTTTTTAAGTCTTTGGTATGACTAGACTTGGGATTGAACCCCGGTCTCCCGGACCCTTGGTGAACAGGCCCATATAAAGCAGTGTGACAAACGTTTGCGACAAATCTAAAATCTGAGTGAGGCTTAGAACTTTTTTAACGAACTTCGTATATGTGTGTGTCTGTGTGTGCAGAGTTGCATTTCGACTGTAAGATATTTAGTTACATAGAAAGCAAAAATCCTTATGTGTTAAATTTGTATCTGCCAAGGTCGCGTATAGATGCGCTGAAAATGTCCATTTTTTCTTGCCAAAATTATTAGCTTATTTTTTCTTTTTTTTGATAAATATTGAAGAGAAATGAATATTGTAGAGAAATAAAAGTTTTTAGTTTTTTCTTCTATATATTATTCACTTTCTTCTTTCTTTTCCTTTTTTTTTTATTCATTGTCTTTCGTTTTTCTCCTTTCATTTGTTTGTTTTCTTTTTTCTTTTCTTTTACTTAAACTTTCTTTTTTTCCGTGTCTTAATCAATAATTTCTTTCTTCCCCCACCCTTCATTCTTTCGTTTCCTTTCTTTTATTTGCTTTCTTTCTTTCTTTCTTTCTTTCTTTCTCAATTCCTTTCTTCGAGTTATTTCTTTTCTACCCTTTTCCTCTATTTGCCTTCTTTACTTTTTTCTTTCTTCAGCTGTCTTTCTTTTGCTTGAATTCTTTCTTTCTGTCTTTCTTTCTTTTTTCTTTTTTTCTTCACGTTTTTTTTCCTTCATATATTTTCTATTATTTCTTCTTTATTTGCTCTATTTCCTTCTTTCTCCTGTTTTCACTGTCTTTCGTTCCTTCTTGCTTTCTTTCTATTTCATTTTCTTTCTTTTTCTTTTTTCTCGGCGTTTTCTTTTTCTCCTGTTTTTTCCTTTTCTTTCTTTCTTTCTTTCTTTCTTTCTTTGTGTGCATTTCATTTCTTTCTTTTTTTCCAGTTACTTTTTTTTCTCAGTTTCCTTCAGATTATTCTCCCATACTCAACCCTTCCACAGTCATTACTTTTTTTTCGTCTTATCTTCGTTATAATAATATTATGATTACTATTACATTTTTATGATTATTATATCGGTCGCTTAAGTCCTCAAAGATCGTTTAGGAGCAATCTAAAACTGACTCACCGTACAGATAATTCAGAGGACACAGTATAAAACAAAGTGCAATTTGTGCATTACACAAGGGGATCTACAAAGAAATCGGTTTTATTTGCCGTTTGCATCTAATCGACATTTTAAAAGCCGTTAACTCGGTTCAAAAGGTTCAATTTATTCAAAGCACGTGCTCACACATCTTTATACCCTTTGTGTATTGCAGATTTTGCAAGTTGATGAATATAACAGAAGATGAAAAGAGAAAATATAAAGAATCATTTCTTCAGGGTGTTTCTCAAATGACAGAATCTGAAGGATAAGTATCCTGTGTATAACACTAAAATGCATCTGATGGTGAGGTTCCTATTCTGGAACTCTGGGAATGTGGAGTACCCCATTACTCCCTGGTCTACTCTGTTAGGGTCCCATCTATTCGACAAATAAATCTGTTCGAAAATTATTCGTATTCCATAGGAACATGTGATGCTGTAGTGGATAGAAAAATGTAAATAAAATAAGTTCAAGGATTGCAGAAGTCCCCAAAGGCCCCTGACAGTAAGTTGGAACGATGCATGCCCGAAAAAAAGATCGTCCCTGCGGAAAAAAAGAAATTCGCTCTCTCTTCAGCCTTCACCGGACCACAGAACGGACGCTCTTTCACGCAGCCGCTAGCGGGAAACTCATGGCTGATTAAGTTTAGTAGCCTGACACCATGTCTGCTGCTAGCGAGCCAACACTGCCGAAACCAACAACATAAAAACACGAACTTTGGACTTATCAACCACCGAAAACGACAAGTATATTGTCTGAGAGATTCAATTATTTCCATTGTTTTCAAGAAGAATTTTCCTCACCCACAGAATGGTGGTTGAACTCAGAAATAAAGTTAAAATTAAAAAGGTATCTCCTATCTTCGTCTCCTTTCTTTCCTTCATTCAAGAATTCTATTGCAGCCTTCTACAGCCCAGAAGAAACCAAGAATTAAGATGGGGGAAAGAAGAAAACCAACGGAGTCAGGTACTTAAACACAAAACCCTAAAACCCAATTAACCAACAACAAATCCTCATTATCCTAACAATGCCATATAACCGTAAATTATTTGTATTTAGAATAGTTAATGGATGATATAATTGTTCCCTAAAGTTTATTTCTAATTCGTGTGCAAATTAATTGTATTAAGAATAGTTAAGGGAAGATATAATTATTTACTAATGTTTATAATTAGTTACTTGAAATCGTATAACTGTGTGTAAATAAATGATGATTCCTAGGCAGAAATAAGAAATACTTGATACCATATAACTGTGTGTAAATTATTTATATTAAGAATATTTACTTGGAGGAATAATTGTTTATAATTATTGCGTGCGTCAAAAGTTTTGCAATATTTTGGTAACGTGATTCGGCAGCTCTGTATGCTTTTGCCGCGGTCACGAAGGTGATGAACCACACTGAACAGTGAGATACCGAGCCAGCCTGATACTCTCCGAGTGTTATTCGCCGGATTTGACTTTATGTCATGGAATCCACGGTTTCAGGCCTACCTAAACTTGCCTGATCTTCGAGGTTCTTGTAACCCAAGCAAAATCTCTTAAACCATCTGGTTACTGTACTGTGATCAACAGCACCGTCATTTTTCGCACGACAAATATTTTTCGTTGCTTCTATGACGTTGTGGTTCAGTCGGAACTCGTAAAGCATAAGTTCCCGAATTAGACGACTCTGCACATTCATCAGCGTGTCTTTCAAATCCCACACAGATTGAAGCAATGCACAACGTGTTATCACACCAACTATCATGATACTGTTTGCCTAATTTCTGAGATCAACCCTAATAATTTTTAGCACTTAGAACAGTCGACCTATTGTCTACATCTTCATTGTTCAATCCCTGCTATTGGTAAGACACAAAGAATACTTACAAAGTTTAGCACTTGTAAACGTCACGGTTAACGGAATTAGAATTCATGATTCGCTTAACGCTGAAGCCAAGTCAAACTTTCTTTGTCTACCGTTTATAAAGCAAAAAAAAAAAAAAAATCTTTTACAGAAAAAGAGTTTTTAAAGGAAAATGGGGACTGGAAAATTGAACAAAAAACGAAAAGAAAGCTTTTTAACTGCTCTCGTTACGGCGATGATGAAGGAGCCCACAAGAGCAATAAGAAGGCACGCTAATGAATTAGAAAACTGTGAGGAGAGCAATTAAACAAGATTTAAACCCCCATGATTAAGTTACATGGGGCGTTTTAGAAAACAAAACATGCAATTTCCCATCCAAATATTGGTTGAGAAGGAATTGAATAAAATGTCCGAAGAATTTATTTTGAAAGCATGCAAATCGTTCCAAAGGTGCGTTGATACAATAATTGAAAAAATGTTGGCCATATTGAGTAAATTTACTGTTTTGTGTCTATCTTCTTATTTTGTTGTTTATTTTTAAGATTAAAATTAATCTTGTTTTATAGAAGAATCGTTTATTATTATATTAGAATATTCCTAATTTTGCTTCCGTACTCTGTACGTTGTGGGTGAATTCAGAGTTTGTTAAGGTTATTTTTCCATTATGAAAAATCTTTAAAATCTTGTCCGGGAGAATTTGTGGTACATTAGTGCACCGTTCTTCTGTTATCAGCACATCCAAAAAAAGTGTGGCTGGTTCTACACAAGCCTTCACCACTACAAATTAGTTGCGTTGGTAGTCTAACGGTTCATATACCTATATTAGAGGCGCTTGTGGTGTAAGGGTTATCGCTGTATGAAATGGACACGCAGACTCGAATTCAACCCTTGATCAAATGATGTTTGCATTTCACATAGCGCTTGGGAAAGGTAAAAGTCTAACCCTTCGCCCTTTAGCTATGGATAAATAAGTAAAGTAAGTAAAGTTGGCGACCTTAGTCGAGGGTGACTCAAAGGCTCCCTTTTCAATAGTTACTACACCGAGGGGGCGCTACTCCATTCCCTGGATTGCTCCACTTTACTCTTGATCCTTACCTTATAATGCTGAGTGCTAAGCAAGGCGGCATAAAGTACTCGACCTGGGATAGAACCCTGGTCTCCCGGACCACTAGCGAACACTCTACTCATTGAGCATGCAGCAGGAAGCATTCGCCTCTACGTGAACACAAACAAGACGGGGTACATTTGTTTTAATCGAGAAGGGGCCATCTCCACTATAAATGACTGTCTTCTGAAATTAGTAAACAATTTCACGTTCTTCGACAACAGCGTCTTATCCACTGAAAGTGATGTCAATATTCGCCTAGTGAAGGCATGGACTGCTATCAGTTATATGGAATCTGATCTATCCGACAAAATAAAATGGGATTTCTTCCGAGCAGTGGTTGTATCAATACTACTTTATGGATCCACCACATGGATGCTGACAAAATGCATAGAGAAAAAGCTAAACAGGAACTGCACAAGAATGCTATGAGTTATATTGAACAAATCCTGGAAGCAACATCCCACGCAACAGCTGTACGGCCACTTACCACCCATTTCAAAAACCATCCAAATAAGACGTACAAGATATACAAGAGACTGCTGGAGAAGCAAAGACAAAGTCATAAGAGACGTTCTTCGATAGACCTCTATACATTGACGACCAGTTCTACGACAGTTCTGGGTAGACTCAGAGTGCAGTTTAGAAAAACAGCCGGAAACGATAGACGATAGGGACATATGGAGAGAGTCTGGGAGATCAGTGTTAGCAGTGCGACTTGATGATGATGATGATGATGATGACCAGTCTATGATAAGGAAAAACTCGGAGGGGTTGGGTCAATACGTATCTCATCTTGTCAGTCAAAGATGACGTTAAGCAGGAAGATCTGTTGAAATAATTGAAATATTGATTAGACATGCTTAATAGTCTGTCACGTTTTGAGTGCTATAATCATGATGTAAATACTCACACAAAATGCGGGAGAAATAAATTCGTCCCAGAACAATTATCTAGTTAGTTAAATTTCTATTTTTGTTCCGTCAATCCGAAAAGGGCGGTCTCTTTGATATGACTCTAAACTACATACGATCAAGTAGGAATTAATACTTCCCAGGGGAGAACATCTGAAGGAAGTTCATGAGAGTTTTCTCACCAAATGCCAAGAGTTTATGCAACGGGGAAGAAACCAGACATGGTGAGCCTTATGTGAGTAAATAGAAATGGGTTATTGGGGATTTGCAGGGTGATCGCTTCTCAGGAGCCTTTGCTAAAATTGGTATGACAGGAGCTGCTAAAAAAAAAGGGGCCCGTTAAAATCATCAAGGAGGGTGCGGTAAAAGTCACCCAGGGGTTTGGGATGAAGGGGTTGAGCCCATGGAATGTCCCTTCTTGGAAAAATCCTCATGTGGGTTACCTAGGCGAAGGAGTCTGATATTGGTTGAAGAGCCCGAAACTCTTAATGACCACAGACACATCACTGACGATGCATCCAAACGAATGTGTCTTTATGAATATGAATCACGTCTGTTTTAGAGTCTGTAAGCAGTCACTCATCTTCATACTGATCGAATGAGATTGCTTTACTTTTTTTCTTCACACTGGCGCTTTGAGTGTGACTTGCCATAAACATTTTCGTTATAACTTTTGATTAACCTGACACAAGCTTACAAGCAGCTTGGGGTTCAGAAGAAATACTAAACCAGTTCGAACATTGCTTAACTTTGGTCATTACATGAGAACCAGTGTTTGGAATTGGATTTATTCATAAATCATACATATATGACCGTGGTGTAATGGTTATCGTCGTAGGAAATGAACACGGCGATACGAGTTCAAATCCTGGACGAGACTGATTGCATTTCACATAGCACTAATACCCATGGGAAAGGTATGAATCCAAATATTCTCCCTCCAGCTATGGGTAAATAGTAGGGCAGACTGGGTTCTTCAGCCCTGGTGAGGCAACTAGTCTAGGAGAAGGAAAACTCTGAATTCAAACCTGTTAAACTCCGCTTAAAAATTGACCTTGTGTCATATCCTGCCCGTCCGGAGGGGTTGGTAAATATGATAAATCATACATATATTTTGCTTATCCCGACACAGTCAGAATTTGAACTCGGATCGACAATTCTATTTTCACAAACTGCTGAAAGTGATTTGTGATCTTAAGCAGTCACCCATCTAAATATTGACAGAAATAAACGTTGTTTAACTTAACAAAAACCGGTGCTTTGAGTATGACTTAGCCGCATAAGTTTTGCTCAGTACAACCACAAGCTGATATCAGTAACTTTTACTCTGAAGGGGTCACCCATCTAAATACAGACTGGAATGAACGTTGCTCAACTTGGATGATAAAACGGGAATTGATACTTTGTTGTTTTTTGTTTTGCTTTGTTTTTTTGTTGTTATTTTTATCGAGACTTGAACCTACGCCAGATCCGTAAAGAAGTCTTGCCAACAGAAGTTCATTGATCAATAACTTTTTCTTTTTTTCTTTTCTTTTTTTTTTTTTTTTGTTTGTTTTTTACTTATTTTTCTTTGATCCTTTTGAGCAACTGATAAGATTCGATCGAGTGTGAGGTCGGCTGACCCATGTGTAATACTCCACCGACGACGCCTCATCATAGATCTGGCAGATTTTCTTGATCGTCTTTTCCTAACTTGACCTCGGTCGCTAACTCCTTAACCATTTAATCTCAGACAGGTCATGAAATGGCAAAAAAATTCGGCTTAACATTTTTGTGTTGGTGTTTAGTCAATTTCTTTTTATCTGAAATGATTTCCACACAAAAAATTTACCCAGCCCCTTACACTTGGGAATTGTTTTGTTATTGTTGTTGGGGTTTTTTTTTTTTTCAGTGAGCCTGAAATTTTTCTTTATTCACACTTGAAAAATTTAAATGTGTCTGAATTTGGGTCGTTCATTTTGTTGAAGTCTTGTTTTTTCGAATCAGAAGATTGCAAGTTCCCATCTCAGTAGGTTCACCACTTTGCGTTATAGGCTATGGTATCAAATACTGAAGATTTTCTTCGTATGTTTTTCATATGTGAATATGATAACTCATCGCTAACATTATTTGAGTGAAAGACAACAACTCGGACATTTGTAGCAAAGGAAATATCAAGTGGTTTAATATTTCCTCGTATAGAACAATGCAAAAGCAATTCTTGACGTGTTAACAACAGCATGTTTTATTGCCAACACAGAATCCAGAAATGACATGAAATCCTAAAAGAATACATTAACAGAATATAAAGAGAAATTGTCCTAATGTACCTGAAAACGTCTTCAGTATACATACGTTGATGAGAAACAATTTGTTGGTTGAAGACTTACGACATTGTGACATGCCCTCGTGTGCCATGCAAAATAAGGTCATCGGTGTCGCAAGTCTCCCTCTCCTCTTCTTCTTGTGAACAGGAGCGGATGTGTGCACCCTGCTGAAATGACGAGCGAAAGAGAGTTTGATATAACCGCGCCCCTCTTTCATATACTAGTTTGGTTACGCCACCTAGCGACCATTAAAAGTACTATTTGGCAGATAACGGATGTAATCTCTATTGCGGCAAAAAAAAAACCTTTAGCAAGATCTGAAGATGCTGTTTCCTTCAATTGGCACCGAAAGTTAAACTTTCGGCGGAAATGGAATTGTGAGATATTTTTAGATTTTTTTAATGTATTTCATCATTTTTTAAATTTTATTTGAACTTTATTAATTCATTTCTTCTCACGAGACGAAAATAAAAAAGGAGAATTCGAGGTATAACACTAAACTACGTCCAGTGGTGAGGCTCCTGTTCTGAAGTGCAGTAGACTTTGAAGTAACTCTGCAATGCCATTACTTCCAGGCCCACTCTGGCCTATCATAGTAGTACCTGTTAGGCTTGTTATTTATTTATTTAGATCTGTTTGAAAATTATGAATGCTTGAAAGCATATAACAGTGTGCAAATAAGTCATTCTTGTTATTTAATGGGAATAGTTGCTTGAAGTCGTATGATTGTATGTAAATTATTTGTAATGAGAGGAATATTTGATACAATACTTATTTACCAACCCCTCCCTTCGGGCAGGATATGACACAAGGTCAATTTTTTAAGCAAAGTTTAACAGGTTTGAATTCAGAGTTGTCCTTCTCCTAGACTAGTCACCTCACCAAGGCTGAAGAACAGTCTGTCCTACTATTTACCCATATCTGGATGGAGAATAATCGGATTCATACCTTTCCCAGGGGTATTAGTGCTATGTGAAATGCAATCAGTCACGTCCAGGATTTGAACTCGTGTCGCCGCGTCCATTTCCTACAACGATAACCATTACACCACAGGCACCTCCGTGATACTTGATACAATACAACTGTGTACAAATTATTTATATTAGATAGGGATACTTGATACAATAAAACTGTATGCAAATTATTTGTATTAGATAAGAATACTTGATAGAATACAACTGTGTGCACATTATTTGTATTAGATAAGAATACTTGATACAATACAACTATGCGCAAATTATTTATATTAGATAGGAATACTAGATACAATACAATTAGATAGGTTTACTTAAAACAAAACAAAAGTAAAGTTGGCGACCGTAGTCGAGAGGGACCAGAAGGCTCCCTTTTCAATAGCTACCGAAATGTAGGGAGGGTGCTTCTCCTTTCCCTGGATTGCTTCACTTTACCCTTGATACGTACCTTATATTGCTAAGTATTAAGCAAGGAGGTATCAAGTACTATTTTTAAAATCTTTGGTATGACGCGACCTGGGAATAAAACTAGGTCTCCAGGACCATGTGTGCAAATTATTAGTATTAGATAGAAGTACTTGATACAATAAAACTATATGCAAATTAGTTGTATTCGATAAAAATACTTGGTACAATACAACTATGTGGAAAATATCTATGTTAGATAGGAATGCTTGATACAATAAAACTGTGTGCTAATTATTTATATTAGATAGGAATACTTGATACTGTATAACTATAAGCAAACAAATTATTGTTATAGACCAAAAAGTGTAACTGAAAATGGAACATTGAAAGTATTAGGATCAAGCATTTACAAATTAATCAAATTTCAGCTTCAAATAACCCAGGAAGGATTGATATGTCATTAACAAAGTTAGGACTATTGTTATTGAGTTCGATTCTCACTAGATGCTAAATTCGGATCATTGAGAGTTCAATTCTTATTGAGTGCTAAGTTAAGACTATTATTATTGTGTTTGATTCTCAATGGGTGCTAAGTTAAGACAATTGTTACTGAGTTCGATTCTCACTAGATGCTAAGTTCGGATCATTGAGAGTTCGATTTTTATTGAGTACTTAGTTAAGACTATTGTCATTATTTTTGGTTCTCACTCGGTGCTCAGTTCAGACAAATGATAATAGGTTCGATTCTAGTTTGGTGCTAATTAAATCAGAATTATTGTTATTGAGTTTAAATCTAAACCTGTCCCTCATACTTTTAGCCTTGTGTCAAGCTAAGCTAGGCATAGCGAATAACTACATGTATTCACGCAGATTAATACGCTTCTGGTAATGTATCAGTAAATTGATATTCGCAGCGTATTGGTAACGTGATTGTCAATGTAGAACAGAATGCGCGTAATTCAATTAGCGTTGCTGTTATCCGGTGAGATTTCTTTTAATCAGCCATAAAGGACAATTTGGTCTAGATTTCCAGTCATGCTCAAAATGTCAAAATGTCAAAGTGATCTTTTAACTCGTTCATGAACTGCGCTTTTTAGTGGTTGGCATGAATTTTCAAGGTTGGGTTTGGATCGGTTTATTTGTTTAATGGTATATATGGTTTCAAGGAACTGATAATAAATTTAACTTTTCATGCAATCACACTTGGTTTAAGTTTTTCTAAGTATTCCTATCTATCACGATTTCCCATCTTTTTCAGTATGATATTAATGATTTAGTTTGTTTGTTATTATTATTATTATTATTATTATTATTATTATTATTTGATTGTTATGCCTCAATGGGTGTCTCCACTTTTTGTTATATTATTACATTAACAATTTTTAAAAAAAGTTTGATAAGGTTTAGTCTGGTTTGGTTATATTTTATGGTATATCAATCCTTGTGGATTATTTAATGCTACATCCTGTTTAGAAGAAGTGCTTAAGTCATCTGCAGAGGCGAAGATAATATTCTTCGTCGAAATAAATTTATAATGACACTTTTCATCTAGTTAAATTATATATATATTATAACTATTTCTGCGGATGGTTAATATTTGTGAGGTCGTGGATCTATTTCTTCGGAAGCCATTTTGGTTTTTTCTAAGTATGTTGTCGATTTTGGGTTCTATTCGGTTTCGTAGTAGGGCATTGTAGATTTTGGCAGCTATGGATGTAAGTGTTATGCCTCGGTAGTTTTTGGCTAATCCGAGGTCCCCCTTTTTAGGGAAAGGGAACGGGCAAAGAACCTACAAGCGACATTAATATTTGTCGACTTTACCAAGGCTTTCGACTCCATTCACAGAGGAAAGATGGAACAAATCCTACTAGCGTACGGCATACCTAAAGAAACCGTAGCGGCAATAATGATTCTCTATAGAAACACTAAAGTAAAAATACGATCACCGGATGGAGACACAGAATACTTTGACATTGTAGCAGGAGTACTACAAGGGGACACGCTGGCCCCGTACCTCTTTATCATTTGCCTAGACTACGTACTTAGAACATCGATTGACAAAATCAAAGAGAATGGCTTCGAACTGACGAAGAAAAGAAGCAGAATATACCCCGCAACAACAATTACCGACGCCGACTACGCCGATGACATAGCGATACTGGCTAATACACCTGACCAAGCCGAAACACTTCTGCATAGTTTGGAACGAGCAGCAGCAAGCATAGGCCTCTATGTTAATGCACACAAAACGGAATACATGTGCTATAACCAAACGGGGGACATCTCCACTCTAGAAGGAACCCCACTTAAACTAGTAGACAAATTCACGTACCTAGGAAGCAGCGTCGAATCAACCGAAAAGGACATCGAAACGAGGCTAACGAAAGCATGGACAGCTATCAATAGGCTATCGATTATATGGAAATCAGACCTAACCGATAAAATGAAACGCAGTTTCTTCCAGGCAGCGGTCACATCGATACTGCTATATGGATGCACTACATGGACGCTAACAAAACGGCTGGAGAAGAAACTAGATGGCAATTACACAAGAATGCTGCGTGCAATCCTGAACAAATCCTGGCAGCAACACCCCACAAGACACCAACTGTACGGCCACCTGCCCCCTATCACGAAAACTATTCAAGTTAGACGAACCAGGCATGCAGGACACTGCTGGAGAAGCAGAGATGAACTCCTAAGAGATGTACTCTTATGGATCCCCACACATGGCCGCGCAAAAGCAGGGCGACCAGCTCGAACGTACATTCAGCAGCTATGTGAGGATACAGGTTGTTGTCCTGAAGACCTACCTAGGGCGATGAACGATAGGGAGGAGTGGCGAGAGAGGGTCAGGGATATCCGTGCTACCAGCACGATATGATGATGATGATGATGATGATAACTATTTCTATAACTACTAGGATAGGTAGTTTCCGGCTCTTTTGGGGCATTATATATATATATATATATATATATATGGAATTAATTTAAATCGCTAGTCGAAAATCTTCTACTAAAGTTTCACCTTAACGGATCATCAGGAAGTTTCGCCTAAACCATTCTAAGGAGAAATTGCTTTTGCCTTTATTCACCAAAAACCTCCACCTATCCTAAAATTTGCATATTAAAAAAAAAAAAAAAAAAAAAAACCTATAACATTTCCTAATTATATAGTAACCACGCTCTTTTGTGTTTACAACTATTCAACACCTCCGATCTTTTGTTTCGCATATTCTTACTTTTACAATCCGCTATTATCAATTTTTCCTCCATACAAAGATTACAGGTTCTATTACCTGCCCTATATTTGCGGCATTTCTTTATTATTTTCCATTTCATTATCGGATCTACTCCCATTTTTTCCTTAATCTCCCACACATAACTAGATAAGGCAGTGCTATATCTATATCTTTCGTGCGAAAAACTTGTTCTATGGTTATAGTACCTAGTTTTAAAATCCCCTTGGGTTGACCCAAAATATATCTTTTTATCTCTCCTATTATTCGAATCAGTATATACCTCTACTTTATACACTACACACTCCTGCTTACACTTTCCCTCAAGAGGACACCTAACCTTATCCCTACAGTTGCATTTGTCAATCACCTTATGCTTCTTTGTACCTAATTTAGCTATATTACTCCTATTTATTATTCCATTAATGTTTGGCATGCAACTGTAACTTAATTTAATACAATTCTTATTAAATATCTTATATAATTGTCTCCCACTAGGGAAGTTTCTTTTTAATATCTTGAAGAACTCTTTTCCCAAGTTATTAACTACTTCCATGTTGTAAGGGGGATTAAACCATAAGATTTTTCTAGGTCTATTTCTCCTACCTTGTGTTCCAATTCTATCCCTATCCTTATATTCTAAATTGACCCTATAACCGTCATTTTTTAGAGCCTCCTCATATTCCTGCTTAGTTCGCTCAAAAATTTCCCTGTTGGAGGAGTTATTAGATAATCTATGCTCTATTCCTTTAGGTACATGTTTAAACACCTGTATTGGGTGATTAGATCCCCTGTTTACATAACGCAGATCCTGGTTCCTTTTTCTAAATGGAGATACTGTTCCACTATATAAGTTTAAAGTAATATCAAGATAATCAGTTATTTTTAAATCTGTTGTTACATCCAACCTAAATCCAAAGTCATCAAACAGCTTATACAATTTTTTTCTAATCCCATCACACTTCCTCGGCGTACTTTTATCCACTATAATCAGCCCGTCGTCTCTATACAATCCATGATTATTAGGTTCCATAATCTTATTAATGTTATATAGTAATACACATCCGACGAGTTCACAAATTTCCGCACCATCATATGCCCCGATCGAAACGTCAAAATTTCCACCCTCCCCTTTTTTTATCCATACACTATCTTCATAATATAACAATGTTTTACGACAATGCTTAATTATTTCCACCTTATCTAGAGGTATAATCATATATTCTTTTGCTAAATCTAACGCCCTATCCAATGTCTTTTCTGTTATTGAAGGATAAAAATCCTTTATATCATACTTAATAAAGGAGCACCTATTATCCTTCTCATACTCCTCAAACCACTTAATACAATCATTAGTGCTCCTCCACTGGTTGATGGAGCCAATTATAGAATTAATTTAAATTTAATTTTAATTTTCGACTAGCGATTTAAATTAATTCTATAATTGGCTCCATTGTTTAATGTTGAGCACTTTAGTAATTATAGCATTGCAGTATTCGCGGAGGGTTTTTTGGTTTTCTTTTGGCCACTGACTTTGTACCCCTTGATTTTTTTCAAGGAGTAGGACGAGGTTGGTCTTTTCTTTCTTTTTTACCCCAAAAAACTTTTTTCTTTTTCCTCTGGACCGTGATTCGAGATATTTTTTTCTCTTGTTCCTGGCCAGGGGTTTTTTAGTTTTTTTCTGGTACCGTGAATACTGGTAGATAATTGATTAGTAAATATTGAAGCTCTGGAGTTGTCCATTGAGCACTTTCTTTGCTCTTGTTACTATGGAGAGAGCTAACATAAGTTATTCATACAAGAACATACCAATACCTGATAGGCATCAGTATAAGTTAGTTCTGTTGAGGAGGATAGAATCCTTTATAAAAAATATGAGGTGGAAAGCATATTTTTTTCTCAATACAATTAACGATATAGAAAAAGAGGGAAGGGAGAAATATGGGTTTAAAACCACGAAACACCCCCCCCCCATATCAAAGAGATGGAAAAATTTGAGGCTGAAATGATAGGAATGGTTAAGGAGATAAAATTTAGGAAAATGCGCAATAATATTCAACAAAAAATGTATGAGGATATGAGGAAATTTCCTCTGGACCGTGATTCGAGATATTTTTTTCTCTTGTTCCTGGCCAGGGGTTTTTTGGTTTTTTTCTGGTACCGTGAATACTGGTAGATAATTGATTAGTAAATATATATATATATGTGTGTGTGTATGTGTGTGTGTGTGTGTGTGTGTAATTTGTTTGCGACTAGTTCGTAGGTAATATCTTTAAACACAACAGAGCTTATTTGTTTGCCTACATTTAATGCTATGCAACGCTAATAATTCTATTCAACATTATTCATTCGTTTGCACACAGTTAAATGGTTTCAAGTATTGCTATCTAATATTAATAATTCAATTTGATATCAATCATTTCTTTGCACGCGGTTAAAAGGTTTCAATATTGTAAATGATTAAATAGTTCTATATAGCACACAGTTGGAACCCTAATAGATACGGCCACACTGTTTCAGAGTGGACTTGTGAATAATGGTAATGAAGGGATACTCCACATTACCCAAAGCTTCAGGACTGGAGCCTAACCAATAGATGCAGTTTTGTGATAGACCCAGAAGATTTGTTGGAGAGTATCTTACAGTCGGCGTATTCTTCAGCCTAGGCCGACAAGATGGAAAAAAATAATCTTTACATAGAGCATATACACTATTAATACAATATCTATATACAGATCAAATTATATTAAGTAATTCACCCAATAGTTCCCAAAAATACACTCTTAAATTCTTTGTCTAACTATTTTTTCTGAAAACGTTTAACTTAATCTTATTTTTTTACACTGTTGCAGTTTTTGATCTGATTTGGCAATTTTTCTAAAAATATATTCCTCTATAAGGAAAAAAAATCCAATTGATTAGTCGACTGGGGTTTTAAAATCTGTCTTGACAGTAAATTTCTTGTTCGAGGAAAACTTTGTTCATTTAACAACACATCAATAACATTGGTTATTTAATACTGAAATGTTTCATTCGTATACGTATGGTTAAAATCATAACTATTAAATTTCGCTCGGTTTAGTTTGATTTATATGTTTAACGGCATATCAACACTTTATGGGTTATTTAATACCAAAATTTGATTAATTTGTAAATGTGTGGTTATAATGATAACTATTCATATTTCGCTCGGATTAGTTTGGTTTATTTGTTTAACGGCATATCAACACTTTATGGGTTACTTAATGCCAAAATTTGATTAATTTGTAAATGTTTTATAATCATGACAATATTTTCAACATTTCATTGATCAAATATTAATAATTTGTACACAATAATATAGTTTCAAGTATTTTAAGGAATTGTATTCTTTCAAGAGACTACTACTACAACTACGAATTCTTCGTAAATACTTATGCAATCAAGTTACAATTCTTAATACAAATAATTTGTACATAGTTATACTGTTTTAAGAATTATTATCTAACACTAATAATTTATACACAATTATAAAGTTTTAAGTAACTATTTATATTTGATAATAATCAATCATTTGCTGGCAAATACTTTCAAGTCTTCCAATCTCATGCAAATTATTGATACTACTACTGTAGGGTTGCACTACATAGATACTAACAAAACATATGGAGAAAAAACTTGACAGCAACTACAGAAGAATGCTGCGAGCAATATCGAACAAGTCATGGAGGCAGCACCCCACAAAGCAGCAGCTGCACGGCCACACATCACGAAAACTATCAAAGTTAGACGAACCAGACACGCGGGACACTACTGGAGAAGTAAGGACAAACTCATAAGTGATGTACTCCTGTGGACCCCCTCACATGGACGAGCAAAGAGAAGAAGGCCAGCTAGAAAGTACATACAGCAGCTCTATGTCGATACGGGATGTACCCTGAAGACCTACCGGAAGCAATGGACGATAGAGAAGGGTGGCGAGAAAGGGTCAGGGATATCCGTGTTGATGGCGCGACATAATGATGATAATGAAAAACTTCCATATAGATTAATTTGACTTATAGATGGGAACCTGACAGGTGCTCTCACCCCAGATCAGTGTGGACATGAGTGTAATAGCGATAAAGAGGTGAATGCACTCTCCCAGAACACCAGAACTGTAGCTTCACTACCGGATCCAGTTAACTGTCATAACTAGCACACTTCTGGCGATAACTTTACTTGTCCTTGCCTACCAATCTCTCTCTCTCTCTCTCTCTCTCTCTCTCTCTCTCTCTCTCTCTATCTATCTATCTATCTATCTATCGCACGCGCTGAAAAATTTCAGCAATATTAGAATTCTTACTACTATACTTAAAAGGCCGCCAAAATTTACACCTGCAGCTGTAAAGTTTATTTTAATTGGTTTTACTTAATGTCATATCAAACTTCGTGGAGTGTCCTGATTTATGATACTAAAACATTTGATGGTGAGGCTTTTGTCCTGGAACTTTGGGGAATGTGGATCACCTCTTCGTTGCCCTAATTCCCAATTTCATTCTGACCCGGAGTGATAGTACCTGTTAGGGTGCCATCTATGGGTCAAATAGAACTATTTAACCATTTAATTGTGTGCCAACAAATGACGGAATTAAATTGAATTGTTAATGTTAAATAGCAATCCTTAAAACCATTTCAATTTGTACAAACAAATTATTAATATTGAATAAAATTATTAGTGTTTAATAGCAATCTTTGAAACCATTTAACTGAGTGCGACAACTGTACTAAATAAAATTATTCATGTTAAATAGCAATGCTTGAAACCATTTTGTTATATGCTGACAAATGATTAATAGTAGATAGAATTGTGTCGGATGGGGTATCAATCAATGGCAGATTCGAGGCCGAAAGGCCCCCAACTTCGGTTGGACCACCTTCGGGTGGGCAAGCTGCAACCTTTGTCCCCTATGTATAGCACTAGACCTTGCTGTCTAGTTTAAGCTATAACCCGGCATACGTGCCCGGATCCAAATTTGGATTCGTGAAACTGCTTGCCTCATTAGACCCACATTGCACTTAGTGGGTCGATGAGCAGCACAGACCAGCAGGGTTCGAGTCTCGGCTCGTTCCCGACCTTCCCATCCCATTTATCCCCACTTTAATCGGCCTTCGGGCTTTTGACCTTGTGTCAAGTCCTGTCTGGTGGGAGGCAGCGACAAATACAATTGTAGATAGAATTGTGTTTGATAGAAATACTTGAAACCATTTAACTGTGAGCAAGTAAAAGATCTTTGGCCCATTTAAAGAATGTTACCTACAAACTATTTGTTTAAAATCATATATTCTATTCAAACAGTTCAGTTTCGCAAAAGTAGGCAGTGTAAATGTAAACACAGTTCTATTTCAAACAATTCAGTTAAGCATAAGTACACAGTTTAGTTCTATTTGACCCATAGATAGGACCCTATCAGATGCTACCACTCCACATCAGAGTGTACCTAGCAGCAATGGCAATAAAGGGATGCTCTGCATTTAATGCAAAATCCATTTTTACACATAAAACAGTTCTATTTCAAACAATTCAGTTTAGCATAAGTACACAGTTTAGTTATATTTGACCCATAGATAGGACCCTATCAGATGCTACCACTCCACATCAGAGTGGACCTAGTAGCAATGGCAATAAAGGGATACTCCGCATTTAATGCCAAATCCATTTTTACACATATAAACAGTTCTGTTTCAAACGATTCAGTTTAGCATCGGTACAGTCTCTTCTTTACACACAGCTAAATCTGAAAACAGTTCTATTTCAAAGAATTCAGTTTTGCATAAGTACACAGTTTTGCATAAGTACACAGTTTAAATGTCAAAAACAGTTCTATTTCAAAACTTACAGTTTAGTCAACAAAGTTAGGTGATTCCAAGTATTGCTGTATATCACTTACAATTCAATTAAACATTAGTCATTTATTTACCCACTGTTAAATGTAAAATAGTTCTATACAAACGATTCAGTTTAGCATAAGTACGCAGTTTAAATGTTAAAACAGTTCTATTTCAAACAATTCAGTTTTGCATAAATACACAGTTTAGTTCTATTTGATCCTATCAGGTGCTACTATTCCACACGAGAGTGGACCTAGGAGCAATGGCAATAAAGGGGTGCTCTGCATTCCCCAAAGCTCAAGCATTACTGAAACCTCACTATCAGATTGTTTAATGTCATATCTAGGACACTCGTTAAGGGAGTCTTACCACTCTGAAGAAATACAGTCGGTGTATTCTGCAGCCCCAGCCGACTGGGCCAAGATATATGGTGAGTATGTTTTTCTTTTCTTCATTGTCAAAAATCCTGAAATTTGTGACTGGGCTATGTCCGTCCATATGACTATTTTTACTATATTCATAATCAGGCAACTTCCTAATGAGTTTGATTTAAGAATAATTATTAAATAAACAAGGCCTTGTTCAACAAAAGTGTGAGGTGTGTGTACTTAATAACCCTAACTTGGAATTATCAAAGGGTAGCGAAGAAAGGAAACGAACGATTTTCTTTTCTTTCTTTTCTCTTCTTTTCTTTTTTTCAAATAATTAATAAGCAAATAAAAAATAAAATAGAATAGAATAAGATAAAATAAAATAAAATAAAATAAAATAAAATAAAGCTGTCGACGTTCGAAACACTAACATCTTATGATTTTCAAATAAACAATGGAGTCATGGGTAAGTGCGTTGAAGTAGTTTTATTATTAGCCTTAGGGGAAAATATGAACACCATATTTTCCTGTTTATTAATTTTTTTCAAAATGGTAGTCGGAATATGGCTATTATAATATTTATCCTAGGAGAATTGTTTAGAATTTTCTATTGTTTAAAGCACTGTCCAAATTTTTGTGACACACTTATTGTTAATGCTGATCAATACCATCCCACAATAACATCGTTGTTTTTTGTTTTTTTGTTTTTAGTTGTTTTTTTTATCTGTGATTTTTTTTTTTTTTTTTGTTAGAATACAATACTATGACGCACAATCCTATTTATAGTGTCTATCTGCTCGGGCACAATACTCGTAGTCCAGTGGGTACAGAAGGACTAAATGAACTCGGCTTTATTTGGAAGATAAAGGAAATTTACAAGGTAGACGAAGTTTCTAAAAAATGAGGATACACTGGAGTTCGACGAGGGGAAGAATTGATCATTTTTAAAAGGAAGGCATTTTACATTGCTTCTTCTTTTCTTTTTTTTTCTTTTTTTTTTTTTTTTTTTGCTTGGTGGTTTCTGTTTATTTTTTTTTATTTGAAAAAAGGATTGTCGGCCATTGACAAATATTTTCCTTCTTCTTAATATTTGTCGCAAAAAAAAAGAACTAAAAAGCAATTAAATCTTAGATGAAAGTTAATAGATGACCATGATTCATCTAAAAATGAGAATAATTAAAACGTAAAAATAAGAAATAAAAGTAACCGGGGAAAAAAGAAAATATAACTCCGAGAGAAGCCGAGAACAAGTTTCAAGGATTGGCTTTTGGTAATTTTAAAACTAATGGCTCTTCGTCGATCATGTAAAATTGTGAGTGAGGACACTCGGTGCAGGAGGCCCATTTCAACACCTGCTTTAGGAGTGACATGATTTAGTGATAGAGGCAGGTGTCATTTCTGCAAAGATATAAGATTGCTCTGTCAGCTAGGGCCGTAGAATACACCGACTGCGTCTCTGCAGAGGGGTAAGACTTCCCTGGACGAGTGTCCTGGATAGAACACTAAACGATCTGATGGTAAACTACTAGTAATGCTGGAGCTTTGGGGAATGCGGAGTACCCCTTCATTACCATCACTCCCAGGTCTACTCTGGCCAGGAGTGGTAGTACCTGATAGGATCCTATCTATGGGCCAAATAGAAAAAATCTGTGTACTTATGTTAAACTGAACTGTTTGAAATAGAACTGTTTTTTGACATTTAAACTGTGTACTTATGCTAAACTGAATTATTTAAAATAAAACTCTATTTTGTATGCTAAACTGAATTGTTTGAAATAGAACTGTTTATATGTATAAAAATGGATTTGGTATTAAATAACTTACAATGGTTGATGTGCCATAAGAATAAACCAAACAAAGAAACAAAGGTTTAATGAAAATATGGACGCTCGAACAAAGTCAAAAGAATGGCTTTCAAGTTAGTTAAAGAATTTTCGGGTTAGTTGGTATTTTATGGCATATCAACCATAGTGGATTATTTAATGCCAAATCTCGTTTATATATATATATATATATATATATATATATATATATATATATACAATTAAGTGAATACTATGTACATAAAATTATTTTTAAACGAGTAGTCAGAGCTCATTTGATTGAACAAACTTAAATGTATTCAAGTATTGTTATTTTACATTATTAATTCTATTTTTAAAGTATTCCTCTGTAATATAAATTATTTACACACAGCTGTATGGTTTCAAATAACTAACTATAATAATCCTTAGTAAACGATTGAACTGTTCTATTTGACCCATAGATGAGACCCTAACAGGTACTACCACTCCAGGTCAGAGTAGACTTGGGAGTGATAGCAATAAAGGGATACTCAGAAACAGAGACGCATTAAAGAGTTTTGGTTTGGTTTGCAGTGAAGGCAATTAATGCATTTTAGGTCCCTCCAGAAAGGCGCTTGTCTCTTTGTGACACATTCTATATTTTCTTTAGTCTTTTTCCTTTTATCAATGTATTTTTCTCACTTCTATTTTTTAGAGCTTTTACTTGGCTTTCTTAAATCTGTCATTTCCAAAATCTTTTTAAAACCTTTACAAAATACATTTTGTTTAAAATTTCTTTTTACTTCAGCAGTACATGTTCAAAAATGACTTCGTTGGCCAACAATATACTGAAGACACTTACACCCAGTGATTGGATTCAGCTGGTTTGGTTACTATTTACCAACCCCTCCGCTCGGGCAGGATATGACACAAGGTCAATTTTTAAGCGGAGTTTAACAGGTTTTGAATTCAGAGTTTTCCTTCTCCTAGACTAGTTGCCTCTCCAAGGCTGAAGAACCTAGTCCGTCCTACTATTTACCCTTAGCTGGAGGGAGAATAAGGGGTTCATACCTTTCGCAAGGGTATTTGCCCAGCTGGTTTGGTTTCTTTGTTTAATGGCATATCAAACTTTGTAGGTTATCTAATGCCAAAGCTATTCTCCTTAAAGAACAGTAGTGGTACTATTTAACCCATAGTTGGGAGGACAAGGGGGCTCATACCTTTCCCAATAGTATTTGCCCGAAAGTGAACGTAATAGCGCGACTGGAGTACGAACTCGCTTACTACGATTCTGCAGTCCATTGCTTTAACCATTAAACCATGAGGACACCCCTCGGATTCAGCTGGTTCGCTGGCCTAATCTGCAGGGGTTACAGACTGCTTCTCTACAGAGGTTAAACTCCCCCAACGAGTGTCCTGGATATGACACTAAACAATCTGATGGTAAGGCTTCAGTAATGCTGGAGCTTTGGGGAATGTGGAGTATCCCTTTATTGCCATCACTCCCAGGTCCAGTCTGGTGTGGAGTGGTAATACCTGATAGGGCCCTATCTATGGGTCAAATAGAACTAAACTGTGTAATTACACAAAATTGAATTGTTTGAAATTAACTGTTTTTACATTTAACTGTGTAAACAAAAAAAAACAGTGTACTTATGCTAAACTGAATTGTTTCAAGTAGAACTGTTTTAACATTTATCTGTGTGTAAACAAAAAAACTGTATTTAAACCAATGACTAACTGTGTGTAAACAAAAGACTGTACTTATGCTAAACTGAATTGTTTGAAATTAAGTGAAACCATTTAATTGTATGCAAAAAAATAAATAAATAAAATATAGCTCAGGCTTGTTTAAGAACGTTACCTACAAAATGTGTTTAGAAATCAGATATTTAATATATGCATGAATAGAATTTGGCATTAAATGACCAACAATGGTCGGCACGCCATAAAACCAAACCAAACTATGGTTTTCATTTTCCTTGTTTCTCTATTTAAATTTTAAAATGACCACACACTAAAAAAAAACTAAAAAAATTCCTACTTTTTTATTATTCAAAGGTATCTTCATCTAATTTCATTTTTGAAAACATTGATCTCATTGCAGTGAAATCATGCTATATTAATTATAGCTAAATGACAACCATTGTCTTTAAAGTCACGCTGCAAATTTCTTTTATTCCAGAAGATCATTAGCACGAAAAGGGGTGATTTGTAATGGCTATCACTAAAGAAAGCGGAATCGGCAATTGAAATACCCGTGGAGACTGTTTGCGTTCCAGTCCCCATCGAGAAAGGTATAAACGCATCTCTCTTCTTCCAGCTAAATAGTAGGTCAGACTGTTCTCTCTAGCTTCGGTGAGGCAACCGATCTGGTAGAAAGACGGAAAATTAATTTCTCTTGCTAATCATAACTCTAAGGACAAACAGCTACGGATAGTTTGGCACAATATTAAATCAATGAGCGCTCAAACTGGAAATGACTGTAATTGTCGTCGAGGCTAGTTTGCTAACCAAGCGCTTATAACCCGTTCCAGCCTATCGGTGACTGGATCTCTTGAAGAGGAGTAAGACATCTCTCTAAAAAAAAATCGGTGTATTGGATAGGACATTTCTTCTATTCCTTCACCTTCTGTGTCCTTTCTCATGTATAAGCCACTCTCCCTCTTTCTCTCATTTGTTCCTGACTTATCTTCTTTCTTCACAGCTCTCGCTTCTCTCCTCTTCCATTTCTCTTTATCTTTTTCTTCCTCCCCTCATCCCTCTCCTTCTTCTCCTCATCCTCGATTCCCTCTTTTCCCCATCTCTCTCCCTCTCTTCGACACCATGTCTCTCTCTTCCATTACTTCTGTCGCTTTTCTACCTTATCCTCCCTCCCTCCCACTCTCTCTCTCCCTCTCTCTCTCTCTCTCTCTCTCTCTCTCTCTCTCTCTCATTTTTCTCCCTACCGCTGTCTTTTTTTCAGGACAATCGCCCTGTCTGTTGTCACAACCACTGTAGTGCTCGCAACGTCTTTTGACTTTGTCGAAAAGAAGAAATAGAATACACCCGATTGTATTACCTTCTGACACGGGAAGAAATATGATAAACATACGTGACCTTTGACCAATACTAAAATGTCACCTTTTCACCGGGTTAAACTCGTTTGGATCAATACAAGTGTCTCGATAAACGGGTTGGTAATAACAAACAGCCTAGTGGTACAGTATTGAAGACCTGAAGAATAACTTCAGTAAAACAAACTACACCATAGTTGTATCAACTATTTTCCCTGTATAATCTTGGCTAGCCGATTATTGTATCCGAGATCAGTCTAGAAAGTAATGACTGATGTTATGTTTTAGGTTGGCAACCCTGACTGAAAAACCAACTCATTAACATTGATGTTGAACACATGTAGAAAAGGTTTGCCTCTCAGAATTCACTTGCCCATTCGGCTGGGGCGGTAGAATACACCGACTGCATCTCTGCAGAAGAGTAAGACCCTCCCCCCATGAGAGTCCGGAATATGACACTAAATAATCTGATGATAAGGCTCCAGTGATGCTGGAGCTTTGGGGAATGCGGAGCACCCCTTCATTGCCATTGCTCCCATGTCCATACTGGCCCGGAATGGAAGCACCTGATAGGGCCCTATCTATGGGTTAGATAGAACTAACTGCATACTTATACTAAACTGAACTGTTTGAATTAGAACTGTTTGACTAAAATGAATAGCTTGAAATAGAAATGTTTTTGACAATTAAACTGTACTTACTTTTAAAATGCGTGCTTATGCTAAACTGAATTGTTTGAAATGGAACTGTTTTTGACATTGAAACTCTACTTACACCAAACTGAATTGTTTAATATAGAACTGTTTTGACATTTAACTGTGTGATAAGAAAATCTGTACTGATACCAAACCGAATTAGCTGAATTAAAACTATTTGAATAAATTGAATAGCTTGAAATAGTTTTTAACAGTTAAACTGTGTACTCATGTTTAACTGAATTGTTTGAAATGGGACTGACTATTTGCGTGAAAATGGATTTGGCATTAAATAACCTACAAAGGTTGATATGGCATAAAACCCAAACGACCAAACAACCAACCATCAGAATTCACGTTCAGCTGAGAAACTTTTGATTATCAGAAGTTTGTACAGTTTATTACTCACCAGATTTTACCAATACCGAAGAAGACCTGAGTCTTACAGTCTCTTGATAAATCATAGGGGAATTAGCATGATTAGATCATGAAAGTATAATGATAATCTGATTTCTTGGATTATTAGAGGTGTATTTGGCTGTGTCACGAAAAATAGAACACAAAATCAAAATCTGTGTTAAATTCCGGGACAGCCACGAGAGAAACTTTTAACAAGTCAGCACAGAATTATGGGAATCAAGTGATCATCAAACTACATACATCAGTAATGTTATGCTAGACGAGCTTGTTAACCATTGTTTTACATTCAAGCACCTACAAATAGTGCAGAAGGGAATAGTGCAATTCCTATGCTTATCAACTCTATATTTTTGGCTTTTTACCACATCAGCAATTTTCTTTGATGTCTTATATTATGTCGTTGTAATCCTGGTTAGCCGATTGTTGTGTAAGTGGTCGATACAGAAAGTAATAAGAATGATTTGTTTATTTTTCAGGTTGGCAACCCTAAATGAAAAATCGCCTCTCATGTTTGCCGCTCATAATTCACTTTTAGCTGAGAAACCTTGAATTATTATGATATTCGAACTCACTAACAATGATCTGCAAGCCTAGCTCGTTAACCATTACACTACTCAAGAAACACAAGTCATTCGCTTAGTTTGTTTCAAGGATAGGAATGTGAGTCGCCAGTGATAACCAATTCGCTGGTAATGCTCTACAAGCTTAACTTGCTATTACATGATGCGGGGCGAGCTAAAAAACATATCACACAAAGTCACAGTTATGGAAGTCTCTTTGAGAATCGAACTCACTACGCAGTCATAATTAATCTGCAAGTCTCGTTTGCTAACCAGAGCGGTAATGCAAGCAGATAGGCAGACAAGCATAAGAGAATATCTTATCGACAGCAGTGAGCATGTGCGAATTAAAATGCATCTGAGATGAATGATGAACTTTTTTTTTAAGTCAAGTGATTCAACCCAGCAGCGAATTGTCACCTGAAAATTCGGTGGGGTAGGCTTTTTATAAAAGCAGTTGATGAGAAGACCGAATTATTTCGTTTCTCGTCTCAGCCTACAAATGAGCAAAAATGATCTCGCCGTCTTTCTGCAAACGAGATGAAAGACGCCATGTTTTATTCATGGCGTCACTAATTCGATAAACGAATATCAATTTAGACGCGTGTGCAAATCGCTTTAATTTTACTTTTTTTTTCACTAATTTACCATTATAGCAGTCCCTCAGTAGCAATTGTTCACCCATACATATCGTAGATTTTACAAGTAGAAAAAATTAGTTAATAAAAATTAGTCATATTAATCCTTGTTGGGTATTCAATGCCAAATCCTTTATATATCAATATGTATATATTGATATAAATGTTGCTTACAAACTATGTTACTTACAAATCACATATATAAATGTACTTAAATAAATAAATATATATGTGTGTGTGTGTGTGTGTAATTTGTAAATAATATCGTTTGTAAGTAACATTTTAAACGAACCAGAGCTCTTTTGTTTGCACTCAGTTAAATATTCCAAGTATTGTAATTTATTTGCACTGGAGGTGCCCGTGGTGTAATAGTTATCGTCGTAGGAAATGGACTCGTCGACACGAGTTCAAATCCATGACGAGACTGATTGCATTTCACATAGCACTAATACCCTTGGGAAAGGTATCAATCCTATTATTATCCCTCCAGCTATGGGTAAATAATAGGGCAGACTGGGTTTTTTCAGCCTTGGTGAGGCAACTAGTATAGGAGAAGGAAAACTCTGAATTCAAACCTGTTAAACTCCGCTTAAAAATTGACCTTGTGTCATATGCTGCTCGAGCGGAGGGGTTGGTAAATATGGTTATTTACTTGCACACAGTTAAATGGTTTCAAGTTGTTTTTTTATCTAACACTCATAGTCCTGTTTGCACACAGTTATATGGTTTCAAGTATTGCTATCCAATGTTAAAAATTCAATTTGATATTAATCACTTGTTTGCACACAGTTGAATGGTTTCACCAATAGTTTTATTTGCACACAGTTAAATGGTTTCAATTCAGTTTAACATCAGTCATTCGTTTGCAAACAACTAAATAGTTAAACAGTTCTATTTGACTTTAAAGAGTGAAGTTTACATATTTACATACTGTCCATCATCAGCATCCTCATCATGATGTCATGCCACAGACACGGATATTCCTGACCCTCTCTCGCCACTTCTCCCTATCGTTCATCGCCTCTGGCAGGTCTTCAGGGCTACATCCCGTATCCTCACATAGCTGCTGTATGTATGTTCGAGCTGGTCGTCCTGCTTTTGCTCGGCCATATGTGGGGGTCCATAGGAGTACATCACTTATGAGCTCGTCCCTGCTTCTCCAGCAGTGTCCTGCTTGTCTGGTTTTCGTGATGGGAGGCAGGTGGCCGTATAGTTGGTGCCTTGTAGGGTGTTGCCGCCAGGACTTGTTCAATATTGCTCGCAACATTCTTGTGTAATTGCCGTCTAGCTTCTTCTCCAGCCGTTTAGTTAGCATCCAAGTAGTGCATCCATACAGCAGTATCGATACGACAGCTGCCTGGAAGAAACTGCGTTTCATTTTATCGGTCAGGTCTGATTTCCATATGATCCATAGCCTATCAATAGCTGTCCGTGCCTTCGTTAGCCGAGTGTCAATGTCTTTTTCGGTTGATGAGACACTGCTTCCTAGGTAAGTGAATTTGTCTACCAGTTTCAGAGAGGTTCCGTCTAGTGTGGAGATGTCGCCTGTTTGATTATAGCACATATATTCCGTTTTGTGTGCTTTGACATGGAGGCCAATGCCTGCGGCGGCTCGCTCCAAATTATGCAGTAGTGTTTCGGCTTGGTTGGTTGTATTTGCCAGTATCGCTATGTCATCGGCGTAGTCGGCGTCGGTAATTGTTTTTGCGGAGTACCTTCTGCTTCTTTTCTTTGTCAGCTCTAAGCCGTTCTCTCTGATTTTATCAATCGATGTTCTAAGCACATAGTCTAGACAAATGATAACTAGGTAAATAACTGGAATCTTTAGCTTTGGTACGGCAACTAATCCAGGAGAAGAAAAAACAATTAATTCAGAACCAGTTGCATTGCACGTTACCTTGTGTTGCATCCTGTCCGCGATTGAGAGTTTGGGTAAATACATAAACGTTTTGATAACCACATAACACACACACACACACTTTTTTTTTCGTATGAACAAACATCTTTCATCGTGAAAAACAAACACCACTCATCACAGATACAGCTGATTAGTTGCTTTTTCTCCTTTTTCTGTCTGATGATTGCGTTTTCCAAATAAAGCTTCTAATAATGAACTTCAAGAGTTCATAATTTGAATATTTGGGGTTTTATACCAACTCAGCCATTATATGTTTTACTAGCATTTTTCTTATTTGCATTTATTTCATTATATATATGAGTGTGTGTGTGTGTGTGTGTGTGTGTGTGTGTGTGTGTGTGGTAAAACCTTAAACTGCAGTTAAAATCGCCTATAAAAACGAATTAAAAGAGGACTTCATACGCAAACGCTACGCATTACCGCCAGTTTTCTTGGATATCCCTAATCATCAGATGCATAAAAAGTCAAATTCTGCTTCTATTTATATTTATATCATGCAAGCACCAACCCTGTCACTCCTCCATCAATAAATTTGTCGGTGCAGCTGTTGCGTTCAGCGCTTGTAAATATCCGAAACAACCCACTATTTTTTAATTTTTAATCAACCATTTGGATATACCGAATATAAAAGATGCTCTATCATATGTCTGTATTTGCTTATCAATTCTGAATTCTTATTTAGTAGATAATATTTTTCGGGAAAATTGATTATATTAATTTTTTCCTTCAAACACAAATTACAATTTCTCCGTCTTGTCCCATGTGTTCCTGTCGTTTTTATCACTTTCATTCAATTATGAGTGTGTTATTGTTTTGTTTTTATTTTTTCTCTTTAACTCCTATATGTATTTAGTTATTATTGTGTTGTTGGTATAACATCGTGTAGGAAAGAAGTTTTATGATTGCAAGATTTACGTTTCCGTGGCCCTTCTGTTATCTTGTCAAGTCCATTTTCAATTTTTGCAGTCACTTGGTAAATAACTTTTGTAATGATCCAAACGATTCTTCGTCACCACTTTTATAATGTTCCATGAGGGGTTGGGGGTAAGTTTGGCCGACTCTTTATTATCTCTTCACTCTCGAAGAATTCTGAAATACTGAGTATGGAATGCTAACGCAATATCAACTTGCAATGCTACATTTCACATCTATTTCGTATTCACTCTCATCAAGGTCTCTTGTCTGACTGATTCATATATCCACCACTTCTTGTCACGTAACCCCAGTAGCACAATCTATTTCAACAGTGGTGTCTGTTGGCTGGAGATCCGTGTTCAAACCACATGGGTCGGTATTGGCACATTCTTCTACATGAAAATAACATTTTAAATCATACATTCACCATTGATTGGACACTCGTTCTTATGTAAATAGATAATTCTTTTATTTGTTTCCTTGTTTTTTAATGGCATATCAACCTTCGTGGATTATTTAATGACAAAGCCATCATTGTGGAAGAACAGTAGTGGTACTATATAACGTGCAGCTGGAGGAATAAATGAGTTCATACCATTCCTAAAAGTATTTGTCCGAAACTGAATTTGATAGCGCGACTGGAGTTTGAACTCTCTTACTGCGATGTCGCAGTCCAGTACGTGAGCTACAACACCAAAGGGACTCCCACTGTTTACAGATACAGAGTAATGATTTTTTTTTTATTAATTGTAACATATTTTCTGTACGACTGTAACTTGATTTAACAGAATTTCTGTTGAATAATTTATTTAATAACTTGTTCTTCGGGATATGTCTGTCAGTTAAGTTAATGAATACCCGCCCGTTCGAGTTGATTTTCTGTTTTCGTTTTTATTTTTATTTTTTTTACAGAGCTACTCGAAATAAGGATAATTATTATTATTATTATTATTATTATTATTCTATTAGTTTTGTTCTCATTAATATTTTTATTCTTCTTATTTTGATTACTGAAAGAGGGAGTCCCTGTGGTGTAGTGGCTAACTGTGACATCGAAGTGAGTGAGTTCGAACTCTAGTCGTGCTATTACTTTCACTTTCGGACTAATACTCTTTGGAAAAGTATGAAATTATTTTCATCACCCTAACCATGAGTTAAATAGTACTCCTGCTGTTCTTCTATAAGGATGGCTTTGGCATTTAATAACCCTCGAAGGTTGATATGCCCTTAAACAAACCAATCATGATTGAATGACAGTTTTCCGGTCTCTCTGCTACTTTTTAGTACCTTTTCATTTTTTGTTTGTTCGTTGTTGTTGAACAGATTTATATAGTCTTTAATTGGAATCATTTTGAGATGAGGCTTCTTAATCTGAGAATTAATTTTTTTATTTATTGCAGACTTTTTGTCCTCATCTTGGTTGTTTGTTTTGTTTTTTTTGGGGGGGGGTTGTTTCTTCTTTCACTACGTTTCGGCCAAATTTCACCTCTGGCCTTCTTCAGGTGATTAACCGCGACCTCGGATAGGAATGCTGAGTCTTGTAACCGTATCCCCAGTAATTACTGCCTTCCATAGTTGTTGTCTATCGCACCAAGATGAGGACAAAAAGTCCGCAATAAATAAAGAAATTAATTCTCAGATTTATATAGTTTAAAAGTAGAGGGTGCCTCCAAATAGATACAACCCATTAATATGATGATGATTTACAATTGAGACTAGCACAATGGCGGTCATTTGGAACACGTCTACTAAAAAATGCATCCTTTGAGCAAGAGATATCAAATTAATGTTTTTTTAATTGTTATATCAGCTACCAGAACATGCAATATTTTTTTAGAGTTTCTTGTCTCAGTAATAAATCACTATCATATTAATGGTTTGCATCTATTTTGAGACAGTTTTGAATGATTTTGTCTCCAAATTAGTAACGACACAAAATATTTTTTCTTTTTTGACCAAGGCATTGTGAACAAGGATTAATAGTTGTTATAGCATACTATTTTCAAATCTATAACAAAAAAGAACACAACGTTATTATTAGTAGATTTATTAGCAATCACATGGGTCCCATGTATATTGAAACACTCGACAGCTAAGCGTTGTATTGAATGAAAACATTTTATAGAGATAACAAATTGGTCTTTCACCGTCTACGTCCCTATGTTGTGATGACAAATTTCAAGAACTGGAAACGTCTTCGCTTTGTGCGCTAAATGTCTACTCCTTCCTGTTTTAATTGAAATGTCGCATCGTTGCCATTCGTCCGTCGGATACATCTAGAAACGCTTCGATTTTCTCTAACGCCATTAAGTAATTGCATGACCAAAACTTAAAGAGTGTCCATCAAAGTGGGACAACTTTCACACACGTAGAACACAGAACGAAGCAGACGTTATTAATTAGTTAAACTAATCAATTCAAAAAAACATTGCCACTATTCCGAGTGAAGATGGACCAATTAAATAAATATTTAATTCCATTTTCGTCACCTGAAGCGTAGATATGAACTGAATTAGCGTATATAACAGGAAATGCACCTGGTACCGTAAGTAAACAGGATGCAGGTGTTCTCGGCGAAATGCCACGTAAATTGCGTGGGTGGCACGCTAGAAGGAAGCGCGTTCACATGCATTGTGTAGGTGGCAGGCTGGAGAAGGTGTGACCACCAGAATTTGTGTGAGCGTCTGAGATGTTAAATAACCGGGAAGATTTCGACCCTACAGCAGAAGGAAGAAAAAGTTTCTCAGAAGATTCGTACCGCGGCCCCAGTGTGCTGCGCAGATATCTTCAACCCTCTTGTTTTCTAGTCCTCCGTACATTTTGGGGAATAAACAGAAAAGAAAAGTAGCAGATTATATTTTTATACATAAATGTTGTCATCTTTCTCTGCTATACAACAATGAGATCCTTCCTCACGGGATGCCTTATACTGCTGGCCTTGTGCTAAATCTAAGCTATGCTTCGGGGAGGTGTCGGTTTTTAAGTGCGCTTAGCGTAACGCTTATCGTCGAGTTGCGTATCACTTTGCACTAATGCCCCTGAGAAAGGCATGAATCCATCACTTCCTTCTCCCTACCAGCTATGAATAAATAGTAAAGTTAACGGGGTTTCTTAACTTTTGCAAGGTATCCAATCCAAGAGAAAGAAAACTCTGAAATGGAACAAAATGTACTTCTCTTAAAAATTGACCTTGTGTCGCATCCTGCGTGGGGTTGAATAAATACATCATTAGTGTATATAAATTACAAAAAATAGGTTTCAATTTACTCAACATTACATATTCAGTAAATATCGCTATATTAACTGGGCCATTGGCCTTAAGGGGGGAGTGTTCGCCAATGGTCCGGGAGACGGGTTTCAATCCCATGTCGAGTCATACCAAAGACTCTAAAAATAGTACTTGATGCCTCCTTGCTTAACACTCAGAATTATAAGGTACGGATCAAGGGTAAAGTGGAGTAATCAGGGAATCGAGTAGAACCCTTCCCTTCACCTCGGTGTTGTAGCTATTGAAAAGGAATACTTCGGGTCACCCTTGACTATGGTCGCCAACTTGACTTACTTTAACAGCTAATTATTATATATACAGGTCAATACATAAGCAAGTATCCAAATGAAATTTGGATTCATCATCCCCACATCATATATATAGATATATGTGTGTGGGGGGGTGAGAGAGAGAGAGAGAGAGAGAGAAACTAGGTATTCAAAGGATGATTTCATTCAATTTTCAAAGGAAATGTTTTCGTTTGAGTTTAAAATTGATAGTGGATATTAACAGATGAAATCGTATTAATAGATGATATCGTATTTCTGAATTAAATTGAATATGATTCAGGAGATATAAAAGCACATATTAGCATTGCCATCATGATGGTTTTATATAAAAACCGAAATGTTTAACGTTGGCAAATGACTCAAATAAACAAAATCATTTTTCATATTTGTATATTTATATACGGTTGGATTTATTTCCAGTTTGCCTGACACACACACATTTATATACACATACATATATATATATATATATATACACACGCATTTATATATGTATATATATATGTATAATTTGGCGACCACAGTCAAGGGCGACCAAAAGGCTCCCTTTTCATTAGCTTCTGCATCGAGGTGTAGGGGAGGGCGCCAGTCCTTTCCTGGATTGCTCCACTTTACCCTTGATATGTACCTCATAATGGTGAGTATTAAACGAGGAAGTATCAAGTACCATTTTTGAGTCTATATATAAATATACGTATCTATACATTCATATAAATATATATACATATACATATATATACATGCATATACAGATATATACATATATATATGTATAGATATATACATATATATATATATATAATGTGCACATATATGTGTAATGTACATACATAATATATTACATACACATATATACATACATATACATATACATACATAAGTAAATGTAAAGTTGGTGACTGTTCACGAGGGAGACCCGAAAGCTCCTTTTTCAAAAGCTATTACACCAAGGTGTAAGGGAAGGCGCTGGATTGCTCCACTATCCTTGATACGCACCTTATAATGCTGAATGTTAAGCAAGGAGCTATCGAGTACCATTTTTTGAGTCTTTGGTATGACTCGATTTGGGATTGAACCCCGGTATCCAGCGGCATTGGTGAACACTTTACCTACTAGACCGGTTTATACATACACACACACACACACACACACACACACACACACACACACACACATATATATAATCCCTCTTGCTAAGAGTTAAATACTCCCACTACTGTTTTTCTAAAATTATGGCTTTGGCATTAAATAATCCATGAATGTTGATGTTCCATTAAAATCTAACTAATCAAATATATATATATATATATCAGTCTTTTCATTTCTAATTTAACAAATCTCATTCTATCATTATGAAGTGGTACAATGTGGTAAAATGATGTTTTGTTGTTGAAAACTTGCTCTATCCGCTGGTATTATTGTGTTCCTTGTATATGTTGTAGTATCTGTTGAGATAAATGGGAGGCATTGGTTTTTGGAATGACCCTCATATCTATCTATCTATCTATCTGTGAGTTTATCACAGTCTGTTTATATCTATCTTATGTAATACATTTCACAGTATTATTACGTGGAGCAACAATAGTGGTGACTATGAGAAATAAAAATTTTAATAGCAGAAAACTTGTTCTATTCACTGGTGCTATTGTATTCTCTGTGTCTGTTGTAGTTTCCGTGAAGCATCCTTCGTATGTCGTAAAAAAGACGCGTTTGTTTTATTTGTTTCGTAAAATCGTGCAATTTCTGCTCCTATTTATTTATTTATTTATTTATTTACAGATGAAAAATATGTTTACTGAAAGAAATATTACGATTTGACTATGTTAATAATAGTATCTGACAAGGTAAATCGTCGAAAGCTGAATTTAAAGCTTCTTTTCTGGGATGCTGGTAATCTTCGTTTTAAAATAAGCTGAATGAGACAGCGCCACCGACATTTCCTTCAGCTTCAGCATTATGTGATTCATTCTGAAGTGGCCCACTTTCGATGCATTCAATAGAATTTCACCATTTTCAGGAAATTCTTCAGATTTCGAATCTTATGCTGCCCCAGAATTTAGGTCAAATTTCTTATATATATATATATATATATATATATATATATATATATATATATATATATAATCACCATCATCTATCATTACCAGCAGTCTCGTAATCTGGTTTTGTCGTAGGAATGCACCTCATTTAGCGTGTCTTGGGCAAGAATACCCAAGCGGAGCCCATCCCTTTCTAGGTCTACATATAATTTGAATTCAGAGTTTTCCTTCTCCTAGACTGGTTGTCATATCAACGTTAAAGAGACCACCGGCACGATGTGACACAAAGTGAATTTTAAGTAGAGTAAAGACGGTTTGAATTCAGTGTTTTCTTCTTCTGGGCCGTTTGCCTAACCAAGGCCGAAGAACTCAATTTGCCCTACAATGTACTTATAGCTGTTGTGAAAAGAGATGGATTCATGGTTTTACCAGAGGGCATAAGCGCAAAGTGGTAAGCAACAGTCTCGTCTAGGATTTGAACACGAATCTCTGATTCTATTTCCATATATATATGTATATATATAAAATAAAGAAAGCGATAGAAAATTTGTAAATGTTTACCATTGGCTTCACAGTTTATTCAATATTTCAATATTATTCTATCTTTATTTACTCAGATAAGTTTTGCCGTTTTCATGCTGATAACTGATAAGTTTCATTACATGTCTGTAAGGACCAGTGCCGGAGAAAGACATTGTCTCTAGAAGCACAAACCCTGGGGCGCCTACCAGCTGGAAACAGGGGTGGGGGCTTCAGAAGTTAAGTGAAAAGCAGAAGCAAAGCAAAAATATTGACTGAAAGCCTTCTTTACCCATGCAGTAAACAATCGATCAAATTTTACACTGCCTAATATTGAATAGTCTGTGATAAAACATTGCATCTGGTGGTGAGGCTCCAGTTTTAGTGATATTGAAATATGGAGTCACCTCTTCATTGTTATTACTCCCAGACTTACACTGACCCCGAAGTGTTATTAATTGTTTGGTTCCATCTATAGATGGCCCAGTCGGCTGGGGCTGAAGAATACACCGACTGCATCTCTGCAGAGGGATGACTCCCCCAATGAGTGTCCTGGATATGACATTAAACAATCTACTAGTGAGGCTCCAGTAATGCTGGAGCTTTGGGGAATGCGGAGTACTCCTTCATTGCCATTGCTCCCAGGTCTGCACTGGCTCGGAGTATGAGCACCTGATAAGGTCCTATCTGTGGGTCAAATAATACTAAAAAATGTACTAATGTTAAACAGTATTGTTTGAAATAGAACTGTTGTAACATTTAACTGTGTGTAAACAAAAAACTGCGTACTTATGCTAAACTGAATTGTTTGAAATAGAACTGTTTATATGCATAAAAATGGATTTGGCATTAAATAACCTACAACAGTTGATATGCCAGAAAACCAAACCAAACCAAATCCATCTATAGATCAAGTAAATATATGAGAAGGAGTCCTCATGGTCTTGTAGCTAAAATACTGAACTGCAGCCTCTGAGTAAGCGAGTTCGAACTTCGGTCGCGCAGTTACGTTCAGTTTTGAATTTATACTCTTGGGAAAGATATGAACCCCTTTATTCCCACAGCAATGTGTTAAATGTTATCACTGTTGCTCTTCTACAATGATGGCTTTGGCCTAAAATAACCCACGAAGGTTGATATGCTATTAAAAACAAGGAAACCAAAACAAACTAAACCGAATAAATCTGTTTGAAAATTATTGTTATTAGGTAGAAATGGTGTTGGTTGGTTGGATTTATGACATATCGACCCGTGTTGGTTATTTAATGTCAAATCCTGTTTATGCATATGAATATTAAAAGTATGATTTGTAAACAATTGTTTTGTTAGTAACATTTTTATACGGACCAGAGCTCATTTGTTTGCACTGTTAAATGGTTTAAATAATTCCTATCAGACACAAATTATTTTATTTAGTATTAATCATTTGTTTACACACAGTTGAATGTTTTCAAGTGTCACTATCGAACACTAATAATTTTATCCGCACACAGTTAAATGATTTCAAATATTGCTATGTATCACTAACAATTCAATTTGACATCAGTGATTTGCTTGCACACAGTTAAATGATTAAACGGTTTTATTTTACCCATAGATGGGACTCTAGCAGGTACTACCACTCTGGATAAGAGTGGACTTAGGAGTAATGGCAATGAAGGAATGCCCCGCATTCCTTAAATCTCCAGGACTGAAGCCTCACCATCAGATGGTTTTGTCTTATATCCGGGATACTCAGTTGAGGGAGAGGTCTGAAGTTGGCATATTCTACAGCCCCAGTCGAGTGGGCTGAATATAATTGTGTGTAATTTGATCAGTAGTCTATTGGGTAGAGTGTTCGCCAATGGTCTGGGAGACCTGGGTTCAATCCCAGGTCGCGTCATACCGAAGACTTTAAAAATGGTACTTGATACCTCCTTGCTTAACACTCAGCCATGTAACGTACGTATCGAGGGTAAAGTGGAGCAATCCAGGGAAAGGAGTAGCGCCCTCCCCTACACCTCGGTGTAGTAGCTATTGAAAAGGGAGCCTTGTGGTCGTCCTCGACTACGGTCACCAACTTTACTTACTTTTATTTCAATTATTCAGAGCATCAGTTTACTGTCATTAGTCATATTAAATGACTGATTGGATCACTTATTAACATGATGTTTTGGTAAGTTTGAACAAGAAAATGTGGCAAAATATCGTCGTGTCAGTTGGGTTGGAGTGACGATATATGAACCCGTGATCAATCTGAGCCCACAGCTGGGATTTTACTGTCGTAGAAGTTGGAAAGTTATTGTTAGTTGGTTTTGAGACGTTGACTAGCATATATACGTGGTAATGGAAGTGTATACTTTTTCTATTCATTGAACCACTCCCCGATGTACACTGGTATTATGTATAGACGAACTAATGAATTATGATTGGCACCAAAGTAGATTGTTGGTTGTTTTTCCTGGAAAGAAATGTTCTCCGAATTCACAGCATTGGTCTACAGAAAAAAGAAAAGAGTTGGACCATTGTTATTATCATTGAACACAACACGGGGATCCGGACGATCATCGGCAATTGTGGGGTGGCTTAATGGCTAAAGTGATGGACTGCGGCCTCGTAGTAATCGAGTTCGAACTCTAGTCGTGCTATTATGCTCTAATACCCTTAAGAAAGGTTCTGAATCCTCTTTTCCTCCCACCTATGGGTTAAATAGTAATACTGCTGTTCTACAAGGATTTCTTTGGCATTAAATAACCCACGGAGCTTAATATGCCATTAAACAAAAACAATAAACAAATGAATTTGCCATTGTCAAGTTGCAGAGGATTTTCTAACACTAATAGTGTCTTGAATTTTATTTCTATTAAATGCAGCAATTTCATGCATATAAACTTTTTAAAATAGATTTTTCAGCTTTTTATCACAACTAGTCTGACCAATGACTATTATTAGTCTTATTATCGTGGATTTTTATTAAATAAAGCATTTTCAATAAATTATTTTTGCTTATATTTCTTTCGTCTTAATTTCAGTTGCTTTTCATTACAACTAAACAGACTGTTATTTCATGGCCATTAGTGAACACATTTGTTACTTTTGCTTAGTGTCTACAAATAGAGCAAATTTCGATTCTTTGACTTTGTAAACAAGTCCAGCTGAATTTGTCCTATACATACAGGCCTTACATGAAAATTTTACCACTGTCTCGTTACACTTGACTTAACAAAAATCAAAAGGCTTCAATTAACACACAAGTCATTCCGGCTTCACAATTTATCTTTTATAAACACATATGTGTTTAACCATGCATAAAATATTGCATTGGCGCTATTTATACACTTCGAGTTATATTAATGAGCGCCCAACAAACGAACAAGAGCCTGGACCAGAGGATTCCAATTCCCAGATAGAACATCTCCATTACACAAATTAGGAGAGTTTGAGTATTCTGACGTGTTCATGGCCTTGGTTACAAGAACTAGAAAAAAATTTATCATTATGGGAATTTAACGACATCCTATGCAAGTTGTAAATAGGAAGTTTAGAACTGGACAACAGAAGTTTAAAATATACATTTATATATAAATTCGTACAGAGATTTTTCCAAAGAGAAAAGAGAGTTGCTAAACAAATTTCTGACTTGGCAGTAAAAGTCGTTGTTAATTGAGGGAATGAATATTGACAAAACTAATATAAATAGGCATTTTAACCTCTAATCTGGAGTCCGATGTTAGTCTGGAAATCAGTGAACTTAATGATGAGATTGGTTGGACATGTTCCTTGTTTTCGAGGCGATCAATACTTCTTCATCATCCGATATCCTTCATCTCTTATCAAGAAAAAAAAACTTCGTCGTCTCGATTCTGTGTTCTTTGAAGTTGGGGCCTGATTTGGGTTTTACCCATTATTAACATATAATAGACTGTTTCATCCCCTATATAAAAGAGATAGCCTGTATTTTTTCGAATCATTTGCACACGTCCCAAATATAAAACGACCTGAACCGGGGGATTCCGACTCCGAGATAATACTTCGCCATTCCTCAAAAGAAGAGAGTTTGAGTAATCTGACGTGTTCGTGGCCATGTTTGCAAGGATCAGGATATTTTTGTCATCATGGGAATTTAATAAAAATCATAAAAAGGAAGTTGAGAACAGGACGAGAGAAATTTAAAATATACATTTATATACCATTTCGTTGAGATTTGTCCGAAGAGAAAAGAGGGTTGCTAAACAGACTTTGTGTCATATATCGACTTGGTGGGAAGTCGTTTAAATACTCATTTGCTCTCGTGTACGCGCAAGTGGTCACACTTTAAAGAAGTGAACCGCTGGTACAAGTGATTTTTGTGTGTGTATGTGCGCGTGTGTGTGTAGTGGTAAATATTTGGGTAAGGACCAATCTCACTTTTGAGCTGATAAACAGAAGAATAATGCACCAGTGTACCTCTGATTCTCGAAACAACATTCCTTAATTTTCATATTCTGTTTTCCATTTTCCAAAACAGTTTTCCTTAGCAAGACTAGAGAGCCCAGTCTGCCCTTTTATTTAACTCATAGTTTTGTGGAATGGAGAGATGGATTCATGCTTCTCCAAGAGCATTAGCACGAAACAGCCTTGTCCATGATTTAAACTCGGCTTGTTGAGGTACGTGTGGCGTCACAGTTATCACTGAAGATATGATGAACTCTTAGTGGAACCCCCGCTCTCGGAACCTTTCTACTTAAAATTGATCACGAAGGTCTAAATCGTTTAGAAAGTATGATGATGTGAGGACTTTTTGGAAGAATGGACTGATTCGTACAGAAAACAGGTAGAATGAATTTCATTTTAACAAAATGCGCTTTATCATAATATTTTTATCCCGGTAAACGCCAGCTTCTCCCGCTTATTTATAATAAATGCATTCTCCCGGATAGCACCTCCCCATCACATTTAAAGGCGCGAGCCCTGCAGTTAGCATCGATTATTCTAGTTTCTTATAACTGAGGGATATCGATTTATTAAAGAGTATGTTTGTTGGCCCGTAAAACGCGCCCTACTAGGATCCGATTAACACTTTGTAGGTCTCTGGCCTACAGCTACTGTGAGCCCACCAACCCCATTGTATACATATATACAAAAGGTATATATATATATATATATATATATATATATATATATATATATATATATATATATATATGTCATTTTTTACAAGGTTAACCACAATTAAAATTCAGACATTTGTTTTGTGTATATCTCTAAGAAAGTTGAGATTGTTTCAGTTGCCATGACAGCACGCCTGTTTAGTTATTCTAATCTTATTGTCATTATGTGTACATAATTTAAATGTTTAATCTCGGAGAAACCTCTTTCTCCAGTACCAAGGTTAGTTAGCAATAAACACTAGAGAATTCATAGCTATGGTTCAACATTAGGTTTGATTTGGCTTGTTTACTTGACAGCATGTCAATACGCTCTCAAACATCTCATAGGTTGTTTAATATCGAAATCTGACACAAATAATTTATTCACCATTGTATGGTTTCAAGTAACCAATAATAATCCCTGGTAAACAATTATAGCTTCAAGTAATTATTCTTTATACAAATTATTTTTAATTAAATTATATAGTATTAAGTATTCCTATCTAATAATTCCCAAACAGATTTTTTATCCATAGATAGTAAGTATCCTAACGGGTCAGAGAGATGTCACTGTGGCGTAGTGGCTAACGCGCTGGACTGCGACATCGTAGCAAACGAGTTCGAACTCCAGTCACGCTATTGTGTTCACTTTAGACTAATACCCTTGGAAAAGGCATGAACCCCTTTGTTCCTCTAGCTATTTGTTAAATATTACCACGACTGTTCTTCTAGGATGACTTTATCGTGAAATAACCCACGAAGGTTGATATACCATTAAAACAAAGAAACCAAACCACTCCAGGTCAGATTGAATATTGGAATAATGGTAACGAAAGGGTACTCTACACTCCCAAGAGCTCTGGATGCCGTTTACTATCATATTCTGGGTTTTCAATCTATATGAATAACTGTTTTCATTTCGCTCTCCATGCTTTGGAACTCTTCGTGTCACTTATTTCGCCCTTGTATTATCCTTTCTCTTTCCATTGAAACTGGACTCAGGGATTGAATTCATGACTTCTTCATAGATTCTTACTAGAAGCTGTTAAACAAACGTAGTGTCCTGTTGAAGCAATTATCAGCCGCAGTCTGCAGTCTCGTCATCCAGCTGATTCAGCCGACGTTGTGTCTGTTTTAAAAGAACAACCTGCCACCGTTTTGGTCGAAACCGTACAAGCCACGATCAGTTCCACAAAGAAAAAAAAAATGAAACAAACCAAACCTAGAATAAAATCGTATGTCCGTCTTTATCGATGACAATTTCTCTTCTGTTTTAGCCTGGTCGGTAGGTGTGTGTGACAATTTATAATATTGACTTGGGGACTTTCTATCCCGCTCTGCTATGTTCTTATTGTAACCATGTATAGAAGTCGCGTAGTGTCCCTGACGCAGCAGCAGAGCAGCACAATCTGCACTGCCTTGGGCCACAACTTATCTATGTCCTTGTAATCAACTACAGTGGATGGAGAGTAAACCTAACCATCACAGCGCTACACTGCCTCTCATCTAACTCCTAATTATTTGAATGTACTCTTATGGACCCCCACACATGGCCGTGCAAAAGCAGGACGACCAGCACGAACATACATTCAGCAGCTATGTGAGGATACGGGATGCTGTCCTGAAGACCTACCTAGGGCAATGAACGATGGGGAGGAGTGGCGAGAGAGGGTCAGGGATGTCCGTGCTACCAGCGCGATATGATGATGATGATGATTTCCTTGAATATATGGAGTCTGAACTTCCGGAAAAGAAAACTGTTTTCCGGCGTTGATCATCTTAAACTAGAATACTTAAAAAGAATAAATAATTGATACTCTGATTTACCGACCTCTGACTGTACTGAAACCAAAGACTTCAGTTTAGGATTGACATTAAAAAAGAACTAACCAATTCATCTCTAACGAAAATTCCTTCTCTTTCTATTTTATTATCTATTAAAATCTGACGTCTTCCTTAACTTGTTTAGTTAACCCTATAATACAACTACCACACACACACACACACACACACATGCATACATATACGTGACACATACATGCATACTTATACACTGCACACACACATACACATGTATACATATGAGCTACCTATGCTCACACACATCCATACAGATACCCTCACACTCACATGCATATACATACATATACGCTGTGCCTGTATGTATATGTACTCATATAGGCACGCTTGCACCTACACATTATTGCATCTAATTATGAGCACTCAGGAACAGAAAAGCTTATGGCGTCACATATTGAGATACTTCCGGGACGTAGATGTAATGTCATTTATGTCTGACTCGTTGAAGATTTTTAAGTTGGCAAGGTTTGAGTTTCCTTCTAATTGCACTATGTTTATACACACGCACACACACACACATATATATATATATGTGTGTGTGTGTGTGTGTGTGAGTCATAAGTGAATAGTTGTATGTAGCTATTTTTAAAAGAATCGTTAGAACTCATTTGTTTACACACTGTTAAATGGTCACAAGTATTCTTATCAAACACAAATAATTCTATTTGATATTAATCATTTGTATGCTCACAGTTAAATGATTTCATGTATTGCGATTTAACATTAGTAAATCTATTTATCGGGTATTTCTATCTAGGACAAATAATGTACACACAGCTGTATAGTTTCAAATAATAATAATGATACAAACAGATTATTTAATCCTGGCCAGAAGACCAGACCTTGTGATAATTAAAAAAAAAAAAACTTGCTGTATAGTGGACTTTGCCGTCCCATCGGACCATCGAGTAAAAATCAAAGAAAGCGAAAAAAAAAAAGACGAGTACTTTGACTTTGGCAGAGATCAAAAGAAACTGTGAAAGATGAGGATGACGATGTGATTGGCGTGCTTGGAACGACCTCAGAGGCTTAAAAAATGGGCTGGAAGAATTGAAAATCAGAGGACGATCCGAGATCATTCAAACTTCAGCATTGTTGGGATCGGCTAGAATACTGAGAAGTGTTTTGGAAACCTGAGGAGACTTGCTGTTACTCAGACTCCTGTGAAAAGACTATCAACTAACGCTGGTGTGAAAACATCGTAAAAAGTAAACGAATAATAATCCCGCGTAAATAATTGAACAGTTCTATTTGACCCATAGATGGGACCCTAACATGTACTACCACTTCGAGTCAGAGTAAACCAAGGCGTGATATCGATGAAGGTGTCACAGCACATTTCCCAAAGATCCAGGACCGAAGCCTCACCATCAGGTGTTGTTTTGTATCATACCCATAACACTCACTGGATGGTCTTACTCTTATTCTTAGGTGCAGTAGAATTCTACAGCCCTCAGACAACGTGGGAGAGTACAGCGACTGAAACGTTGTGAATAAGGACCATATTTCAAATCATATGAATAAATCGTAATTCTGTAGTTCAATATTTTACATCTGAACAACCGGTCGCGAATATAAGAAATTGAAGACGTCTAATAAGCGCACATTGTAAATCTGTAGATATCGAATAACATTAGATCATAATTTGGACATAAAGACACTTAAGTCGCCGGGCAAATCTCACTTGTATCAAGGGTTATAAAGAATAGGTTTTCTTGCTTGCGTAACTTCTTATGTAGACGGTTTTCGATTACAAGTTTTGACGGATACAGACTTACAATATAACCTTTATTTGTGAAACAATTATAAAAATCAATATTTCCGAAGTTAAGTTTAATTCAACATAAGGCAAGGAATATGTATATATTCCCGGCCTTTATATATGTATATTTATACATTTTAATGTTTTTCCATAACACTTCCTGTCATAATTCTTCCTAAATTATAAACAGCTCCATAATAATGAAAAAAAAAGATAAAGGAAGAAAAGAAAAAGAAAAGAAAGAAATAGAGAGAGGGATAGGGTATTATTATTATTATTATAACCGGCTCATTGGTCTAGTGACTAGAGTGTTCGCCTATGGTCGGGGAGACCGGGATTCAATCTCAGGTCGGGTCATACCAAAGACTTTAAAAATGATACTTGATACCTCTTTGCTTAACACTCAGCATTATAAGGTACGTATCAAGGGTAAAGGGGAGCCATCCAGGGAAAGGAGTAGCGCCCTCCCTTACACCTCAGTGTAGTAGCTATTGAAAAGGGAGCCTTCAGATCGCCCTCGACTACGGTCGTCAACTTATTATTATATTACCCTTTTAGAGTTTTTCACATCACCGTTAGCTGATGGTCTTTCACTGGAGTTTGAGTGACAGCAAGTCTCCTCAAGTCTCCAGGACTCACTACCAGGTCTATTATTATTATTATTATTATTATTAAGGAAACACCTTACGCTTTAAAATAGATTTCGAGCACTAATTACGTCACAAACATAACGCTACTAATGATAATATTTTATTATTTAAATTATATGCTTATAGTTTTCTCATTTTCTTAGCTTCATTTTGAAATAGAATATAATGCAGAAGATACATCATCACTTATTAAGATTGCCCTGATGATGGTTTAATGTAAAACTGAAACGTGGAAAGGTAGCAAAATAATTCAGCTATACATAAAATCATGCTCTGTTTGCCTTATTTGTTCAAACACACACACACACACACACACTCACACACACATAATGTGAATTTAAAAAAATTATGAACTGCGACATTGTAGTAAGTGAGTTCGAATTCTAGTCAAGTTATTATGTTCACTTTGGGACAAATACCCATGGAAAAGTTATGAATCCCCTCATCCCTCTAGCTATGAGTTAAATAATACGACTTCTGTCTTTCTACAATGATGAACTTGGCATTAAATAACCCACAAAGGTTGATATGCCATTAAACAAAGAAACCAAACCAAAGCAAAAACTTTCATCAGATGTTGGTTGGATTGAAAAATAAGATCAGACAAAAATTTACACAGATGATATAACGCTTCTGTCAAATACACCTACTCAGGCCGAATCTCTGCTACATAGCATAGAGCAACCAGCAAGAGGCATTAGTCTCTAAGTAAACTCAGATAAAACAGAGTTCATGTGTTTTAATCAAGATGATGCCACCTCCTCATTAAATTTCAAGTTTCTGAAATTAGTCCACCAGTTCCAAGACCTCGGTAGCAATCTCTCATCTACTGAAATACGCATGAGTAAAGCATGAACTGACATGTTATCAACCACATAAAATTTGATCTCTCCGATAAAATAAAACGGAAATCCTTCCAAGTTGCAGCCGTGTTAGTACTGCTGCATGGTTGCACTACTTTAACTTAAACGAAACGATTAGAGAAAAAAGCTAGAAGGAAACTACATAAGGATTCAGCTGGCTCTTTTGAACAGATCCTGGAAGCAGCATCCTAAAAGAAAGCATCTCAACGGCCATTTACCTTCCATCTCACATATCATCCTAGAAATACTTGCAAAATGCTGGGCACTGCTGGAAAAAGACGAACTCATAAACAAGGTTTTCTTATGGACTCATACATATGGATACACTAGTGTGTAAATAATTAGGAATACAATAAAAATGCATTAAAAATTATCTAACTGTAGAACAGCATAAAAAATAGGAAGGAAAGGATTGTCAGCTGTCAGGAATTAATGCAATTACTTAGGACTGAATAGGCGCTAATTCACTATAGAAATGTTTTTTTATTTATAGCGGACCCTTTCTCCTCATCTGGGTAGTTTTTGTGTTGTTTCTAGGGATACGGTTACAAGACTCAGCATTCCTAACCGAGGTCGCGGTTAATCGCCTGAAGAATGCCAGAGGTGAAATTTGGCCGAAACGTAGTGAAGAAGAAACAACACAAAAACAACCAAGATGAGGACAAAAAGTCCGCAATAAATAAAAAAGAAATTAATTCTCGGATTAAGAAGCCTCATCGCAAAATGATTCCAATTAAAGAAATGGTTTTGTTTGGTTTCTTTGTATAATGGTATATCCACCTTCGTGGGTTATAAGATGCCCAAGCTATCTTTGTTGAAGAACAGCGGTGATACTATTTAACCCATAGCTGGAAGGAATAAGCCGTTTTATACCTTTCTCAGGGGTATTAGTCTGTAATATAGCGACTGGATTTCAAACTTGCTTACTACGGTGTAGTAGATCAGCACTTTAGCCATTATACCACGGAGAGTACCACATAGACCAATCGGGGACCCAAGTTCAATTCCAAAATCACTTTGAAAAAATTTAACTTTACCGACATAATCACATGCACATAGCACAATAAATAAAACAATATAAAGACTTTTGGTCATAGAAAATTACATTTAAATCAAGTTTTAGACTGTTTGTGACACTATATAGGTGGTCCGCTAAGCAGACGATCCCTTTGTCTGTCTTGGCTTAGGACTCGAGATCTCGACGCGACCGGAAGTAGGCAAAGGAACGTCAGTTAGGGAGTTGGACAAAGGAACTCAGAGAAGTCAGTTGGCGACGGGCGACGGGCGACGGAGAAGAGCAGTTGGCAGTCGACACCGGACAGCAGAAGAGACCAGTCCGCATGAGATAGGGTCCAGAAGCAGTGAGGGAAGACCAGTCAAGATGAGTCAGCACTCCTCGTGGTTTGTAGAATTTTCGCTAGAAATACACGCTGGCATTAGTCTACAGGGAATGCAGTGTCACAACTTAACGTTCTTGCACTTGAATTGAACCAAGCCTTATTGTTCGTTTGTTCTTTGTTCTTTTTCTCCCACTCCCTTGATTGTATTTCTTGTGCCGTAAAGAAATATGCGATACCCCTGTCGGAACCACTAGATGATCACCGGCCAAGATTGAAAGGGTTTAAAGAGGTTGACGAATTGGGGGGGGGGTATTGTCACATGTTTTTACTTGGGTTTTTTCGTTTAATGGTATATCAATCTTCCTGGTAGAAGAACGGTTGTGCTGCTATTTAATTCGCGGCAAGGGGATAAGGAGATTCATAACTTTCCCAAGGGTATTAGTCCGAAATTGAACATAATGGCCCGACTAGAGTTCGAACTCGCTTATTACGAGGTCGCAGTCCAGCACGATAGGCTCAAAGCAAAAGAGAACCTCCCTTTTATTTTTGCAGACATTTCCAATATAGAATTTGATAATAAATAATACCTAATAATATTCGTTTTTTGATTCCACAAGAAATAATAAAAGCCTTGAATCTTTAGATTATAATGAAATTGACATTTTTTTTCTAAAAATGATAGAAGTGTACTTGTTTAGAGGCGCTTGTCCATAAATAAGTACACCCCAATCATTTTTTAAAATAAGTGGCCCGAAGAATGTGCCGCATGTAATAGAATTTTCTATTTCAGGTTCATAATCATTTGCTGTGTCACATTTGTAACATGAGAAATTATTACTCGACTAACTTGTCGTGAAAAATGTGTAGGGATTATAGGTATAATAGATAGATATTTACCTAAAAAATGCATAATAATTCATCTTATAATAGAAATCCATTATAAATGATTTTACTATAGAAGTGAATTGAAAAATCAGGACGAAAAGGATTGTCCGTTACTAATGCAAGCATTACTGACAGAATAGGTCGAGTTTATGTGTGATAGGTAAACATTTACTATAGAAAAGCATTATAGATTATCTTACTAGAAAATTGCATTGTAAATTACTTTAGTATAGAAATGTATAATAAATCATCTTACAATAGATTTGCATTGTAAAGGATTTTATCATCGAAATGCATTGAAAAATCAGAAAGATAAAGATTGTCAGTTGTCAGAAATTAATAGAAGCATTACTGACATGTATGATAGAAAATATTTACTATATAAATTAGTCATCACATTTAAGGGCAGAACAGTCTGATTGCTTCCCAGCTTTGATGATCTAGCAAGAACAAGAATCTTCAGCATGGAAATTTACTAAGCTTTTTGCTCAGATGTGGCACAAGGCCATATGAAAGGGGCACCCAATGAGACTCGAACTCACTCGTGTAGGTTTACTAGTCGAGCTTGCTAACCATTACACCACCAGAGCAGAATCTTCAGCATGTCTTGACTGTTTAATTTAATCATGACTATATTTATATCTATGAATAATATTCGGGAAAAATCTGTGACTTAGATGTCTCCTGCTGTATTTGTCTACAATGAAACTGCCATTGCATTATTCATCATTTGAAGTATCATGTTGTTTCTTATGATCTGACATGCAAAGGATGCAGAGTGTGATTTTCAGCCAGCTCGCTTGGTTGTAGAGGTGCACTTTGTAACAGTCTATCAAGTAGATAAGAGTTTAATCCATGAAATAAAATTGCTTTCTCATTTTAGTAAATACTCATCGGAACATCTCATTGCTCAGTAGCCAAACGAGGTTGTTATGGTATGTTTTTAGAAACACCGATATGCAAACAGCTAAGAATACCTCCTGCTACGATGACAACGGAATTTCTCATTACTCCGTTGTGAGATCAGGTTGCGTAACTGTTATATATATATATATATATATATATATATATATATATATATATATATACATATTATGCGGGGTACAAAAATTTATCATACTTAAAAAAAGACCAATTTCAATCATTTTTTAAAAAGTTAAATTTTATAACTAAGGAAGGACCGAAACGGATAGTTGTAACATTTCATTTTTTAAAGATCATTTAAATTGATCTTTTTTCAAGTATAATATATATATATATATATGTGTGTGTGTGTGTGTGTGTGTGTGTGTGTGTGTCTGTCTGTCTGTCTGTCTGTGTCTGTGTCTGTGTGTGTGTGTATATATATATATATATATATATATATATATGTGTGTGTGTGCGTGTGTGTGTGTATATATATATATATATATATATATATATATATATATATATATATATATATATATTACCAGTTCCATGATCATTTCCTGTGTCGTATTTGCAACAAGAGAAATTACCATTCAACTTCCTTGCCACAAAGATTTTTTTCTTTCAATGCTTTATTGAATTGCGTGAGGATATTTAGGATAAGTAAGAGTTGTTTTTTTTTTGTTTTTGTTTTTGTTTTTTCTTTGTTTAATGTCTTATCAACTTTCGTAGATTATTTAATGCTAAAGTCATCCATAGAGAAGAACAGTTGTAGTACTATTGAAACCATAACTGTGTGGGATAAGTGTATTATTTCGAAAGTGAACATAATAACACGACTAGAGTTCGAACTGACGATTCCACAGTCCAATACGTTAGCCACTACGCAACGAGGACTCTCCCGAGAAAAGGCTTATATATATATATATATATATATAACGAGAGAGACTCAGAGAGAGAGAGGGGGGAATGAAATCTAAGTTTAAATAACGTTGACACAGAGCCAACGGTTTTTGGTTTGATTATCGCATAGGTGAGAAACTGGTAATCAGTCCTCAAGCGCTCAACATTTACAAATATAGCAACCCATTAGCTACCATCTCTAAAACCATCCAAATTAGAAGAACAAGGACACTGAAGGAGAAACAAGGACGAAATCATAAGTGACGTTCTCCAATGGATCAATTCACATGGACTTGCCAGTGTTGGCCGACTAACAAGAACTTACAGCTGCTTCTATGTGGACACAGGATGTAGTCTACAAGACCTGCCTGGAGCGATGGATGATTGAGACGGATGGAGAGAGAGAGGGGGAATCAGACTTGATGATGATGATATATATATATATATATGTGTGTGTGTATGTGTGTGTTGATTCTTCTAACCACTTCTGCGATAAGTGTGGTCGGAAGCGAGTTCAAGTCTCATTGAGTGCCCAATTCATACGGCCTTATGCCACGTCTGTTTTTCCTCCGTCAGTTTGTTTTCTTGAGTAACCGTCAAACCTTTCAGTGGTGAAGTTGCTGCCCACCTGGATTTGCATCCAGAGTTTTTCCTTCTCCTAGACCAGTTACCTTACCAAGGCTAAAGAGCCCAGTCTGTCTTACTAGCTAAGGTGAGTTGTGGGGAGAGAGAATGATTTCTGCCTTTCCGATAGGGCATTAGCGCGAATTGAAACGCAAACAGCCCACCCGAGAATTTGAACTCAGTTTGTTGTGTCTGTTTCCAACGACCACACACACACACACACACACACACACATACATACATACATATACTTCTACATGCATAAACACACACATATGCATACGTGCATGAGTGTGTGTATATATATATGTGCATAAATATAAGAATATTTATATGTGTGTATGTAGGCATCTGTATGTGTGTACGTATGCATCTGTATGTATGTGTATGTGTGTATGCATCTTTATGTATGTGTCTGTATTTGTGTATGTATGTATCCATCTTTATGTATGTATGTATGTATGTATGCGTATGTATGTGTCTATATACATCTGTATGTGTGTTTATGTTTGTGTATGTATATTTATATGTGTTTATATATATGTGCATGTGTGTGTATATATGTGTGAACATACATGTATGCATATATACATATATATATATGCATGTGTTTATATGTATATATGTGTGTGTATTTGCGTATGAATACGTATATATGTGTATGTATATATCTGTATATGTATATTTACATGTACGTATGTATATTCATGTATGTATACATATGTGTGTATATATATGTGTGCATACATGCGTGTATGTAAGTATGTATATGTATATATTTACATCTTTATATCTGTTTATGTATATTCATATGTGTGTATATATATGTGTGTATGAATGTATATATGAATATATATATGTGTGTATATACATATGTATGACCGTATATATGTATGTGTCTGAGTGTGTTTATGTATATATAAGTGTGTGTGCATATATGTGTATACCTATGTAAGTGTATGTTTGCGCATGTGTATATATCTGTGTTTGTGTGTGAAAGAGTAAAAGAGTGTGAATATATATGTGTGTGTACGTGTGTATGAGTTTGTCTGTGCATGTGTTGGATAGATAGATAGATTGTCTCTATCAATCCCAATACAAGAGGTGCCCGTGGTGTAGTCGTTATCGTCGTAGGAAATGAACACGGCGACACGAGTTCAAATCCTGGACGAGACTGATTGCATTTCACATAGCACTAATACCCTTGGGAAAGGTATGAATCCAATTATTCTCCCTCCAGCTATGGGTAAATAGTAGGACAGACTAGGTTCTTCAGCCTTGGTTAGGCAACTAGTCTAGAAGAAGGAAAACTCTGGATTCAAACCTGTTAAACTCCGCTTAAAAATTGACCTTGTGTCATATCCTGCCCGAGCGGAGGGGTTGGTAAATAGTATCAATCCCAATACAAGAAGTGGGACATTTTATCAGAAGGAAGACACAAAACAATTACATTTTACATATACTACAAGACAGGGCGCCTCTGGTGGTGTAATGGTTAGCAAGCTAGACTAGCAAACCTACATGAGTGGGTTCAAGTCTCATTGAGTGCCCGATTCATACTGCCTTATGCCACGTCTAAGCGAAGTTAGTCTGATACAAGGTCACTGTAGAGTAGCAGCCAATACCGATTAAATTCTGTATACTTACTTGATATTAACGTGAAAGAATTCGGTAAATGTATATATATACACACACACACACACACACATATAGATAGATAGATATTTCCCTAGTCGGCTGGGGTTGTAGAATACACCGACTGCATCTCTGCAAAGGGGCAAGACTCCCACATTGAGTGTCCTGATATGACAATCTGATGAAGAGGTTCCAGAAATGCTGAAGCTCTGGGGAGTGCGGAGCAACCCTTCACTTACATCGCTCCCAGGTCCACTCTGGCCAGGAGTGGTAGCACCTGATAGGGTCCTATCTATGGGTCAAATAGAACCAAAATGCATACTTATACTAAACGGAATTACTTGAAATAGAACTGTTTTGACATTTAACTGTGTTTAAACAAAAACTGTACTTATGCTAAGCTGAATTGTTTGAATTAGAACTGTTTGACTAAACTGAGTAGCTCGAAATAGAAATGTTTTTGACAATTAGACTGTGTACTCATTCTAAACTGAATTGTTTGAAATATAACTGATTATTTTGGCATTAAATAACCTACAAAGGTTAATATGCTGTAAAACCCAAACACCCAACCATATATATATATATATATGTGTGTGTGTGTGTTGTGCATTCAATAAGTTTCCAGACTTTTTTGTACTGGCATTTAGAATTGCTATAGACTCTGGAAAATTCAGTATGTTATTGCTATACATCTTATGAGATGACGGACCAATTTTTATGATTTCAGGTTCACATGAACAGTTACAGCAGGAATTCGAATACACCCTACTAAAGCCTGATTGTCACAGCTGGTGAATTTCAAAGATGCAATCGGGACGTGAGGACACTTTAAAAGAACGATATGCAATAACATTCTGTTTTAAACTTAGAACAAATGCAACAGAAACGTATGGAATGCTTCAGACTGCTTTTCGACCATCTTGCATGAAGTGAGCATCAGTTTTTGAGTGGCATAAGAGATTCAAGGAAGGCAGGGAGTCTGTGAGGGATGATGAGAGGTGTGGGAGGAGTAAGGAAGTCAATAAACCAGAGTTGATTGGCCAAAGGGTTCGGGTTAGGGTTACTATGTTGAGGTTTTAAGGGAGTTCAGGAAGAGATTCCATCGGAAGAGACCAGCACTCTTCAAATCGGCTCAGTGGCATTTCCACTAGGACAATGCACCAGTCCATAACTCCATCCTTGTCACAGACTATTTGACCAAGATGATATCAAGACAGTTCCTCAGCCTCCCTATAGTCCAGACCTTGCTCCCTGTGACTTTTGCTTATTCCCTAAGCTCAGAGGCTGTCGTTATGAGGCAATTGGGGAGATGAAAGAGGCTGTGATGAAGGTCATTGACACGCTCACACAAGAGGACTTCCATGGGGTCTTCCAGAAGTTGTTGGAACGGTACAACAAGTGGATTGCAGCCGGAGGAGATTACTTCGAAGGGGACTAGAGTTTCATGTGTGTACTATCAATAAAAGTGCCCATACGAAAAAAGTCTGGAAACTTATTTAATGATCCTCGTATATATATATATATATATATAATGGTTATCGTCGTAGGAAATGGACTCGGCAACACAAGTTCAAATCCTGGGTAAAGTTGATTGCATTTCACATAGCACTAATACCCTTGGGAAAGATACGAATCCAATTATTCTCCTTCCAGCTATAGCTAAATAGTATGGCAGGCTTGGTTTTTTAGTCTTGGTTAGGCAACCAGCTAAGTAGAAGGAAAAATCTGAATTCAAATCTGTTAAACTCCACTTAAATACGACCTTGTGTCATATCCTGTCCGTGCGGAGGGGTTGGTAAATACCTACTACCGTCTGGTGATTTTTTAACCATTACAGTGTAAACAAGTGGGAAATAAAATGCCTGCGTTTGGTTGGTGATAGGGAGGGGTACGGCCTCGGCACCTGTGAAGACCATTTCGTAAGACGAATCCGGTGCCATGCTGTCGCGCCTAACGGAAGAATAATTAACCAGATGCCGTAAATTCCGTTTGGCGTGTGAATAAAAAAGAGAGAGAGAAAGAGAGAGAGAGAGAGAAACATGAAACTCTAATAGCAGTTTTAATAGTGTTATTAATAATGAGAAGAAATGTCCCCATCTTATTCTTACTGAATAAATAACTAAATAAAAGACTTGCTTGGTGATGTGGTTGTTGAACATTTCCCACGGCGGTTGATGGTGATCAAGCCCAGGTTTTAAGGGAGTTCAGGAGAGATTCCGTCGGAAGAGACCAGCACTCTTCAAATCGAAGAGGATTTCGAATTCTGATTGTCGAGGCGGACACTGACGCAACATAATCTTCTATTTCCATTAAATCCTCTTCTTTCATACAAATCTAAATGACCTGATTTCTTGGCCGTCATCGTTGCGTATTATCTAACTGGGTTTGAACTACAAGACTGGATTTCAAATGTATATATTTACCCAGCCTCTCCTCCACGCACAGGAACGGGGCACTAGGTCAGTTTTTAAGCGATTGCATAACCAGTGCTAAAGAACCCATTCTGTCCAAATTTTTTCCCATTGCTGGGGAGGGGCAAAGAAAAGATGGATCCATGCTTTTTCCAAGGGCATTAGCACGAAGTGAAAAAAATTGCTTTGCCAAGGGGTTGGAACTCGGGTCACCGACTCCATTTCCAACGACGATAACCGTTACACTGAGTGTGCCTCAAGGATTTTACATGCACAGTGGTTTACTGAGTGAAACAATCTTGCTAATCTTTGTTTTCTTCCATTTGTCATTGGGTTTCGCTAATACATACTAATAATCATATATCAAACTTAGCTTAGTTTGGCACAAGAAAAGAAGCGTTGAGCACCCTGGGAGAAATTAATTAATGAGCAAAAGTTGTTAAACATTCGAATTTTCTTGGTCTTTAACCATTAAGTTCGTTCGCAATGACTCGTTGACCCTCGTATCACGTGAGGTGACAGTGTTAACTTTGGTACAAGGCCACAAATAGTGATCATCTTGTGAGGATCAAACTCTCTAATCGGTAATGATTGATATGTGGAAATAACCAATACACCGCATCGAGGTTCCTAAGTTATTTGCTGAGCTTCGTTCAGTTGTGGCACATGGTTATTGGGCTCCTAACGAGGATCGAACGCAGTAGTAATAATCTGTTAGCCTAGCTCACTAATCACTGCTGCAGTAAAAGTGATGCTAACTATTTTTGGTGCTCCTGGAATGGTCACCAAAAGCCTGTAAAGGAGAGTGGAGAAAATAGAGATCATTGGAAAAATCGAGACCATCCAGACCACAGCATTTTATATCGGCTTGGATACTTAGAAGAGTCCTGGAGATTTGCTGTCGATTAGATTTCAATGAAAAACCACAAGTTAAAACTGGTATAAAAATCGTTTTTTAATCAAAAAGAAAAATTCTGGAGCGATGAGCCTAAGTTTTGGTAACAGTAACAACGCAATAGAAGAAAAATTTAGAAGCACAAGACCAGTCTCCCTCTGACGTTGGAGGTTCTGCCTTTTGTCCGTTGACGATTCCGCTTGGCTGGTTCTGTCACTGGACGGTCTTGTCGATCTGCTTATCTGGCCACGTTGTGTTTTTGATCCCGACAGCTAATCGATCACAAATCAGAGTTGCCAATCGAAGAATGGACGGATGAGACCACACAATTAAGAAAGAAAAAATAGTCGAAACACCAACAAAAAACTGGACCCGGATTTGTAACAAACAATGATATTTTGTTTTGTATAAAAAGTCACTATTCACCCTTCCCGGTGGTTAGCCCATAATTTAACAGTCAGTCAATTTCTCAGCATTCAGAGTCTGGCACAAGGCAACTCGAACTATCGTATTAAGTTTAGGTTTTTGCTCCTTGCTTTCTATAGTCTGGTCAAAGGTGATCTCAAATATCGTACCATGATAGGTTTTCTCGACTTCGCTTTAAGGTTTTCTCTGCCTTCGATAGTCTGATATAAACCGATTTCAAATATTGTGCTATGTTAGTTTTTTTTTAACTAAGTTAAAACATTTAAAGGCGTAATTATTTTCTATTTTTCATTATTCATTTATTTTTAAAATTTTTGGTGGTCTACTGAAGGTTATTCTTACTTGGAAGAATACAAGTTCACATCTGATAGAGGAGAACAGATAATAATCGACTTCTGTATCTGATATGTACTCCGCAAAAAAAATGTCAAATACAAATAAACGTAGGACTCAGAGATCTGAGTGTCATGATCGGCAAGTGTTCCCTTAAGAGCTACCCTGGGGTAGCCGTTACCATTTAGGCCGTTTTGTTAACAAAATGTTTTGATGTTATTGGGACATGAATATAGCTTTGATGAGTAGAATAAACTGAAGTTTTATTTTATGTTAAAAAAAAGAAAATTTTAACGAGTTCTATTTAACGATACAGTTGATTGAAACTTGCGGTGAAAGCTCACCGAGTAAAATACGAAATCGGCCTAAATAGTGTTTCAGACTGTTAAAACAAATAATTTGCAGTTATACGGTATCAAGTATTCCTATCTAATGCTAATGATTTTTTAAGGAAATCTATTTGCCCCCAAGATGGCACCCAAATAGGCACCTCCATTTCAGGTCAGAATGGACTGGGGAGTAATGGAATTGAAGGGGTACTCTACACTCTCCAGATATTCAGAACTGTAGCCTTACTATCAGATGTAGTTTAGTGTCAAACCCAGTACATTCTTTTGGGGGATAGGGGATCTTACTTATATGCAGGGGATACAGGCTGCATATTCTAAAGCACACCGATAAAGCAGTTAAAGATTTGGGGTCTACTGTAGAAAGACATTTTAAAAACACTACTACTACTACTACTTCTACGCCCAGTCGGCATATGCTGTAGAATGCACCGACTGCACCTCTGCAGAGGTGTAAGGCCTCCCCCTCTCCAATGAGTGTCCTGGTTATAAAACTAAACCATCTGATGATGAGGTACTAGTCCTGGAGCTTTTGGAAATGTGGATTACCTCTTCATTGACATTAATCCTAGGTCCACTTTGGCCTGGAGTGCTAGTATCTTTTAGGGTCCCATCTATGGGTCCAATAGAACTATTTAATCATCTACTATACTTGAAACAATTTAAATGCGTGCAAAAAACTGAGAAATATTAAATGTAATTATTAGTATTCGATAGCAATACTGGTAAGAATTTAACTATGTGAAAACAAATGAGTTTTAGTTTGTACAAAAATAATGTTACCTACTCTCTTACAAATCATATACACATGTGTGTGTGTGTGTGTGTGTGTGTGTGTGTGTGTGAGAACAGGATTTGACATTAAATAAACAAGCTTCATATGTCATAAAATACAACCAGCCAAATTACTACTAAGAGGAAAAATTTAGCCATAACATAAATATACTACAAGCTTTGCGCAGAGGAGACATCATAGGCTTTTCCGAGGCGTGGTTATTGCTAATGGATACATAACAAGAAACATATGGCATGATCCCACGAACATCTCCGGCAATGTAGTCAACTTCATAATGAAAACTGGAGGGTAGATAAAACAGCCGGATGACAAAGTAAGGCAAAAGTTCAAATACAAGAGGAGTCTTCCAAAGAAACTTATCGCCATTTTATTCCTTATAGCGATGATACAGCTATATTATATTCTACGCTATACTATGTACAATACTATATTATACCCTATACTATATACCATACTATATTCTACTCTATACTATATGCTATACTATATTCTCTACTATACTATATACGATACTATATTCTACACTATATTATATACCATACTATATTCTACTCTATACTATATGCTATACTATATTCTCTACTATACTATATACGATACTATATTCTACACTATACTATATACAATACTATATTCTATACTATACTATGTACTATGCTATATTCTATACCATACTATATTCTATACTATATTTTATCCAATACTATATACTATACTATATTCTACACTATACTATATACAATACTATATTCTATACTATACTATGTACTATGCTATATTCTATACCATACTATATTCTATACTATATTTTATCCAATACTATATGCTATACTATATTCTATACTGTACTATATACTATACTATATTCTTTACTATACTATATACTCTAGTATATTATATACCATATATATTGTATTAATATTGTATAAAATATAGCATAGTATGGTATAAAATATAGTAGAGTATATACTCTACTATATTCTATACTATACTATGCTATATTTTATACAATACTATACACTCTACTATATTTAATACAATACTATATACAATACTATATTTTATACTATACTCTAAGGAAATTCAAAGGCGGCTACAGATTTACACAGCTTAAAGAAAGGATAAACCACCTGACATATATGAATGAAGTCAAGATTTTTGCCAACAATAAAAAGGAATTGGAAAACCAAATACAACTGTTAAAAGCTTCAGCCAAGATCCCACAATCGAATTTAGAATTGAGAAAAGAGCTTCTTATTCTTATTCTTCTTATTAAAAGTAGTAGTCGTAGCAGTAAATAAAAAAGAAACCAAAGCAGGAAGAGAGCTACTCCGAGGCCAGTCCATCCAACTCACGAGCCTCCCAATCAGGTGATCACGTTTGTGACTAGGAAGGGCAGGTTTCATACATTTTTTCTGAATATCAATTTATGAAGATTAACACGTAGTAGAGTGGGGCCTCGTATCATAGAATCGGGAGTCAGGGTGCATTTAAGATTTGGGGTAATACCCATTCAGGAACGCATTAGGACACTTGGGAAAAAAGAAAGTTACAAATAACTGGGAATCTAAAAGCGGATACCAACAAACGAAAAGAAATTGAAGAAAAAAATAAGAAAAGTTTACCTCAGAAAATTGGTTTGGTTTCTTTCTTTGATGGCATATAAACCTGTGTTATTTAATTTCAAAGCCATCTTTGTAGAAGAACAGCAGTAATAGTATTTAACCCATAGCTGAGAGGATAAGGGGGTTTATACCTTTCTCAAGAGTATTAGCTCGAAAGTGAACGAAATGACGCGACTGGGGTTCAAACTCGCTTAGTTCGAAACCATATTCAAGCCATTACACTGCATGACTCTCTGGAGTTTTTATATATTTCAATTGTTCATAGGTTCAGTTTGATTTCTTTGTTTAATGGCATATCAACTTTAGTAGGTTATTCAAGACAAAACCATCTTTGTAGAAGAACAGTTGTGGTACTATCTAACTCATTGCCAGAGAGATAAGGGAGTTCGTACCTTTCCCGAGGGCATTAGTCCGAAAGTGAACGCAATAGCGCGAGTAAAATTCGAACTTTCTTACTATAATGTTACAGTCGAGCACGTTAGCCACTACTCTAAGGGGACACCTCATATATCAGATGAACAAGAAAACATCTCAAAATATTTGGGCAGTCTCTCTTGTAAGTTAATCTGGGCCCTTCTTAAACTGGACAAGACAGGAGCTCAGAAATACGGACCTCAGAACGATAAAACTGATGACGAAAGAACAAAGGTTTACACCCAAGAGATGAAGTCAAGAAAACATATGTTATAAGTTACCAATTTAAAAAAGGGGGTTAACTAAAAACAAATATGTATACTGTGAAGACAAAATCAATACGCATACGAAAACATATTTGTAAATTATTGATTATTACCAAAAATAGATATACATAAAATACAATGTCTATTCAACTCAACCTCTTGTTATTTTTTTCTGCTGCATTTTGTAGATCATTTAAGCATTAACCATATATCATAGTTCCCAGGACGTGGACACGGCGACACGAGTTCAAATCCTGGACCTGGCTGATTGCATTTCACATAGCACTAATACCCTTGGGAAAGGTATGAATCCAAATATTCTCCCTCCAGCTATGGGTAAATAGTAGGGCAGACTAGGTTCTTCAGCCTTGGTGAGGCAACTAGTCTAGGAGAAGGAAAACTCTGAATTCAAACCTGTTAAACTCTGCTTAAAAATTGGCCTTGTGTCATATCCTGCCCGAGCGGAGGGGTTGGGTAAATATGATCATAGTTCCCAGGAAGACTCTTCTGCAACAATATCAAGTTTTTGTTATAATAATTCCTTACGGTAAATTGCTATCTACTCTACCCTCGTAACAAATTCTTAGAAGAATCTATGTTTAGTTTGGTGTCTTTGTTTGATAGCATATCAATCTTCGTGGGTTATCTAATGCTAAAACCAGGCTTATAGCACAACTGTAGTGGTACTGTTTAACTCATAGTCGAAGGGTGTTTATACCGTCCCCAAGGGTGTTAATCTGAAAGTGAATGTAATAGCACGACTGAAGTTCGAACCTGCTTACCAGTGTCCTGGAAAGCATCGGAGACTTGCTGTTATTCCGACCCCCCCAAAAAAAAACAGCCAGTTACAACTGGTGGGAAAAACTCACAAATTGTAAAATAATAATATAATGTAATTCAATACAAAACAAAAGTTAAAATAAAAATCAAAAGATTAATGTATTTGTACACTCACCATAAACGGAAAAACCGTTCAAATTAAGGATGTGTCATGCTAAATATAATTAGTTATAAAATAATTATAAATAATTTTAAATATAGTTGATATTTATGACAGGAATTAAAACTTTTATTAAAATGATTTATCTTGGCCAAGAGAGTAATTAAAAAAAGATGAAAGCTTATTTCCATGCTTGCAGTCATGTAAATATTTCGTTAACGTTTTCTTTACGCAAATAACTTTTTTTTAACTTAAAGTATACTAAAACTATAATACAATGACGATAATTATTAATACACCTATCTCCAATTAGCGCTGGGGCTAACACGCTGGACTTTGACATCACATTAAGCGAGTTCGAACCGCAGCTACGGACTAATACCCTTGGCAAAGGTATGAACTCCCTTATCCTCCTCAGTTAGGGTTAAATAGCTTCACTACTGTTCTACAAGGATGGTTTTGGTATTAAATCCCATGAAGGTTGATATCACATTAAATAAAGAAATAGAATCGAACCGGACAAACGCAGTGGGTGTCATTGTGGTGTAATGGTTAAAGCGCTGGACTGCAGAATCGTAGTAAGGGAGTTCGAACTTCAGTCACTTATAACGTTTACTTTCGGACAAATTCTTTTTGACAGGTATGGGCCCCCTTTTCCTCCTAGCTGTGGGTTCAATAGTACCACTACTGTTCATCTTGAAGAAGAATGACTCTGGCATTAAATAACCTACACAGGTTGATATGCCATTAAACAAAGAGCCTGAACCTATGTACAGTTAAAATGTATTTTATTTTCAAAGAGCCTCCACCCACCCAGTAAAAGGTGAAACTTGGGCCCCCTCCCCAAATTTAAGTTAGTCACTGGTGCATGGGATCCTTCTCAAGAGTTACAACCTTTTTTAAGCATATATAATATTCTACATACGTTATCTTTGAAGGATCCAAGCTGTTCCTCTGTCCAGTCGTCTGGGGCTGTAAAATACACCGACTGCATCTCTACAGAGGGGTAAAACCCCACCCCAACTAGTGTTCTGGATATGACACAAAACAATCTGATGGTGAGGCATCAGTATTTGACATTTGGGGAATGTGGAGTACCCCTTCATTGCCGTTGCTTACAGTTCCCCTCTGGCCCGAAGTGGAAACATCTTATAGGGTTCAATCAATGGGTCAAATAGAACTGTTTGATATTAAAACTGTCCGCAAACAAATGACTTATGCTTAATTGAATTGTTAGAAATAGAACTGTTTGATCATTTAACTATGTTTAATGACTGATATTTAATTGAATTGTTAGTGATATATTGCAATACTTGAAACCATTTAACTGTGTGCAAAAAAAAAAAATAGCTCAGGCTCGTTTAAAAATATCATCAACATAATGTGTTTACAAATCATATATATTCAATATAAACAGGATTTGGTATTAAATAACCGACAAATGTCATAAAACCCAACGAACCAAATCTTATATATCTAATTTCAATCATACATCTTAGATGCATCAGGGTGGTCTTCAGTGATGCGCTGTCTTCATTGCCGATTTCGAGTTATTTCTGCATCATATCGGCTCCGACAGTAACCCCAGCATGACTGAAAGAGCCAAGCCGCCTCCGTGATCGCGACGTGCTACGCTCGTGCCTCTACCAAAGCAAAGAAAAAATAATAAAGGCCGGACTTCGGCCGTTCTTATAGACATCAGTCTTTTAGTAAACAGCCAATGAAAACAGGGCATTCCACACTCCTCTGCTATATAATACCATCTTTACCTCATCCGGTTTCGCCCGGCTACTTCCACAATCGGTACCGAGGTAAGATGTTATTTTAATACTCGTCCGTGTCCATGATTTACACTTCACTAGACTTACACGAATCTCCCGCCAAATCTGTCCTATACTAATACTTCTAAACTAACATGAATTAAGCCCCCGCTCAAAACTATTCAGTCAGTCTTTAACTCTTACCTTATACCCTTATTAGAAGAAAAAAAATATATATGTATAAAGAGGATTTGATATCAAATAACCTACAATGTATGATATGACATAAAACACAACCAAATCAAACTAGGTCTCCGGAAGTTTTCAAGTATCCGTAATCGGACAACTGACGTTGGTCCCTTTTTGGGGGTTTATCCCAAGCATCACGACACCACTCTTAAAACGCTTAAACCAGTTTTGAGCAATACTAACTGACATTTTTCTAAAATTCCTTTCTCAGCCTTGTGGGTGATGCTTAGAATATACCGACTACCTACTTTGATGAGAGATTAAAACCCTTCTAAAATCGGTGTCCTTGTTATGACATTAAGCTGAGTCCGATGATGAGGTTTCAATTCTGGAGTTCTGGGGCCTGTTGAGTTCCCCTTCATTGTCTTTACTCTCAGATCCACTTTGTTCCGGAATGATGATGCTTCTTAAAGTCCCTATACTGGTCAAGTAGATCTCTTTGAACATTAATAGCATTAAACACGGATACGTGAAATCATATACTTTAATGCAAACAAATGATTATTACCAAATAGATTTGGTTTGTTTTAGTTGGGTTTTATGGCAGATCTAGCGTTGTTGGTTATTTAGTACCAAATCCGACTGGTTTCAAGTATTTCTATTTTCTATTAATCAGTTGTTTACTCACATTTAAATGGATATACATATATTTATGAGTTAACATTTTGTACGTAATTTCATTTTTAAATGAGTCAGAACTAATTTGTTTGCACACGAATATTGCTATTGTTTCTACAAAGTGAAATGGTTCCACTTATTTCTATCTAATACACATAATTCTATTCAAAATTAATCATTTGTTTGCACAGAGAAGTGGTTACAAGTATTGCTATTTAACACCTACTATTCTTTTCAACACGATTAATTCATTTGCACGTAGTCAAATGGTTCCAAGTATTGCAACATAATATCAATAATTCAATTTAGGCACACAATTAAAGAGTTTCAAGTATTGCTATTTAACACTTATATTTTTATTCGATATTACTCATTTGTTTGCACACAGATGTTTTCAAGTATTGCTATGTATCACAAACAAATCAATTAAACATTCATTTGTTTAAAAATTCAATTTAACGTTCGTCATTCGTTTGCTCACAGTTTAAATGTTAAACAGTTCTATCTGGCCCTATCAGGTACTACTACTCCGACCCAGAGTGGACCTGGGAGCAATGGCAATGAAGCTCTATGACTGAAGCCTCACCATAAAATTGTTTAGTGTCATATCAGGACACTCATTTGGAGGGGTCTTACTCCTCTGCGGAGATGCAGTCGGTGTATTCTACAGCCCCAGCCGACTGGACTGTCTCAAATAATACAGCGAAGACATGAAACTAAGGAGTTATTATTAGGTAGTTGAAACCATGTAATTGTTTATAAATCATTGACGTCTAGATTATTTCATTAGATTGGAATACTTGATATCACATAACTGTGTGCAAACAAATTTCCCATCAGCAATAGTCAGCGTTAGAGACCAAGTCTATAAGCCCAGATTTTCCAATTCTGATTTTCAAGGAAATGCCTTCCCATTTGAAATATATAATCTATTTATCTTTTTCCCTTACTTGACCTTTAAAATATACTGAGTAAATGCTGATTCTTTTCATGTTAGTAGATTCCGAGATGTCTGTCAAAGTCAATTTCAGGATGTGTATAAAAATTTTTTTTTCTTTTCTATTTTTATCTTTTTCATTATTTGACTGCAAGTAAATGGAAGCCGCATTTACCCATTGGGTTACAAATTTCGATGACAACGTCAGTATTATTTAAGAGTGACTTGCATTTGTGAAAGGACGCGTATTTTTATATTCCTAATGAAAGAAATAAAAAAAAAATATATCCTCTCTTTATTTTAGTTATTGTTCACTATCGAGTTCATTTTCTATCGTTCCGTATTTTTTCTCTTCATTCTTATTTTTTTCTTATTGCTTTTTATTCGTCTATCTCTTTCTCTTTTCTTTCTCTCTCTCTCTCTCTCTCTCTCTCTCTCTCTCTCTCTCTTTCTCCCTTCCTCTTTCTCACTCTCTTTTCTGCATTGCTTCTCTGTCCTCCTCTCTTTCTTAATTATTCTCTTTCCTACTTTCTTATCAACATTTTCTCCATCACTTTTCCTCCTCATCTCCTTTCTCCGACTGGGTCTAGAATACGTTGACTGTATCTCCTGCAGAGGATAAAGACCCCCACTAAAAAATCTTATCCTATATCAAACTGCATCCGATTGTAAGGCTCCAGTTCTGGAGATCTGGGGAAAGTTGAGTACCTCTTCATTATCATTACTCCCAGGTCTACTATGAACTGGAGTAGTATTAACTGTAAGGGTCCCATCTATGGATCAAATAAAACTATTTGAAAGCTAATGACTGATGGTAAATTGAATTGTTACTGTTTGATACAAATACTTGAAACTATTTAACTGTGTGCAAACAAATGAGATCGAGCTTGTTAAAATGTTACCTACAAGCTTCTTGTTTACAAATCATATATTTAAAATCTATATGTATAAACAGGATTTGGCATTAAATAATGAACCATAAAACCCAATCAACCAACCAACCAATCTATAGATCAAAGAGATATGTTTAAAGATTACACGTATTCAATAAGAATAATTGATACCATATTACAGTGAATTATTTGTTTTAAGAATTGTTACTGGAAGGTATAATTGTTGACTAAGTATTATTATTATTATTATTATTATTATTATTATTATTAGGTACTTGAAACTATATAACTGTGTCCAAATTATTTGTCTAAAGAATATTTACTTGAATCTACAATTTATTACCTAGAATTATTATTATTACTTACTTGAAACCATATAACTACGTGCAAACAAATGACTATTTTTTAATAGAAAAATTACTTGAAACCATATAATTATAAGTATTAGATACGAATACTTAAAGCCATAAAATAGTGTGCAAATTATTTGAATTAGATAGGAATTCTTGATATCATATAACTGTGTGCAAAAAAACTCTTAAGAAACATCAACTGTGTGCAAAAAAACTCTTAAGAAACAACAACACAAAAAATGTAAAAATAAATGTACAGTGAACGCACTTCCGTTGCCTCGAGGCGTAGAATCACCCCAGACAGGTTAATATTCCGTTAAAGTCAATCAATTAATCAATCATACACATTCTCCTTTCCCTATTCTTCACTCATTCCTATCGACCTTTCCTCTCAGTCTCCTCTTATTCATACACTTTCTCTTTCTCTCTTCCTTATTGCCACTTTCCTTTGCTCCTTCCCCACCCTATATTCTCTCCCTTTTTATCTTCTCTTTCTTCACTTCTTTCTTTCCCAGTCCATCATTCCTCACACTCCTTATCGTTTACGCTTTTTCTTCTGCTCCTTTTCTCGTCTCGTCTATTTCTCTTTCTTTCATTCTTCTTTTATCTTTCACCCTCTCTGGTCTCTGTTTTTTAACTTTGTTATGAGAACAGGTTGCATCACCTATATATATATATATATATATATATATATTCAAGCAAGTTTTGTTAAAGACGATGGAACAGTGTTTATTATTTTCAATTTTATTTTTTCAAGACTCCTTGTAATTTTTATTGTGTCGGGATCTAGAGGGTAAAGGATTTGTCCCATATCTTCAGCCCAAGAGCTTTCGACTATTCTTTTGGTCGCCATCAGGGGTAGTGTAATTTTGAGTTGATTGTTGTGTTTTTACTGTTTTTATTATTTGTGGCGTTTTGTTTTCAAACGTTCGGTTGGAAAAAAGTTTAAAAGAAAAAACTGAAAACATTCCAACCGACAAATTCAAAACAAATCGCTACAAATTATTAAAACAGTAATAACTCAACAGTCAACTCAAAACTACACTACCCTTGATGACGACCAACAGTATGGTCAAGAGCGCTTGGGCAGATGATATAGGACAATTCCTTTACTATCTAGATCCTGACACGAAAAATTACAAGGAGTCTTGAAAAAATAAAATTAAAAATAATAAACAGTGTTCCATCATCTTTAACAACTTACTTGAATAATAACTTGCTGCCTTAATATACACTATTCATTATATATAAGTTTGATTAGCATAGCCAACAGCGCTTGATACCTCAGTCCAGCACGTTAGCTACTACGCCACGGGGAATCCCACTGGGGTAGTTTGCGGGATTTTTTTTTACATAAACTTAAAATACTACTCTGGACAAAAATTATGAAATTATCACGCTTAGAGGATATTCATTTAGCTTTTTTTTATTTAGCAGTAAATAAACTAATAACAGATAAGATGCATGGATTGGAAAAAAACTAAAGTTGAAAAAAATTATATCATTAATTCAAATCTTGTTTGTTTAAGGTATATTTCATGAAACCAGAATTTTCAGCTATGAAAAAATATTTTGCATCTTATCAAATCTAGATAAGAACTGCTCAAGAAGGCTGCAAGCTATTTTGAACAAATCCTGTAAGCAACATCTCGCAAAACAGCAGCTGTATGGCAACTTTCTAAGACGAACAAGACATAATGGGCACTGCTGGATAAATAAGAATGAACTCCTGAGCAATATTCTCTGTTGGACTCTTACACATGGGCTCACAAGTGTTGGCCGACTTCAAGGGCTTTCATACATTAGCTCAGTGTGGACACTAGATGTAGTCGAAATGATTTGCCAAGTGAATGGACGATAGGAACGAATGGCAAGAGAGAGCCAAAGGAATCCGTGTTGTCTGTATGCCTTCATGATGATGATCATGATGATGAAATTTTAGTTTATTTACTGCTTAATAAAAAAATGATAAAATAAAAAAAAACAAATAGCGCTTATTCGATGATTTCCGTCAGAGATGGTTTCACTTGACTTTCTTTTCTAATTTCTTTAAAAGAGAGCTTTGATGCTCAAAAAACCGTATTCTCCTCTCCAGTCCTAGAGTTTGGGAAATGTGTAGTGCCCCTTTATTACCATTACTCTCAGGTTCACACTGACCCAGAGTAGTAGTACCTTTTAGGGTTCTATTTATGGGTCAAATAGAACTGTTTCAATCATTTACAAAAGATTATTATATTTCTGCTTACGATTTTGTCACACCGGCGATCGCTAATGGTCTTTCACTTGAGTTCAAGTAACAGCAATTCCTTTCAGGTTTCTAGGACTCTTCTCAGTATTCTGTCTGATCTTAACAATGCTGTAGCTTAGATGAACTCGGTTCGTCCTCCGACTTCTAATTTTTCCACTCCTCTTACTAAACCGTTCCGAGTGCACCAGTATCACAATCACTTTCATGTTCCATAATATTCTTAGTTCTCTGGCAAGATCTAAGTACTTTTCTCTTTTTTATTTTCTTTGATTTTCACACTGTGGTCTGCCAGAACGGCAAAGTCGACGATTCGGTAGTTTTTGTTTTTTTTTTTTTTTCTAGTTATCACTCGGTCTGGTCTTTTGACCAGGATTAGAGGATCTTTTGTATTTCAAAATCCCGGAGAAGTTTGTGCATCTCGTTCTCCTGGACGGAATCTGGTTTGTGCAGGTACTATTTGGTAGTATGGTCAAATTACAATTTCTTGCACAATTCCTTGTGGATCCCTTTCCCCACCCAGTCGAGTCTAGTCTTGTACTCTCTTTGTGCTAGTTTGCTGCATTCGCTTATTATGTGATTAATCTTTTCGTCTTTGTCACCGCCTAACCTACACTTGCTATTCTGTTGCGTCTTATCTATTTTCACTTTGACATAGTTAGTCCTTATGGCGTTGTTTTGTGGTGCTATGAGAAGAGATTCAGCTTCTCTCTTAAGTTTTCCTTTTCATGGCCATGTCCAGGTCTTCTCTTATGAGATCTCGTCAGTTTGTCGTTTGAAATATCCATATAGTTAGTTTTCTTCCCATTCCCTAGTTACTGTTGTTCTGTTGATCCTTGTGTTTATGTTGTTTCTAGTTGCTGTAATTTGTCTTTCTTTGTTATATTTATGCATTCACACATTCTAAAGCCTAGCGCGTCCTCTTCCTCCTTTTTTCTTGAAACATATAGTCTATTTATGTCATCTCTGGGATGTAAGGCCTTATACATCATTATCTTTCTTGTCCTCTGGTCCACTTGTTGAAGTCCTTCCATCGTCCATTTCAAGAATCGTCCCGTGTATCTTACAAGGGGGACAACCCAGCTGTTTATCCTTTTGATGACATTCTTCCTAGGTGTTTACCTCTTTGATTATTATTATTATTATCATTATTATTATTATTATTATTTAAAACTATACACCCTGGCGCAGATTGTTTGCATTAGGTGGGAATACTTGATAAATAGAATAATTAATGTTAATTAACAATACTTGAAGCCCTTTAACTGTGAGCAAATAGAGTTATTAGTGTTAGATAGCAATAATTGAAAAAAATTAACTGTAATCAAATAAAGGATTGATATTAAATAGAATTAATAGTGTTTGATTGGAATATTTGAAACCATTTAACTGTGTGCAAATAGAATTATTAGTGTTTGATAGCAATACTAAGAAATGATTCCGCCCAGTCGGCTAGAGCTGTAGAATACATCGACTGCAGAGGGCTAAGACACCCCACACACACGCGCGGGCGCGCAAAAAGAATCCTGGATGTAGCATTAAACCATCTGATGGAGAGGTTCTAGTTCTGGAGCTTAAAGAAATGTGGAGTACCTCTTCATTGCCGTTGCTCCCAGGTTCACTCTGGCTTGGAGTAGTAGCCCTGATAGGGTCCTGTATATGGGTCAAATAGAACTGTTTGACAATTAAACTTTGTGTAAACAAATGATTGATGCTTAATTGAATTGTTAGTGATATATAGCAATAAGTGGAACCATTTAACTGTGTGCAAACTAATGAGTAATGTTGACTAGAATTATTAGTTTTATATAGCAATACTTGAAACTCTTTAACTGCGTACCTAAACTGGATTATTCGCATTACATAGCAATGCTTGGAGCCATTTAACTGTATGCAAATGAATGAATAGTGTTCAATAGAATGAATGAATAGTGTTCAATAGAATAATTAGTATTAAATGGCAATTCTTGTAACTACTTCACTGTCTGCAAACAAATGAGTCTAAATTTTAAGATGCAATTACCAACAAACTATTAACTTACAAATCATATATGAGTCCATTTAAACGTTTGCAAACAAATGGTTGATGTTACATTGTTACTGTTACATAGCAATACTTGAAACCATTTAACTGTGTACAAACAAATGATTAATAGTAAATAGAAATATTCATGTTACATAGCAATACTTGAAACCATGTAACTGTGTGCAAATGAATGATTAATAGTAAATAGAATTATTTGTATTCAATAGAAATAGTAGTTGGCGACCGTTGTCGGGGGCGACCAGAAGGCTCCATTTTCAATAGCTACTTCACCGAGGTATAGAGGAGGGCGCTACTCCTTTCCCTGAATTGATCCACATTACCCTTGATACATATCTTATATCGCTGAGTGTTTAGCAAGGAGGTATCAAGTACCATTTTTAAAGTCTTTGGTATAACGCGACCTGGGATTGAGCCCAGGTCTCCAGGGCCATTGGCGAACACTCTACCCACTAAACCAATGAATACTTGAAACCATTTAACTGTGTACAAGAAAGAACTCATGCTAGTTTTAAAATGTTATCAACAAATGAGTTTGCAAACCATATATATTTAATGTATATGTATAAGCAAGATATGGCATTAAATTACCTACAATAGTTGATATGCCATAAAACCAAACCCAATCGAACGAATGGTGGATTTAACTGTGTACAAACAAATGAACTCTGACTCTTTTAAAATAATGTTGGTTAGTTGTTTCGTTTTACAGCATATCAACCTTTTCGGATCATTTAACGTTGAATTAAGTCATTTTGATAAAAGTTTCAAACAATTCAGTTAAGCATAAATACAATTATGTTTACACTTAGTTAAATCTAAAAACAATTCTATTTCTAAGAATTCAGCTAAGTATAAGTACGCAGTTTAAATGTCAAAAACAGTTAATTTCAAACAATTCAGTTTAGCGTAATTACACTTTAGTTCTATTTGACCCTTACAGGACCCTTATCAGGTGCTACCACTCCGGGCCAGAGTGGACCTGAAAGTGATGGCAATGAAGGGGTACTCCGCATTCCTCAAAGCTCCAGCATTACTGGAACCTCGACATCAGATTGTTTAGTTTCATATCTAGGACACTCGTCGAGGGGAGTCTTACCCCTCAGCAAAGATGCAGTCGGCGTATTCTACAGCTCCAGCCGATTGGGCAAATTACGATGTTATAAACTGTTTGCTTACAACTCATATATATATATATATATATATATATATATATATATATATATATGTAACATATATATGTATGAACAAGATTATATAACCCACAATAGTAGGTATGCTATAAAACACAACCAATCACCCACCCACCCCAAAAAACTTTGACCACTGATAATATTCTGTAGGCTCTCTTAGCCGGAAAAAATCATCGCTAATATTTTCCTTCATATTATTGAGATACCACAAGACGTTCTCTTTAGACTCTGTTCAGAACGGCTTCGGTGTTCAAGAAAACTATTCTTGTTATTGACCTAACTTTATTTAATCTAGCCGACACGTGGTTTACAGTACTTACTGTTACAAAGATATCACCTATCTAAATACTGTACAAGTTAATCGACGCTTAAATTCAATGATTTGTCGGGAACTGCTTAGGAAAACACACTTTAGCAATATTAGTCCTATTCTCTTCAGACATAGTATATTAAATCGCTATTTTCTAGAGGTTAATAGCTAATTTTAAACCCTAAAGTCCCAGAAACAGGGTTCTTATTTCCACATCCCACAAATATAATCTATTTCATAAACAAGTAATAAATTTCAGCATGACTGGGTGCCGTCTAGAACACTTGCCAAGAACGGGGGAGGGGATAGCAACTAAAGTAGAGAGAGAGAGAGAGAGAGAGAGAGAGAGAGAGAGAGAGAGTCAAGGGAATCTGTGCTATCAACACATCTTGATGATGATGATGATGATGATGATGATGATATATTAGATTGTTGGAATTGCAGCATAAGTGGAATTTTCATACATTTCTTTCAAAGAGAATTCCTTCCATTAATTAGAAGTGGTAGTAGCATCCACAATAGATCTGTGTAAAAAGATTTTAAATCAAGAGAAGAGGGAAAAAAAGTAGTCCCCTCTAATTGGTTAGCAAGCTACATCAAGGTCGCTTAACCGGTTTTTGAAATGTTCAAGCTGGCTGGAGATAAAATTCAGTCGTAATAACAATTCTACTCGTAGAAATATTCGACAACAGTCGATAGCAGCAGTTGAATATACAATATTGCCTGACTAAATGCTATCAAATTTTAGTTAGCGTCACTTTGGGTGCAATTCTGTCGCCAGACGATAAGAAAGAAAGGAAAAAAATCGATGGATATTATTTCATCGAAGGTGTAAGTAACAGACACCAAGGAATGGACTTTGGTCGACGGATATGAAGAAAATTGTCAGCTATTGGTTGGATACACTTTCTTTCTTATTTTTTTTATGGCATATCAACTTTCGTGAGTTATCAAATGCCAAAACCATCCTTTTACAAGAACTGTGGACACACTATTATGTTTCGGAATAATAACCTTGGGGAAAGGCATGAACCACTTTATCCCCCAACTACATTTTTATCACTTAGAATATGATATTATTTGTCAAAATTTCTGGGATGAAGCTTGATAATTCTTATCACTTAGAATAGTCAGACTTCATCTTCATTGTCATACAATGTTTCGGCCGATGCGTCCTTCGGCTTTCTTCAGGTGTTTCACGTCGAATTCGGGATACCACACAGAACTTCGTTGTGGGTATTACAATGAAAATGAAGACAATAGTCCGAATATTCTAAGGGATAGAAATAATCAGAAATTTAGATAAATAGAGTTTGATATTGACTTGAAGACCCTTTTGATATCTGTTGATGCTGCAGCGGAAGTCGGACCCAGATTGAACAAAAATAACACGAAATACATCTGGTAACTAAAGTAAACAAGACGCAGGTGCTCTTGGCGGAAACGCCTCGTAAATTGCTGGCCGGAGGTCTGTCCACGTGCAATGTGTCGGTGGCAGGCTGGAGTAGGTGTGACCACGATAGTTTGCATGTGTGACATGCCGGATAGGGGCGTGGCCACATGAATTGCGCAGGTGTGCGAGATGTTATGTAACCAGGATATTTTTGATCCAAACGAGAAGAGGTTCACTGAAGATCCTTACCAATCGAACCCCTGAACGTGCAGCTCAAACGTCTTCGACCTCGTTTGCTCTATCCCTCCGTTCATTTTGGGAACTAAAAAAAGAAACAGATATTATTTTATATATCAACGTTATTCTTCAAGGATGGCGTTGGCTTTAGATAACCCATGAAAGTTGATATACCATTAAGCAAAGAAATTAAATCAGCTAGTATACTTTTATTTTTATACAATCAAAAGGGGTGTTATTAAGTATTATTTATTCCCAGACTCTACAGCATTGAAACGTTGTGACTCAATTGCAGCATCTCTGTCGCTAAAAATAAAATGGCATAATATATATAAAGAGTATATTCATTTTTGGACTGCAACATATCTATATTTATTGTTACAGAATCTCACTGCTATGGAGTTTGGTAATAGTTAATACCTAACAATACCCATTTTTGATTGTATAATATTCAAATAGAAAAAATAAGCTTTTGATATCTAACTTTTTATTAAAAATTGGTAGGCGTGTACTTATTTATGGACGATACTATAAATGCTTAAATATATACGAGGTGCCTTCAATAATTTTCCAGACTTTTTTTGTACAGGCATTTAAAATTGAATTCAGAGTTTATCTTCTCCTAAACTAATTGCATGACCAAGTTTAAAGGATGCATTTCTAAAGGGAGAACAGATGAATTCATATCTTTCTCAAGTGTATTATTGTAAATTTAAATGCTGACTGCCTTGTCTAGGATTTAAACTTGGGTTGCCAATTTGATTTCTTATAAGTTATGCCAAGCACACTTGTATGGCAGTAAACTCTGTCATATAACTGGTAGTTGTGCGTGTATATATATATATGTGTGTGTGTGTGTGTGTGTGTGTGTGTATGTGGTGCCTTCAATAAGTTTCCAGACTTTTTTGTACAGGCATTTAAAACTCTCGTATACTCGTGAAAATTCAGTATGTTATTGCTATACATCTTATGAGATGACTGACAAATTTTTATGATTTCAGGTTCAAATGAACAGTTACAGCAGCAATTGAAATACAACCTACTAAAGCCTGATTGCCACAGCTGGGGAATTTCAAAAATGCAATTTGGACGTGAGGACACTTTAGAAGAACGATATGCAATGAAATTCTGTTTTAAACTTTGGGGAAAATGCAACAGAAACGTATGGAATGCTTCAGACTGCTTTTCGACCATCTTGCATGAATCGAGCATCAGTTTTTGAGTGGCATAAGAGATTCAAGGAAGGCACAGAGTCTGTGAGGGATGATGAGAGGTGTGGGAGGAATAAGGAAGTCAATACACCAGAGTTGATTGGCCAAAGGGTTAGGGTTAGGGTTACTATGTTGAGGTTTTAAGGGAGTTCAGCAAGAGATTCCGTCGGAAGAGACCAGCACTCTTCAAATCAGGTCAGTGGTATTTCCACCAGGACAATTCCATCCTTGTCACAGACTATTTGACCAAGATGGGCATCAAGACAGTTCCTCAGCCTCCCTATAGCCCAGACCTTGCTCCCTGTGACTTTTGCTTAATCCCTAAGCTCAAGGAAAACCTTAGAGGCTGTCGTTATGAGACAAGTGAGGAGATGAAAGAGGCTGTGACGAAGGTCATTGACATGCTCACACAAGAGGACTTCTATGGGACCTTCTAGAAGTTGTTGGTACGGTACAAGAAGTGCATTGCAGCCGGAGGAGATTACTTCGAAGGGGACTTGAGCTTCATGTGTGTACTATCAATAAAAGTGCCCATACGAAAAAAGGTTGGGAACTTATTTAATGAGCCTTGTATATACATATCTATATGTAGCTTAAAGCGGCACTGCCACTCCTTGGTAGCGCCAAGAGTGGCAGCACCGCCTTAAGCTACCGAAACTGTGTTATCACCTCTGGTTAGCGGCTGATGAGGGCAGGGTATCGCACGTGCTTTCACACGTTGTATGATGAAAAAGAATCTTTACATAATAATTTTAGCATGTTTGATTAAATGATAAAGACACATTTTGTCGATTAGGATCCTTTCAAGTTTCCTGACAAGTGTCTTGGTTTTATGTTGGATTCGGTAGGTGAATTTACCGAAATTGTCCCTTGCGCTTTTGAACCTTTCATAGGCAATTATCAGGGGTTGTTTGCAAGTGTAAAAAGTGTTTAAGTTTTTAGTTCTTTTATAACATTACAAAATTACGTAAACTCAAAGTTAGATAAAACTGAAATGCCGATTTACACATTGTTATAGAAATTGTCCCATAACTTCTGCCCAAGCGCTTTCGACAATCGACGAGATAGTGTTGTAGTTGTATAACCAATGTAGATATTATTTTCATTTTATATAAATGAAATGTGATCAATTAGTCCGTGTCCAGGCATTAGGATATTAGTTCATATTTGATTAGAAATTTTTGTTAATGACGTTCGATCTAAGTGATCAATATTCAATTCTGAATTTAAAAAATGAAAAAGAATGAGATAATTTATAGTAATAATCATTTGTTCTGAACAATAAAAAAGAAATTTTCAGCATTGGCCTTCCCTCTTATTGACGCAATTACATACAAAGTGAGCACAAAAACACTCCTTGTCGTGGGACCAACATCTTGGATTTCACAGCCCTTTTGTGATAGGAAAGGTTTACAGAGATTCTGCAGGTGAGAAAAATGAATTAGTAATCTGCCATGCTTTTTGCTTTGATGTGGTACAAGGCCGTGTGAATGAGACTCAAATTCACTCGTGAAAATTTGCTAGTCCAGCTTGCTAGCCATTACAGCACCCAGAGGACCCAGTAGTAATTTACTAAGCTTTTTGCTTTGATGTGGCACAAGGCCGTATAAATGAGACTCAAATTCACTTGTGAACCTTTGCTAGTCCAGTTTGCAAACCATTACAGCACCCAAACAACCCAGTAGTAATTTACAAAGCTTTCTGCTTTGATGTGGTACAAGGCCGTATGAATGAGACTCAAATTCACCCGTGAAGGTTTGCTAGTGAATTTGAGTCTCATTCAGACGGCCTTGTATCACGTCAAAGCAAAAAGCATAGTAAATTACTACTGGGTTCTCTGTCCTATTATCATTAAACAATAAAAACACCCACTTATTATCAAACTTCCAGCACCCACTTATTATCAAACTACTTAGCAGACTACACTCAACATCAAACAAAGAAATCGTTTTTTGCTGGATTCAAAGACACATTGGGGTGAGAGGAAATCATACAGCAGACGCGGCAGCAAAATCGGCTTTAGACTTGACCCCCAACAAGTACAACATCCCATACACTGATCTGAAACCCAAAATAAATAATTTCCTCCATAAAAAATGGCAACAACGCTGAAATAGAAATACCAATAATAAACTATTCCAGGTTAAACCCTTTTTGGGAGAATGGCGCCCAGCTTTCCGAAAATTGCGAAAAGAACAAGTAACTATAACGCGATTGCGTATTGGTCACAGCAGACTTACGCACTCTTTTATACTCAAGCAAGAACAGCAACCACAGTGCTCGAGATGCCAAACGCCCTGCATAATCAAACTCGTTCTCCTTGAGAGTAAAGTTTTTAATGACACCAGAAAGCACTATTTCCAGCAAATACCATGAAGAACTTATTTGAGAACGTCCACATGGATAATGTTTTGTCGTTCTTGAAAGAGACCGGGTTGTACCAGAAAATATAGACTTGGTTACAATCCTGAAAACACAACAAACTAATCACCTGAAAGCAAATTATTGATGAATAGAAATACTATTATGTTTGTGTTAGTAGAAATAGTAGTGAGAAATAAAAAAAACTATCATCACTAAATAAACTAATGTCATATAGAAATACTTAAAAATATTTACTCGTATGCGAGTAAATGAGTCGTTTGGTTTTAGTATGGTATCAATAAATTATGTGTTTACAAACCGTACATATGTGTTAACTGGCTTTGGCATTAAATAACCTATAGAGGTTATATGCCATTAAACCCAACCAACCAACCAATCAAATTCACTCGTGAAGGTTTGCTATTCTAGTTTGTTAGCCATTACAGCACCCAAAGAACCCAGTAGTAATTTTCTAAGCTTTCTGCTTTGATGTAGTACAAGGTCGTGTGAATGAGACTCAAATTCACTCGTGAACGTTTGCTAGTCCAGCTTGCTAACCATTACAACACCCAAAGAACCCAGTAGTAATTTACTATGCTTTTTGCTTTGATGTGGTACAAGGCCGTATGAATGAGGCACTCAATGAGACTCATACTCACTCGTGAAGGTTTGCTAGTCCAGCTTACTAACCATTAAAGGTGCTTAGAAAATAAATATTTTGAGTTAGTGTATGCGATGTCACCTTATTTATAAACATATTCCAATTAATGCACATTTTTTTTTAAGTAGAGGAATTATATTGTGGTTTGAATTACCATGACCAGAAAATCCGGCGAAGACCTACGCATGACATACGGAAACACTGGACAGCTGTTTCGACCTTATAAGGTCTCATATATATCCTTGCCCTTAAGCTCATGATAATGCGTATTTCAAATCCTCTTGGGAAGATGTGGCCCAGGAGGTGACCGTGTCCTCTGTAAGAGTACGGATGTAACTTGCAAGACACATTCAGGTTAATTGGCTGCGCAATTACGATAACCAGTTGATTAGGCGTCACTTGTGTGCGATATGGACACGTGGCTCAGTTGTAGAGTTTCGGCTCTGCAATCTGTAGTCGCTGGTTCGATCTCCAGTAGTGGAGATCACGGTATACACTGCTGATAAGATCTAATATGGTCGAAACAGCTGTCCAGTGTTTCCATTTGACATGCGTAGGAGTTCGCTGGATTTTCTAGTTATTCAATTCACAATATTCCAACATGTTTTGATCTTATGACTACTTGAAATCAGGGTGTGTTTTTGTGCTCACCTTGTATATATCTGTCGGTCTTCGTGCTTGTGGTGTACATGTATGTGTGCGCACGCGGAAGAATGGTGTTGATGTAAAGTTCTCGGCCCAATCAAGAAGTGAATGACCTTTATTTCATTTCTGAAGGGTTTTACAGCCTCGAGAAACGTGTGTTGAATTGCGGAATAACTACGTTGGAAATTGGGTACGTTTTATATCTCTTGGTCATCCTCTTTTTGGTTAGGGCGACAACTTTTCAGCATCTCCTCATATAATTCTATGGAGTCAGACTGTGATCTAGACCAGTTGATATAATACCAGCAAGTACGAATACGTAGATTGCTTCAGAAAGAGACGAACAGACAGGTCGACACATTGCTTGTAGTGTAAAGGTTATCGTCATAGGAAATTGACACGGCGACCCGAGTTCAAATCCTGAACGAGGGTGTTTGCATTTCACATAGCACAAATACTCTTGGAAAAAGTATACATTCAACTATCCTTCTCTAGCTATGGATAAATTGTTGTGCGGATTGGGCCTTTTAATCTTGGTGTGGCAACCGATCAAGAAGAAAAACACGGAATTTAAACCCATTAATCTCCGTTTTGAGTCACATCCTGCTCGTGGTGGAGGGGTTGGGTAAATACATACATCGAAATAGGCTGATATGTAAGAAACGTCCTGGATGCGTGCAGAAATGTTTCAATATTTGTTGGGGACGAAATTGTTTGTCGAGTTATTGCGGTAATAACAAAAGTAATAAAGAAATAAGTCAAGTTGTCCGAACAACTCTTGGAATGATGAGAACTTATCTTTAACTCACAGAAGACTGTAGAATGGATCCGTCGAAATATTGCGGTAACAACAAAAGCAACCAACGAATGAGTTCATTTGTCCAATCAATTCTGGGACCAACCGCAAACTTTATAGAATTTTTGGTTGCAATCAAGTTTTAAAAGATCCCAGACCCAGATACCCGCTAATCGGTGTAAATATGAACCAATAATGTTAATTCCAGCTTGATAGTGTCTTTGCGAAATAAAATACGTGAACCATTTCGATTGGCGGAGATTGTCGACACAAATTGCATATGGCAGTGAAAAGTCATTTTGCAAAGCATTGTTCGGCCATTAGCTAATCGGTGAGCATTAATTTGTCCCGTCACTTATGACTGATTAGACGGCGAGTGGAAGGCGGGGCGCGTGACGTAACCAAGGCAAAAGGTATGATGGGTAATGAAGATCGGCGGCCATCTTGACAATCATTTGGCATCTTTCAAAGATGACGGACGACACTAATGTTCCATAATGATTGGACAATTTCGGCAAATGTACAATCTGTCCGTATACAAAGCGTTGAGCTCGAACTGGCCGGACTCGATCAACGTTTAGAGTGGGAAGGTGGGGGTTAAGTAGCTGTTTAATCACTTGAACATTTCGCTGATTTGTTACGATTACTAACAGACTGAGAGAAAAAGTCAATCATGGCTGACACTATAGGAGCGCCAACCAACAGCTCTGTGGTTTATTCTCTCCTTTTCTTAACTGCCGTAAGAATAAAAAAAAAATCTTTATGACTGACGTTATGTTAGTTGCAAAGTAAATATTTATATTTTTGATCCTTTAAAACTTTTCCAAGTTCAAATCGTTGACGAGGGAGAGTCCCCGTGGCGTAATGGCTAAAGTGCTGGACTGTGATATCGTAATAAGCGAGTTCAAACTCCAGTCGAGTAATTGCGTTTGCTTTCAGGCTAATACCATTGGGAATGGTATGACTTCTTTTATACATCACAGTTATAAGCTAAATAGTACCATGACTGTTTTTCTATAAGAAAGACTTTGGCGTTAAATAACCCACGAAAGCTGATATGCCATTAAACTAAGTAATCAAACCCTATCACCGATTAGGCTGTTTGCGTTTCTCTCCGCACTAATGCCCTCAGAAAAAGAATTTGTTTTCTTTGCCCAACTATGAGTAAATAGCAGGATATACGAAGTTCTTTAGTTAAGCAATTCAGGAAATTAAAAACTCTAAATTCAAGCCAACGATACTCTGCTTAAAAAATGACTTTGTGTCATATCTTGCCTGTGTAGATAAGCCTTTTGGGTTGACCAAAATTCATTGAATGACTCCAAGATTACCTATTCCAGGATTCATATGCCACTTGCAGTCACTTCTTTCCCTACTTACGTTATTGAAATTAAAGTTCCACCCGGAGAAATACTTGGAGTAGCCCTAGCCATCCGGACAGACGCTTCTAACGTTCTGAAGAAGAAAAAGCAACGGAAGTTGTACAAGTTTGTAGAATGCTCTATTAGCTGCGACCAGAAATTGTGAATTAAATCGATTTTCAATCCTTTCTTTTTGGATTTGTTTCCGGTTCTCGTTCTCATCAAAATGACGTAGGCTTGTTTATTTATTTATTTATTTTTAATGTCAATCTGGTATCATTTATTTATTGATTTATCTCCAGCTTCTTCCAACGACTTTCATCTCTTCGATCCCTGCCTCCGTCTTTACTTCTCCGCTTCACGTTCCTCTTCCGGCATAACGAATTCCTTTTTCTCTCTACCGTCTTTTCTTCTTTTTTTTTTTTGCCTTATATTCTCCTTCTATGTAAAATGTTCTTCTCTTCCTATTGCGCGATCATTCTTTCGTCTTAGTTTACCATTCTCCTTCACTAAGAATCCTCTCGTTCTTTCTTCGCCTTACGTCCACCTTTAGAGATAATACTTTCTGTTCAGAGGGTAGAATGATTCTGAATATTTGTACTTTTCTATAGTATCTACAACAGCAATAATAATAAGAAGAAAGATAAGAACCTAGACCTTGCAAGGGAACTGAAAAAACTATGGACCAATTGTAATCGGTGCGCTCAGTACAGTCACCAAAGGATTAATATAAGGACTTGAAGAATTGGAAATAAAAACACGAGTGGAGACCATCCAAAGACAGCACTGTTAAAATCGGCCAGAATACTGAGAAGAGCCCTGGAAACTTGAGGAGACTTGATGTCCCTTAGACTTCAGTGAAAGACCATCAGCTGATGCTGAAGTGAAAAACTCTCAAAGGAGTAAAATGATAGAGTAATAATAAAAGAAAGCGAAAAGAAAGACATATACCAGGATTTTGCCTGAGTGCTGAAAAAACGCTGTGGAAGATGAAAGTGACGACAGTGATACTAATTATAGTCGGAGCGTTTGAAACGGTTTCCAAAGGAAAAGAGACAGGAGGGGGGACTGGAGATCTGTGGAAAAATCGAGACCATCCGAGCCACTGTAGTGTTAAGATTAGCTAGATTACTTGGAAGAATCCTGGAGACCTTAGAAGACTGGCTGTCACTCAGACTCCAGTGAAAAACAACAATTTAGAGCCGATATGAAAAAATCGCATGAAGTAAAATAATGATAAACAATAATTAGAAGAAAATGAAATGAAAGAAAAGAAAAGAAAAAGACTAGAAGAAAAATCAGAATTATTCATATCCTCTGTTGTATTCGTTTTAGAGTCTTTGTCTTCAATATACAGAAAAAAGACGCTTTCGGCCCGACCACAAACGGAATAGCTACCCACTGATTTTCTCGCAAGCGCACGTAGTAATATTCTCCGTGGAAAATCCACTGTTAAATTTGAAAATTGTTTCCTTTATATATATATATATATATATATATATATATATATATATATCAGTTATATTCAGTCAGTGTTCGAAGACAATGGATGTGGATTATTTGCGTATAGAATATATGAGGAATTTCATATAAATCTATGGGAGTGCTCGATGTATGACTATTGTTATATATTCTCTATTCAGGTTTAAATAAAACTCACAAAGAGAGCGTATACAATACAATTAGAAGAAAACTTAAACCTGATTAAAGATAAAATAAAGATTGCTTCAAATATATATATATATATATATATATATATATATATATATATATATATATATATATATATATATATATATATATATATATTGAAGCAATCTTTATTTTATCTTTTATTTTCATTTCTATTTTCGGATTTACACTCTCTTCTTTATACGCCAGCCATTGCGCATGTTTTTGTTTTTCGTTTTTTGTTATTTTTTTTCGCTTAGTTTTACCTGTCATTCTACTCACTTCCGGTCGTTATTCAACGCAAGTAAAAAGAAACGTAACAAAAAAAAAAAAAAGAAACGAAAAAATGATGGAAATAAAATAGTTTAGCAGAAACAAATTGCAAAATAAGATTCATTTTTATTTTTTATAAATCTTTTATTTATTCTATTTTATTTATTCATTCATTTATCGTTTATTATTTCTTTGTTTTTTTATTTTCTTTGTTTTTTATTTTATTTTATTTTATTTTTGTTAAACTGGGACACAAAACGGAAATGTTAACTCTGCTTACTACATGACAAATTCATAAGTGCAATTGAAAAAACGTTCAGAAACAAAGTATCAATGCATGTAGGAAAAATACTAATTGGTTTCTATTAGGTTAAACGCGTAGTGGTGAACAAGCGATTCTTCTAAATCATTACTATTGCAAAGTGCTTCACTGAAATGTTATCTTATAAATCCCATAGGATAATATTATAACAGTTATATCATATGGACTTCTCGTTGGGGGCTTGGCTGGCACTGAAAGAGACTGAGTCGACATTTTTGGCGTCGAAAGTTTAACTCACGCTGAAAGTGGAATTATGGGATATTTTTTATATCATTTTCATATTGCATTTGTTTTTAGTTTGTTTGTTTTTGGGGAGGTCTGTTTTGTTTTTTTCTTTTTCTTTTTGTCTTTTTGTTTGTTTTTAATTCTATTACTTGCTTTATTTTTTATTTTTGTATCTTATTTCTTTTATTTTTGTAGTTTGTTATTTTTTGTTTTATTTTCGAAATATAGTTATTTGTTTTTTTTAATTGCTTTTTTTTTTGAATATTTGATTATTTGTTTTATTTTTGTTTTCATTGTATATTGTTTGTTCTATTTTTATTTTCAAATTGGTTTTATGGAAAAATTCTTGTTCTTCCAAGTTTTACCTTGGTCAGTATTACTGTATGATTGCATCACTTGGATTCTCACAAAACGCTTTGGAAAAAAGCTGAGTCGGGACGAGACAAAAATGCTGCTAGCTGTTTTGAACATATCCTGTAAGCAGCACCTTACAAAACACCAGCTGTATGGCAACTTACCTCCCAACTTACAAATCATCCAAGTAAGACGAGTTAGACGATGGACACTGTTGGAGAAGTAAATACGAACTTATAAGCGAATTCTTTTCCTTCTATGGACTCCTACACATGGGCACATCAGAGTTGGCTGGCCGGCAAAAACTTACTTTCGTCAGCTCTTTGCAGACTCTGGATACCGTCTAGAGGACTTGCCAAGAGCGATTACCGATAGGGACGAATGTCGAGAGAGACTCAAAGGAGTCTGTGGTCTCTGGACGTCACGATGATCACGATGATTTATCTTATTCTTAATTAAACTTTATTACTCTCTGCAATATCAATGAGTATCTTATGTTAACCTTGTATTAGTGTGTTTAACTAAGCAACTCTCTAAGCTTACATAAATATACCCTTTTTTCAGGCAACGGTTTTTTAAACAATGTTTTGGCTGAACCATCCTTCAACCTTTATCAGTTGTGTTAGACAAATAAAGAGGGAAAATGGATCATTTTTAAAGTTTTCCTTACGAAAACTATATTTTTACTCGACAGCTGTTTCGTGTTCAATACAATTTTTAAAATCTGAATAATTGTACTGAATATTAAAAAAGCTTTCATGGGATATTGAATAAAAAAGAAGTAATAGTACTATATATATATATATATATATATAGTAATAGTACTATATATATATACAACTCTTCCGCACAAGCATGATGTGACGCAAGGTCGATTTTAAAGTGGAGGTTTGAATTTAGAATTTTCCTTCTTCTAGACTGGTTGCCATATAAAGGTTAACAAACCAAGTCGCTTCTACTATTTATCCATAGCTGTAGGGAAAATAGTTTAATGCATACCTTTCCCAAGACAGTTAGCGCTAAATGAAAATACTAAGAACTTCGACCAGGATTTGAACTCGGGTCGCAGTGTCCATTTCCTACAACGATAACCATTACACTACGAGCACCTGTGTGTGTGTGTGTGTGTGTGTGTGTGTGTGTGTGTGTGTGTTTATAGAGCCCAGTAAAACAGCAGATCATAGCGAGATCTTTATTAATATACTTAAAATTCTCTCAAAGAATAAAGCAATTTCCAATGCAATTTGAAATTGAATAATAACTTTGAGTGGTCTACACTGAGTGCTTTTTTAAGCATCCAAGTTCTCGGTATCACGGATATAACTATAAAATTAGAAACCTTCACTCCTCCTGAAACAGAAGCTTCAGTATCATCATAGACTGCTGCATTCAGTTTTATCGTGTATATACATATAAGAATATATAATAATAAATAAATATATATATATTACTTTTTATGTATATTTAATAGCGTGGACGCTTGTCTGCGACCACATATAGCTCTATCACAGATATTGAGTACTCTCCAAAGTATACCGCATTTGGTCTGCCCCAAACCCACGAAGTAAGATAGTAACAACCAATACTGTTATAAGAATATATATATATATGAGATTGAGAGAGTAATTGTCGAAACGGTCAGCCTAAAGCAAATATAAAAGTGTTGATAATTGCTGATTCACATCCGTTTGTGCGTATTTATATTATAGATGCAGAGGTGTGCATTTGTGTACATTTATATATAGGTATACAGGTATATATATATATATATATATATGTGTGTGTGTGTGTGTGTGTGTGTGTGTATTGATATTCGTACATACATTCGTATATATAAAATATATATGCTTATATAAACTTATATCTATGCTCTTATATGGATTTGTGAGCACACACACACACATACACACACTCATGGAGATATATTTATAAATCACTGCGTCACTTGATAAGCTATTTTATTGGCTGTTTGATTATCCGTTAGACGTTGGCAAGGGAAACAATTTTTTCTTATTTCAACAATTTTTTTTTTTTTTTTGTCGAAGAGACAAGACTTTACTCCCGAGTGCCGGTGTATTTGATGTCAAAAAATTGATTTTACTTTCTTCTTCTTCTTCTTCTTCTTCTTCTTCTTCTTCTTCTTCTTCTTCTTCTTCTTCTTCTTCTTCTTCTTCTCATTATTATTATTATTATTATTATTTGACAACTTTCAACTTCCAAGTTTTTTTTTCTAATTATGTTTTTGCTTGATTGATAGTTATGCGACTGCCTACCTCAATACATCGTCCTTATCAATGGCGTCAACCCTAGTGAAAATCATATTAGAGAATATGATCGAAAGGACTTAATTTTTCAACTCTTCGTTTCACTCTTTCCGTCTATTATCTCAATTGTCGTCTACTACTACTACTACTACTCTCTCTCTCTCTCTCTCTTTCTCTCTCTCTCTCTTTCTCTCTCCCTGTCTATCTCGCTCTCACGTACACACACACGTTTATATGTATATATGTATATGAAAATTTTACTATTACTAGAATAAAGATAGAATAGAGAGAAAAACTCAACTAATACCCGGACCTTGCCAGAGAGTCAAAAAAGTTATGGAAACAATTGTAATTGGAGCCCTTCGAACCCCCCACCAAGAACTTGGAAAAGAAACGGGTTGAACTCGAGATCAGAGGTAGAACCGAGACAATCCAGTTTACAACAATGTTAAAATCAGCTAATATACTTTGAAAAGTCCAAGAGATCTGAGAAGATTTTCTGTCACACAGACTAGTAAAAAACACCCGTTACTCTAGATGCGTAAAATTCGCAATAATAATAATAATAATATTAATAATTCCCTTTGTAAGAGGAACAACAGAGGAACTCAAACAAATGGGTAAGAGAACAAGAAAGTTGATGACGATTCATTACATCCAAGACGACTTGGACAGACTATATGTGTCAAAAAAAGGAGGAGAAGGATTCGTCAATAAATATTGCGTGGATGCATCAATACGATGAGTCGAAGATTATATTAAGAAGTGCTAAGAAAGATTACAACGGCCAATATCAGCACTGACAGTATAAGGACAAACAGATCTGCAACAAAAACTAGGAAACAGAAATGGAAAGAAAACAACTGTATGGATATTTCAAGCAACATATTGGCGAAATCTCACACAAGTAGATATGAGTATGGCTACGAAAGGGAAATCTTTAGAATGAAACTGAATTTCTTCTAATAGCACCACAAAACAACGCCATAAGGACCAATTACATTAAAGCGAAAATCGATAATATTTAACGGAATAGCAAGTGTAGGTTATGTGGTGATAAAGACGAAACGATTAATCACATGCGCGAATGTAGCGAACTCGTGAAAAAGCACAACTGGAGAGGAAGGGGATCCGCTCGGAATTGTGCAAGAAAATGTAATTTGACTATACTACCAAATAATATATGAAAAAAACAGAATCCGTGCAAGATAATGAGATGAATAAAATTCTTTGGTATTCTGAGATACAAACAGATCCCCTAAACCCAACCAAAAGACTAGATTATTAACAACAACAAAAAAAAAAAGAAAAACTTGCTGTGTAGTGGACTGTGCCGTCCCAACGGACAACAGAATGAAAATCAAACCACGAAAAAACTAAAAAAGAGATAAGTACTTTGATATTGCTAAAGAACTAAGAAAGTCGTGAAACATGAGAGTAATGGTAATACCAATGGTAATTAACGTGCTTGGAACGGTCCTCAAAGGCTTAGAAAGAGAGTTGGAAGAGTTGGAAATCGGAGGACGAATTGAGACTATTCAGACAACAGCATTGTTAAGATCTGTAAGAATACTCAGAAGAGTCTTGAAGATCTGAGGAGATTTGCAATTGCTCAGACTCCAATGAAATATTATCAGCTACCGCGCTGGTGCGTAAAACTCGCATGGAGTGAAATAATAATAATAATAATAATATCCGAACTAAAGTACAAAACCTGGATGGGAACTGAAGCTAGAAGAACAAATAAAGAAACTACGAAAACAAGCGAAAGCTTTTAGGAAGGAAAATACCCAAGGACACCAAGAAATTCAATGGTCGAAAATAGACAACAGAAGACCAGACTGACTACACAACTGGAAAAAAAAATAAACCAAAATATATTGACGAAATAAGGGAAACTCAAAAGGTACCGGAACAGAACCAAATAATACAAACAGAGGTGGCAAATTGAAGTGTAGTATCTGTTCCTCTCTTTCAACCGTGTTCTTATTTTGGTATAAAAGTAAAGTTGGTGACCTTAGACGAGGCTGACCCGAAGGCTCTCTTTTCGATAGTTAATACACCGAGGTGTAAGGGAGGGCGCTACTCCATTCCCTGGATTGCTCCACTTTACCCTTGATCTTTACATTATAATGCTGTGTTAAACAAAGCGGCATCAAGTACCATTTTTGAGTCTTTGGTATGAACCCCGGTCTCAAGGACCTTTGGCGAGGACTCTACTCATTAGGCCAATGGCCTGGTGTGAGCTTAGTCCCGAGTATTCCAACTTTGCCGTAGCACTTTCCACATTGCACCAGAGAGGAAAATGCTAGTCGGTTGGTTGGTTGGTTGGTTTTATGGCATATCAACCCTTAAGGGTTATTTAATGCCAAATCCTGTTTATATATAGTTGGCCCGGGAGACCTGGGTTCAATCCCAGGTCGAGTCATACCAAAGACTTTAAAAATGGAACTTGATACCACCTTGCTTAACACTCAGCATTATAAGGTACGGTTCAAGGGTAAAGTGGAGCAATCCAGGGAATGGAGTAGCGCCCTCCCCTACACCTTGGTGTAGTAGCTATCGAAAAGGGAGCCTTCGGGTCACCCTCGACTATGGTCGCTAACTTTACTTTACTTACATATATTTATAATTTGTATAATTTATAAGCGAATAGTTTATAGATCACTTTATCTTTTAACGAATTAGAGCTCATTTACTTGCTTACAGTTAAATGCTTTCAAGTCTTGCTATCTAAAACTAATTGTTCTATTTGATATCATTCATTCGTTTAGACCCAGTTAAATGGTTTCAAGTATTACTTCAAGTCTTGCTATCTAACACATAATTCTATTCAACACTCTAATACAAATAATTTACAGTGTTGTATGGTTTCAAATAATAATTCTTAGTAAATGTTTGAACAGTTCTATTTGTACTACAGATAGGACCCTAACAAGTACTACCAATCCAGGTCAGAGTGGACCTGGGAGTAATGGCAATGAAGTGGTACTACACATTCCTCAAAGCCTTACCATCAGATGCAGTTTAGTGTCATACCCAAGACACTTGTTTAGGGTGGTCTTACTCTCTTTGCAGAGTTGCAGCCTCAGCCGACAGAGTGAAGATAAGGAACGGATCGGAAGAAACCGACATTCGTGTGATAGTGGTCGCTATGGCTGGAGCTGTTTTAGAGGCCTCACCTATGCGTACATATATGGAACTTCCTGTTAAACTAATTATCTCTCACATATCACAACTAAGGACACGCAGTTAAAAAGGGCTTTTTTTCTTTTTTTGTTCCTTTACCCTACAGTAAAGAAACTCATCATTATCATCATCATCATCATCAAGGCGTGCTGACAATGTGAATTCCTTGAATCTCTCTCGACATACCTCCCTATCGGCCATCGCTCTTATTAAATCCTCGAGAACAGCAGTACTCAAAAGTCTGGTGCTCCAGAGCAAGTCATCCACTGCCGGTATTTGGCAAGTTTCTTGTTTCCCACCTAAATACCCGTTTACAAAATGGATATGAAAATTAACACAATCTTTATAATATTCATTGATTTTTCTGGCAAAGAATTTTGTTTGGTTTCTTTGTTTAGTGGCATATCAACCTTTTTGTATTATTTAATGCCAAAAAGACTCTAGTAGAACAGCAATGATGCTACTTAAGCCATGGCCAGGAGGATAAGGGGGTTTCATGCCTTTCCCTAGAATATTAGTCCAAAAGTGAACGTAATAGCTCGACTGGATATCGAACTTGCTTACTTCGAGATTGAAGTTCAGCACTTAAACAATTACGCCACAGCGACTCACGAAAATAGCATCACTACGGATATTCAAACATTATTTTCTCAAATATAGTAACGGTCCATGGCACATCCAAAGAGTATCTTGCTGGTGCGTCACAAAAGATAGTTTGAGAAGCACGCTTCTTGACGGCATCCAGTGTCCGCACAGAGCTGATGAATTAAAATTTTTGCTAATCGGTCAACACTGGTGTATCCATGAGTGGGAATCCATTGGAGAACGACGATTATAAGTTCATCCTAACTTCTTTAGCAGTATCCAACATGTCTTGCTCGTCTTACTTTGATTGTGTATGAGATGGGAGGTAAGTGGCTGTACAGCTACTATTTTGTAGGTTGCTTCTTAAGAATCTACACCGCGATTTTAGGACGGGTTGGGTTTTTTTTCTTTCCTTGGAACGAAAACTTTTCACGGTATAAAACGCATATCATATTTACTTATATGAAAGAATTACTAAGCTTGGTGTATTCTGGCACAAGGCCACAAATATTGGGCATATAGTGGGAGTGGAGTTTACTAAAGTAGAAATAATCTGCTTTCTAGTACTTCACGTTGATGTTATTTATTAAGTTTAACTTTGGCCAAAAGCCACAAGCGTAGAGCACCCGGTAAGCATTCAACTCACTATTCATTAATAATGATTTCTATTTCGCTGACCACAAATACTAATACGAATAGTTCCTTTCTAAAAAGAACCAACAGTTTCATCATAGACGAGACTGTTCGCATTTCACATCGCGTTTATATTCTTGAAGAAGATATGAATCCATATTCTCCCTACCCTCAACGATACTATTTGTCGCTGCCTCCCACCAGACAGGACTTGACACAAGGTCAAAAGCCCGAAGACCGATTAAAGTGGGGATAAGGGGGAGGGAAGGTCGGGAACGAGTCGAGACTCGAACCCTGCTGGTCTGTGCTGCTCATCGGCTCACTTGGTGCAATGTGAGCCTGGTGAGGCAAGCAGTTTCACGAACCCAAATGTGGGTCCGGGCACGTATGCCAGGTTATGGCTTGAACTAGACACCCACGTCTAGTGCCATACATAGGTTCCTGAGAGCATCCGAAGATCTCCCCTCAACGATGGGTAATTAGAAGGACAGACTGAGTTCTTTAGCCTTAGTTTGACAGCTGGTCTTGAAGAAGGGAAACTCTGAAGTCAAACCAGCTGTACTCCTCTTTAAAATTGACCTTGTGCCGCTTCTTGTCCATGAGAGTTCGGGGGAATATATTCGACATGATATTATGATTTCAAACAGTCTCCACCGGTCCACCATACTTATGAGAATAACTAATTCCTTTCCGAATAGAAGCACCAGTACCATCATGTACCGTAGTTACAAAAGGGAACCCAATGGGTTCCCGAATCGTCAAGTTTTTAAAGACTCGTAAAATAAGACCTATAAATAACTCCTCCCCGTTGATGTCCGCGTAAGTTTTTAAAACCAAATAATAATGATAATAATAATAACGATGGCTCCTGTTTTCTTCTACTTGCCATTATTTGAGATTTATCCCTACATAATAACCAGCCCCCTACCCCTCGCCGCCACCAAGGGCAGAGGCAGACAGGCGGGCGATTTCAACAGGCGGATCACTGATCAAAGAAAGTTATCTTGCAACTGCAATCTTCAAAACATATCGTTTCCTTTCTCAATGCGAGTCTATTGACCAGCGCATGCGTATACAGTAACAAACAAACATTGGCATTTTTGATAAGAAACGGTGATACGAGACGAATAAAAAGGAATACTACTAATAAAATAGGCCATAAAATGATAAGAAATATATGCAGAAATCAATGAGAATACAGGCGGTTTTGAATAAAATAGGTTTTATGCTTTGGCGTTGTAGCAGGAGGTCTTCTAATCGACGTCTTGGAGAGGACAGACAGAACTGAACACGTGAATTACCCGGCTCAGGGTCATATTCTGAAAAAAAAAAGAAAATGTCTGAGTCTATGGTTTAGAAAATTTTTCAATACAAACTTCAAAGCTGCTCATTACTTTTTTTTAAAAAAGTGTTCAACTCTTGGAATAAAAGAGAGAGAGAGAGAGAGAGAGAGAGAGAGAGAGAGAGAGAGAGAGAGAGAGATTCACAAACAATAACGGCTTAAGAATCTAAACAAAGCTCTGACCAGACGGTATCTCTCAGTGTGTTATAAACAGTAATAGGTTCATTACTGATTCTTGCTACATCTGGATATCACGAGTTATGTGCTTTTGTTTTTTTTATTAATGTTTATTCGGACACTGAGTTATAAATGATTAAACCGAACAGACGTGTGACCCGGACTTTGAGTGAAAAAGCCCGAAACGAACGAACTCAGCTAACTAAAAAAGTAAAATATGATGTCAGAAGTGGCCAGAATAAGCTAAGGTTCTTCAAAAAAAAAAAAGAAAAAAAAAAAAAGGCAAATGAATCTACAACTCCCAGAAGCATTCGACATTTTGAATCCCATCACATGATCGACTTGGCAGGAAAGAATCGAAAGATTCCGAAGTGCGTCTAAGTTGCATTTGGAAGCTGGACCAATTCAAATAAGCACCCTAATATATTTTATGAGCACAGAGACAGAAAATGTTTTAAAAACAGTTATATTTTTTAAGAAGAAAGACGAAAATGACTTCGAAACTATAATGATAACATTCGAAGCTTATTTCATGCGCAAGAACATCACTCATAAAAGGACCATGTTTCACTTGAGAGCAGAATGTCCGAAGAATGTGTCACAAGATTCGTGCGAACATGATATGAACTCGCAGATGGTTGTAACTTCGCCTGCAAATAACAAAAAAATAAAGGACAGATTTAACATCGGACTTCAGGACAAAGGATTCTCGGAACGCCTTCAGATTAACTCAAACTTGAAACTTGACAAGGCCTTAGAAATGGCGAGAAGTTATGAACAAATCAGAACACAAATGAAAGAAAGGCAAAGATTAAAAAAAAAACGTCAACGTATTCTGAACGAAAGAGGAAAATTACAGAAATACTCTCAGATCGAAACTAGAAGAAAAATATATAGAAAGAAACCGGCTACATGATTGGGGCCAGTGTCTAACAAAAGGTCTAACTCGTAATAAATGCAACCGCCTCAATCACTTCACAAGTAGAATGAAAATAAAAAGCGACATGAAAGAAAATCTGTTAAGCTCACTCACAGAGGAAAATAAAACGCTCGACCTACAGTTCGCTTATTTAAAGATTTGGGGTAACTACCTGAAATTTCGAATAGACACAGGAGGAGACATTGTTGTAATCATCATCATCATCACGTCGTGCTGGTAGCACGGATATCCCTGACCCTCTCTCGCCACTTTTCCCTATCGTTCATCGCCTCAGGCAGGTCTTCCGGACAGCATCCCGTATCCTCACATAGTTGCTGAATGTATGTTCGTGCTGGTCGTCCTGCTTTTTGCACGGCCATGTGTGGGGGTCCATAAGCAACGAAAACTTTTTAAAAATTCGGTTAGGTTTATTTATTTATTTATTTTTATTTATTTATTTTTTTGGCATATCAGTCATTGTTGGTTATTCAATACCAAATCCATTTTTATACATAAAAACAGTTCTTTTTCAAGCAATTCAGTGTAGCCTAAGTACACAGTTTAGTTCTATTTAACCCATAGATAGGACCCTACCAGGTGCTACCACACTGGGCCTGAATGGACCCGGGGGTGATGGCAATGAAGGGGTACTCCGCATTCCCAAAAAGCTCCAGCATTACTGGAACCTCACCATCAAATTTAGAGTCATATATAGGACACTCGTTGGGTGAGTCTTACCCTTCTGCAGAAATGCAGTCGGTGTATTCTACAGCTCCTGCTGATTGAACAAAAAAATCTTCTGAATAGATTGCCTTTAAGATCGGCAGAAGGAAGATTTAGAAACCTAGCGCCACATTATCGTACGAAGAAAGATACCAGACTTCCACTAAGCATAAAGGGAAAAATTACTTATTCAAAGTACCTGTACAAAATAGTGGGAATATAGAAAATTTGCTGTTCATTTGATGAGAATGGTTATAAAAGTCGACCAAGTCCAGAATATATTTGACCGAGGAGACTTACTTGAAAGGTGAACCAGTGGAAATTCATCTAAGATGTGAAGTCATACCGCATCATGACAACGAGACGGGTAGCGTTTCCTCTTCAACCAAAAGTTAAGAAAAAAACGAACTGGAACGTCTAGAAGGCGAAGACATAATAGAAAAGGTCACTCAGCCGAAAGACTGTAGCGCGCCAGTTGTTCTAGTTAAGAAAAACAAATAGTATGTACGTTTATGTGTTGATTTAAAAATGTCATTCAACCAATGTCGGATATACAAGGAACACACAATAAGTTTCCAGACTTTTATTGATAAAACACACATGAAACTCTAGTTCCCTTCGAAGTAATTTCCTCCGGCTGTAATGCACTTGTTGTACCGTTCCAACAACTTCTGGAAGGCCCCATGGAAGTCCTCTTGTGTGAGCGTTTCAATGACCTTCATCACAGTCTCTTTCATCTCCTCAATTACCTCATAACGACAGCCTCTGAGCTTAGGGAATAACCAAAAATCACAGGGAGCAAAGTCTGGACTATAGGGAGAGTGACGAATTGTCTTGATGCCCATCTTAGTCAAATAGTCTGTGACAAGGATGGAGTTGTGGACTGGTGCAGTGTCCTGGTGGAAATGCCAGTGAGCCTCTTCCGACGGAATCTCTTCCTAAACTCCCTTAAAAACTCAACATAGTATTCCTTGTCAACTGTCTGTCCAGTGGGAACCCAGTGCATGTAGATCATGACAGTGCTGTCAAAAAAAAGGGATCATCAAAGGTTTGTTGGTGGATTTGCTCTGTCTGACCTTCTTGGGTCTGGGAGAGCCAGCATCCTTCCACTGGGAACTCTGTCTCTTGGTCTCTGGGTCATAGCAGTAGATCCAATTTTCATCGCAGGTCACCAGAGCATTTAGAACTGCGGGATCTGAATTGATCAGCTCGACCATCTCCCTGCTGTCATGACAACGTCTTTCTTTCTGGTCTTCTTCGAGCATCCTCGGGACAAACTTCGCGCAAATCTTCCGCATCTTCAGTTCCTCGCGAATAATTGTGTGTACAGTTCCCACACTGACATCAAACTTATTGTCTCTATAGACACACGACAGTCCTTATCTATGAAATTATTTATTTGGCCAATCAAGTCTGGTGTTCTGAATTCCTTACTCTTCCCACACCTCTCATCATCCCTCACAGACTCCCTGCCTTCCTTGAATCTCTTATGCCACTCAGAAACTGATGCTCGATTCATGCAAGATGCTCCAAAAGCAGTCTGAAGCATTCCATACGTTTCTGTGGCATTTTTTGCAAGTTTAAAACACAATTTTATTGCATATCATTCTTTTAAAGTGTCCTCACGTCCAGATTGCATTTTTGAAATTCACCAGCTGTGACAATCAGGCTTTAATAAGGTCTATTCCAATTCGTGCTGTAGCTGTTCATTTGAACCTGAAATCATTAAAAATTGGTCAGTCATCTCATAAGATGTATAGCAATAACATAGTGAATTTTCAAGAGTCTACGACAATTTTAAATGCCTGTATAAAAAATTCTGGAAACTTATTGAAGGCACCTAGTATCAAATAAAAGGAATAGCATGGTATTGGGACGAACCACAGAGAAAAGCATTTTCGGGGGTAAATCAGTTATTAACTTCGTCCCCTGTCCTTGCATTTTATGATCCCACCAAACCAATTGTAGTAGCAGCGAACACCAACAGTTATAGACTTTGGGTAACATTGTATCAAGAAGTAGGAGGCAAAAAGAAAGCGCACAGCTTTCGAGTTGCGTACCCTTACAACTGCCGAAAGAAATTATGCCCAAGTAGAAGAAGAATTCTTCACAGCAGTTTGGTCCTGCGAAAAAATTACCAAGTATATCCATGTAAAACCGGACATTGGCCAAGCGGTTAGAGTGTTCGCCAATGGCCCGGGAGACCTGGGTTCAATCCCAGGTCGAGTCATACCAAAGACTTTAAAAATGGTACTGGATGCCTCCTTGCTTAACACTCAGCATTATAAGGTACGGATCAAGGGTAAAGTGGTGCAATCCGGGGAAAGGAGTGGCGCCCTTCCCTACACCTTGGTGTAGTAGCTATCGAAAAGGGAGCCTTCGGGTCACCCTCGACTATGGTCAACAACATCCATGTACATACATACGTATACGCTACCCAATGATTACACACATACCTATACGCTCGCACCCACATGCGTATGCACCCATATATGCTACACCTATTCGTATGCACACTCATGTAGACACCCTGGAAACAACGTGAATTAGTACATCTAAATATGTGCACCTAGAAGTAGAAGAAGCTATACTATCACAGATGTAAAGCTTCTTGGAATATCTTTGTGAAAAACTTATATTTTTCAACTTATAAGGAATGGATAACATTAAGATTCAGAACAGCCAGTATTTGTGCCACTACAGAGAAGTACACGTATCCAGGAGATTTAAGACTTTTTCGGGTCTCCATCTATGGGTCAAATAGATCTTGATTTGGTTTCTTGGTTTCTTTGTTTAATAACATATTAATATTTGTGAGTCCTTTAATGCCAGTCATCCTTGTGGAAAAACAGCAGTGATACTATTTAACCCATAGCTCTGGGAGGAAGATAAGGAGATTCGTACCTTTCTTAAGAATATTAGTTCATATGAGCATACAATGAACACTTCTAGGCATAAAATAACCCTAGACAGGTTGACATACTATTAAAATCAACCTGGCAACTTGAATTCCAGTTGAAAAATCTCTCTTCATTACTGTTTCCTGGAAACAAAAATGCAAATCAGGATGTTAAATTACAAATTTCATCAGTTTTAGCCATTTTTCAGTCAAGAGTCCAGGAGTGGAGACCCACCTGGCATGGGGGTCACCGATTCCATTTCCAACAACGATGACCATTACGTAAAGCAGAGCTCCCTTGTTCACATTTGTACAGGTTTCCAAAACAGTAGATATAATTCTGAGCAAATTTTCTTAACCATTACTCTACGAGGACACTCCACCTTAATCTATTTGTATAAAACTTTAAATATTCATAAAAAAGATTAGAAAAAGAATAAGACCTTAATGTACGAGTGACAATTGTCAGTCGATTGACCCATCGGCTTTAGTTTTGACATCTTTATTTATCCCAATATAAGAGTTTTATCATTCACCGCCAATATCACCGATGTTTAGATAGATGTGAGGTTCTGTCTTGGAAATTTACCGCCAGTCACTGCTCGCAAAATAATGAATTGGTTGCAGTTTTTAGAATCTCCGAATACAAACTCACGTTTAACGACTGAAGCGGGAAATATGTTTGTCTGATCAATGAACAAAAAAAAAAATTTTTTTTCAGAATCATTTGAGGTTTTAAATGATGCATCTATTATTGGTCATTGGTCCCGTAAGCTGGTTCGGTATATAGGGACGCTGATTTCTTAGTGAGAATATCCTGGTGGAGCCCCTCCAACTCCTGGTCATTTTTTGGCTTTAGGCATAATGTATCCGCACAAAACTGCAAATATCCACAAAAATGCACAACTCCTTAGCGTACGAGTGTCAGTTGACAATCGATTAGCAAAAATTACTGGTGCATGAACTATTGTTTAGCCCCCCGCTTCTATTCCACGTCGATATCAGTTTTATCATTCACTAACACCATCACCATCACCATCGCCACCACCACTCCCTAAATTCAGAGAGAGGTCAGGGTCTATCTTGGAAAATTATCGCTACTTTGTGCTCACATAAAAACGAATTGGTTTCAGTTTTTAGAATTTCTGAATATAAACACTCGTTCGTCGACTGAAGCAAGAAATATGTTTACCTGATCAACGGACTAAATTTTTATATATTTATAAAAAGGTCAAAAAATATCTTGACCTCAACCATCTTCAAAAAATTAGTTATTGACCGGAAATTGGTTCCAACGAAGAAGAAAATACTGACCTTTGTTCTCAAAGGTCAAGGGTTATTGGACCTCAACGAGAAAAAGAAAAAAAAAGAGAAAATTTTGATTTTCATGGAAAATTTGAAGAATTAGAGCCCGGTAAGGGAAAGACGAAATCTTTGACCTGAGAAGATCCCTGAGGGAATGAAATAAGCGAAGTCTTTGAGAAATCTCTCTAGGAACCAAGCACAGACCATTGCAATTGATTCTTGCTATTTCTCAACATTTTCAAAATGTCAACAGAACGGAAGATGAAAACGGCTGAGAAATAATTTCGTTTTTATCAGTCTTTTTTCTTTTTTGTTTCTATCTATTAAAACTTATACATTCAACGTCTGTTTCTCTAAATAGACTCACAGTTTTTGTTTTGATTGATTGGTTGATTTTAATTACATGTCAACCCATCAAGGGTTACTTTATGCCGAGAAGTTAAGGAATCATGTACATTGTACGTTTATATTTACATTTCTTTTAACGCAGAGTAATCTGATTAATTTTAACGGTATGTCAAACCGTATGGAGTTATTTTATACCTAGAGGTTAGAGAATTGCGTTTTTTTACTTTAATATTTGCATTTTTTATGTAGTTTCCTTAGAGTTTTTTGTTGTTTTGTTTTGTATCGTACACGGTTATATGATAAAAAGTATTCCTATCTAATACAAATAATTCGCAAACAGGTCAATTTGAGCCATACTCTCGGTCAAAAGAAATTTGGAAGTAATAGCAATGAAGGGGTACTCCACATTCCCCAAAGTTACAGAACTGCAGCCCCATCACCAGATGCAGTTTAGTGTCTTACCCAGGACTCTTCTCTTTTTTGAGGGAAGGGGTACCCTTCTGCAGGGGATACAATTAGCTTATTCTAGGTCTTATTCTTGTCTCCCAACCTAGTTAGCACAGATTAGATGATCGAAGCACTCTTCACTTCAAGACTTGACAACTATATTAAATTAGTCTTGCTCTTATATTACTGGAACCATAGCCGAAAAGCATTACCTGTCGCCTAACTGTGCGCACAGTCATTGTTTGGTAACTGTCAACGTTAATCAAGCTTCGATGAACATCGATGGGAATCTTTTTTTTTTTTCAATGACACGCACTTACTTTCATGTCAGACGCTATTTCGGGTTATTGATTTGAAGGTTCAACTTCTACTGCCACACCACAAACATTTACCTATTGGGAGAAAATAATATTGGAGGAAATCTTTTCGGAGCATGCAAGTTCTTGACTACTGTTGGTGAAAATACGAAGCAAATGATTGTGCCGATGTGAAAAAAATAGTGTTTTAAAGTTGAAAACTTGCTCTATCCAGTGATGTCTTTTGTGCACCTTATATCTATTGTATTTTTCATATAAATAAATCGAAATTGCTTTCAGGCGCCACCTTTACACACACACACACACACACACATATATATATATATATATATTGTGACGGTTACATAGCAGCAACCAGCATACACTGGGAGAGAAGTAGTGGGAAGTTGCTGACCGGAAACCCCTGGAGTAGAAAGAATGAGACCCCTTTTGCCTAATCTGCGTGAATTGGAACGTGAGGGCGGGATAGATTGAAACGACACAATTAGGCAGAGACTCACGGTGTGAACGGTTGGAAAAAGAAATGTAACATGAACAGTTGAAAAGAAAACGTCGGCAGTCGGGAAGAAAAGGTACGACCACGCGTGAGAAAAATGAGCAGCAGAGAAGTCTGATAGAATATAATCTTTTATCACGTCTATATGGTGTATTCCCGTTAAACATCGCTTCTCAGATCAGTCCTATCCATATTTCTTGTGAATCTTATTATATGTTTATATTATTTTGTCAGTTGAGTGCTAACGGAATAAATGTATTTTATATGTTGTTGAAATTGCCGTAATGTTTAATTTTATTTTACTTGTTATTCTTATACGTTGTTTCCGTGCAATAATTCCTCACCTTTTTGTCGATACCGTTTATTATTATTTTTATCCGTAAAATATCCCTTATGAGCCAACTCGGGAAATAGGACGAATTACGAATTTTTATTCCTTTTACTTCTTCGACGACGTATCCGGGGACAAGAAATGTCAAAATATCGAGAATATCGTCCGGACACGAAAGGGGATCTAACAATATATATATATATATATATATATATATATATATATATATATATCGTAACAGTTTTGTCTTAATAAATGGAATCAGCAACCCGAGTTCAAATCCTGGATGAAGCTGATGGCATTTCCCTTTGGGGTTTTGCCATTGGAAAAGGCATGAATCCATCAGTTCTCCACTCAACTTAGGGTATATTGTATGACAGATGGATTCATTAGCCTCTGTAAGGCAAACATATATGCATACAGATTTATAAAGAGAGACATGTGTACGTACACTATATATATATATATATATATATATATATATACATACATACATAAAAATGCATACACTATACCCCCCACACACACATACATACATACATGCATGCATATACATGTAATATATATGTATTTACATGAAGCTATTACTCGTGTTATGACCGACGTTTTAAGACCAATTTTTCACATTAAAAACAAGGGGTCGTTCATTACACGAGATGTATTTTTGAAACGTCGTAACTTACTTTGTTTCTAGGCTTAACCTTACCGTAGTTTCAATAAAAAATGTCCCCGTCGAGTCTCGGCCTAAATAAAGGCTATTAGTTAAGATAATAAAGTTTTTACTAAACATTATAAAGTTTTTACTTAACATTGATTAGTATATTACCAATGCTATTGTGCGTCAGTTTACCAATTATATTCATCTAATATGCACGGGATATCCAAGTAAACACTGTTGGCTACATCAAGGTCTAGACTACATTATTTACTTACGGCATTGCATTGAATCTGATTGTATTACAGTAGTTTTGAGAGTATAAATAGTTGTTTGACTGTTTTCTGTTTACGTCATTGGATGTAAAAAAATATTTCTATTAGCAGAGCCAAAAGTTAGGGGTTGTTCATTACATGCAACATATGATAAAAACACCGATTTGTGGCTAAAAATTAGGTGTCATTCATTACGCGAAGTCGTTCATTATTCGAATATATACGATAGTTGTTAAGTTTAGTTTAGTTTCTTTGTTTAATGGTATATCAATTTTCGTGGGTTATGTAATACCAAAGCTATACTTATCGATAGACTTACCTGCATAAACTCTGGACGCAGTCAGCCCAGTTATCGGGGGTTGTAAGATATACCGACTGCATCTCTGCAGATGTGTAAGAGCCCCTCATTCAACAAGTGCCTTGGCAAGGAATGGACACTAAACCATATGATGATGAGGTTCTAACTCTGGAGCTTTGGGGAATGTGGAGTTCCCCTTCATTACCATTACTCCCAGGTCCACTCTGATCCAAAGTAAAAAGTTCGAGACCGTAGTCGAGGGTGACCCGAAGGCTCCCTTGTCAACAGCTACTACACCGAGGTGTAGGGGAGGGCGCTACTCTTTCTCTGCATTGCTCCACTATACCCTTCATACGTATCTTATAATGCTGAGTGTTAAGCAAGGAATCAAGTACCATTTTTTGCGTCTTTGGTATGCCTCGACCTAAGATTGAACCCCGGTCACCCGGGCCACTGGCGAACACTCTACCCAATAGGCCAATGGTTCGGTTTGTAGTACTTATTAGGCTCCTATCTATGGGCGAAATAGAAATATGTAATCATTTTCTAAACTTGAGACCATTTAACTGTGTGTAAACAAATTACTGATTTTAAATTGAATTATTAGTATTACATAGCAAGTCTTAGAACCATTTAACTGTGTGCAAACAAATGAGCTGTAGCGTGTTTAAAAATGCTACCAACAAACTATTCGTTTATAAATTTTATTCGTCTAATATACGACGTATAAACAGGATTTGATATTAAATAACCCACAAGGGTTGATATGCCATAAAACAAAACCCGCCTGGATGCAGTCTCGTGACCTCTCAGGAGTGATGGATGATAGGGACGGATGGCAAGAGAGAGTCATATAACTCCATGCTGTCAGTGCGACTAGATGATAATGATACTTGAAACCATATAACTGTGTGTAATAAATTATTATTAAACTAGCTGTACCCGGCCATGCGTTGCTATGGCTCAGTTTGTTTAAATGGGGAAAAAAAGAAAATGCATGTTTCTAATATGTTTAATTTTCCAATACTTGTGGATACACAATATTCTTGGTAGTTCCAGTTTTCATGTAGATAAAGAGATTGTCTGGATTGCCGACTCTGGAACAGGCAACATATGATGGCCCATGCGAGAAGCAATCAGTGTGTAAATATAAGCCACACAATTCTAAAAATTGTCCCTGTGCTTTATTGATCGTGATTGCAGATGCCAATCGAATTGGGAATCGCAATCACTTAAATTGAAATGACATATCTGTTGGAATCATAGGAATTCGCGGTATGAGGACATCTTCATCCTTTGAAAGGCCCTGTCAAAATTGTTGCTTCTACGATGTTGGTCATTAATTTTTTTACTGAAAGACATGTGCCATTACAAAGCTTGGGCTGGTTGATATTTCGCAACATGATAATTGACACACCATAAAATATTTATTAAACAACAAAATAAATGGGATATCAATAATGAAGAAAAAATTTAAGAATAAGTTTTTAGAATAAAAAGAAATTTACTTACTACTGAACCAACGAAATACGGTTTAAAGTTTAGTGTCTCTGTTTAAGTCAACCAAAAAAGAAAGAAAAGTGATAAAGCAGAAAAAAAAATCACGTGTAAAATTCTTGGAAAACGGAAGTAATGTTTACCTTCACAATTCGCGTTCGGCTTTTCTCGGAGAAAAACGACTTATCAAAAATATTTTTTTTAATTATTGTAATATTTTTGGATAACAAGTATATAAAAACACTCCTGAATTCGAATAAAATACTCTCAGAAAATTTTTAATTAATTAGTGGTATAAAACTGGAGATTATCGGTTGGTAACAAACATTTACATTTTTATTTATATAGATAGGTATAATTACTTGAAAGCATGTATAAATTACTAGTATTAGATAGGAATACTTGAAGCCATATAACTGTATGCAAACAAATAACTATCATTATTAAAAAGATATAGTTACTTGAAAGCATATAATTGTCCATAAATTATTGATATTAAGAAATGTTGTTTGAAGTTGTAATTTCTCATGAATGATTCTCACTAGTTATTTGAAGCTTTAAGTAAAAGTAAAGTTGGCGAACTTAGTCGAGGGTGACCCGAAGGCTCCCTTTTCAATAGCTACTACACCGAAGAGTAGGGGAGGGCGCTACTCCGTTCCCTGGATTGCTCTACTTTACCTTTGATCCTTACCTAATAATGCTGAGTGTTAAGCAAGGTGGCATCAAGTACTATTTTTGAGTCTTAGTTATGACTCGATCTGGGATTGAACTACGGTCGCCCAGACTATTGGCGAACACTCTACTCATTAGACCAATGGCCCGGTCCCACAATTTGGAGCTGTAATTGCTCATAAATGATACTCACTTGTTGCTTGAAACAATATAATTGGATGAAAAGACTTACTTTGGCATTCAATAATCCAACTAGGACTGACATGCTGTAAAATCAACAAAACAGCCACTATGAATCCAGGAACTGAACTAATGTTTATTTATTTATTTATTTATTTTTTGCTAATCCTTGAAAAGTAATTTTTATTACTCACGTAAAGATCATTTTTTGAGGCTGTTGATATCAAGTCACTTCCTGTATATAGAATTTATATAGAACTGTAAATAAGGGGAAGTAATCAGCAGTTACCATTTAATAATTATCTCTTTTAAGAAATCATAATTGATATGAACATAGATGCAAAAACCACATTATTAAGTTTCAAAGAGAATTGTCAATCGCTGTAGTTTTAAAATGATAGAGATTTTATTAGCATAATAAAGTTAAATACATTATTGTGCTAATAAAATTACAAAGAGATGCTATTTCTGCCATGTTACAGAAACATAGATACAAAAATTGGAGGCACGGTCAGCTTAATGGTTATCAGCATTGAAAATGGAATTAGCAACTGGAGTTCAAATCCTGGACAGGGTGAATGCATTTCATATTGTTCAATTGCTCTTGGAATAGACATGAATCTATGTTCTCACCTCAAGCTATAGATAAATAGAAGGGCAGATGGGGTTTCTTAACCGTATCATGGCAACTAGTATAGAAAGAAAACTAAATTAAAACCTGTCAAACTCTGCTTAAAATTTTCTTTGTCTCCTATTACTGACAACAAACAAAAGGAATCAAATAATTCTACTAAGACTGAATTTATAATAATAGTTGTATTAGAATTTGAGCCTCAAATGTTCAGATTTAATCAAATGTCGCAGAAGGTAAACTCCGAATCAAACGATCTGTACTCGGTTTAAAAATTGATCTATTCGTGGCGGAGAGGACGGGTAAGTAAATACACTAGTACTATTAATAGTAATATTATCGTTATTTCTAATTAAATAAAGCATTGTCAACCGTCTTACAGTAATTCTGCAAATATTTTTTATCCATTTGTCTGTCAGTCATTCCATAGCTTAAAGATGGCTAAGGTTATGGCCTCCAAGTTTTCAGTATTTTCTGTATGTTTTTAATGGTATCCCAGTGCGTATTAGTTCATGAAAATTCCAAAATTAATCTTTTATCATATCCTGCTTGTGACGGAGGAGTCGGATAAATATATAAACACGAAAACTGAATCATTATTTAATAGATTAGTACTTTTTTCATTTCTGATCAATATTGCTCATTAACAATGGCAGATTGAGGATCTTAGACAATTTAAAATTATCATGTTCTCTAAGAACATTTTAATACAAATTTTCTAAATCTAATCTTGCAATGAGATGCCATTTCTACTGTGTAAAAGAAATATTAAACAAACATTAAACACAGACGAATAAAGTGATCAGACAAACTATTAATGACTTCCGAAGTAGGAACACAAATAAAGGGTCAATCACTAATAAAATTATTGGTGACTTCCGAAGTAGGAACATAAATAAAGGGTCATTCAATAATAAAATTATTGGTTATTCCTGAATTAGAAACACAAATAAAGGGCCATTCACTAATAAAATTATTGGTTATTTCTGAAGTAGGAACACAAAAAAAGAGTCATTCACTGATAAAATTATTGGGGACATCCGAAGTAGGGACACAAATAAAGGGTCATTCACTAATAAAATTATTGGGGACAACTGAAGTAGGAATCCAAATAAAGAGTCATTCACTAATAAAATTATTGGGGACAACTGAAGTAGGAATCCAAATAAAGGGTCATTCACTAATAAAATTATTGGTGACATCCGAAGTAGGAACCCAAATAAAGGGTCATTTATAAATAAAATTATTGGTTATTTCTGAAGTAGGAACCCAAATAAAGGGTCATTCACAAATAAAATTATTGGTTATTTCTGAAGTAGGAACCCAATAAAGGGTCATTCACAAATAAAATTATTGGTTATTTCTGAAGTAGGAACACAAATAAAGGGTCATTCACAAATAAAATTATTGGGGACATCCGAAATAGGAACACAAATAAAGGGTCATTCAATAATAAAATTATTGGTTATTTCTGAAGTAGGAATACAAATAAAGGGTCATTCACTGATAAAATTATTGGTTATTTCTGAAGTAGGAACACAAATAAAGGGTCATTCACTGATAAAATTATTGGGGACATCCGAAGTAGGGACACAAATAAAGGGTCATTCACTAATAAAATTATTGGTGACTTCCTATGTAGGAACATAAATAAACATAAATAAATAAAGATGTCACACAAATTATTGACAACCTGACTTAAGAACACAATCATAAAATCACTAGTAATATCCCAAAACAAATGATTAGTGACCCATTACGAACACAAATAAATAATCTAATAAATGACTAATGATTCCGCTAGGACACCATATCTTAAGGATACAACCTTCTTATCATTATTAATAGCATTCCGACGTAGGAAAAAATAGTCACACAAATTATTGATGACTGAACTTTGAACACTTCAACAAATAATACGACAAACAGGTCAACAAACTTCAACAAATCATTGACCAGCGACGTTTGGACAAATCTCTACATAGACCAACAGCTCTTCAACAAAGTCTTCGACAAATAAATGGTCACACAAATTATTAGTGACTCAAACGTGAACACCTAAACTGCTAAGTTTTCTTTTCCAGCAAATGTATGAAAAATTTCGACAAAACTTCAACTAACCCTTCTCCAATTAATCTACGAAGAACAACTCAACAAATATCTTTTATCAGACATATAATAACTGATCACAATAAAGACTGGATCAAGAGACCAGCTAAAATTCGAATTTCACTTGAAAGTTTCTGCTGAGCCTCCTGTTAACTAAACAAATTCTTAAACAAAATGATTTCACCCAAATTTCGTCGAAAAGAGGCATTTATGTCTTTCAAAGAAACAATTTTTATAGGCAACATGAAACACGTAAAAAAAAACAACAAAAAATAACAAAACAACAACAATTCTAAAGAACAAAGATTTCCGGAACATAGTTTCTACATTTTGAAACAATTCAGAAAATTTAGGCAAAAACAACCACTACAGTTTCTTCATAGTTTAAGAAACGTTTCTTCCCTTAATCTCTGCTTTTTGAAATCCATTTTTAACACAAATCAGAAAAAAAAAATTCAAACTTACGAATTTCGACAGATTTCACTACTATATGAACATAAAACATTGTTACAACCAAATCAGGAAAGTTCAGTAAAATTACAAAAATCTGGACATTAACTTACATTTTTAATCAATATATGCCAAAATATATCTAGCTGTTAAAAAGTAATGAATCAAAATACCTCACACATAGAAAACGCTTTCAAAAAATGGATTCGACAATATTTAACTACGTGGACTTACTGACGCATATATTTCTTTATACAAAAAAAATTTATAAGAACTATACAGCATCTGATTTAATCTTCAAAAAATCGAAAATGAATCGCAAACTTCGTCTACAAAAGTTCTTAATGAAACATTCGTATCTCTCCAGCATTTTCAACTCAATCGAGTTTCTCAACAAACAAAATCAAACTTTTATTCTTTGTTTTTAAAATTGATGGATCCCAAAGCCGACACGAATCTGGAAATTGTGTTAATTTATGACATTTACTCGAAAAGCTATATATATTTTGTAGTATTTATTGCTAGTTATTTCACAATTACGACTGACCATATGAAAAAATCGACAAAATCAAAAATAAAGAAGAAATTCAAACTAATCTAAGATTTAAAAAAAAAGAATCTAATCTACATGCAAAAAAAAAATTGAACCTGGGCATATCATAATGGAACTTTCATCAGAGAATACAAAAGAAAAAAGAAAAAAATATAAAAAGACTGATAGGCAAATTTTACTAGCCTATTCATCTCAAGTAATACGTACATTTTATTTTGGTTTGTTTCCACATATACCAATATCAATATAGAGAGAGCATATTTATGGAAAAAAGTGGTAATTTTTGTGTAAAAAATTTGCACGAGAAGCTATAATTTTTATAACTGTATTTTTGTATTTAGTGACCAATCGGCGCTTACACGCTCGTTTAAAAAATTCTTTAAGATTCGCAGACGACAATATTTAACTTCATACGAAAAATTATTGGGATCAAAACAAAAAATGATTTTAAAAATCTTTTCTCTTCTAGATTGTCAAAAATATATCTTTAAACGAATTAAAATAATAAGATAGATTATCAACTTTTTAAAAATCTAATTTTGAGCCTACAAGCAATTGAATAGTTAAATATTCAATAGGTTCATGGATTTATCCTGTAAATCTACGCAAAACTTTCAACATAATTTCTTTTGAGTGAAATATTTTTGCTGATGAAATATTTTAACTGCATCTGTTTACATATTAGTGCATAATATTTTGACACGTTCAAACATTGATCTTTTACACAAGCAACATATATCAACTAGATTTTGACAACACAAACAACTACATTTATTGCATGGACTCTTCTCCCTTGTAAATATTGGCGAATTTTTACGCTTTGCTATTATCTTTGCTTACAAGAAAAGATTTTGCGACTACTTTTCAACAACTTTTTCTCTCAAAGAAATTAAGTCATTAAATTCATAGAGGTGTGTTTTATTTAATCATTTAAATACTTTCCCGCTAAACGCACATACAAAAGGTGTGTATATATATATATATATATATATATATATATATATATATATATATATATATATATATACACACACTTTTTTACACACACACACACATACATTTATATATATATATATATATATATATATATATGCATGTATATATACATATATGCATGCATATATGTATATGTATATATGTATGCATGCATGCATATATACATAAATGTATGATTATATGTATACATACATGTATATATGTATAAATATGTACGCATATATGTATATATACATATATGCAAACACATATATATAATACGCATGTACATATATGCATTATATATATATATATATATATATATGCATGTTTATATACATATATGCATGCATATACACACAAACAAATACATATATATGCATGTATATATATATATATATTTATGCGTGCATACATACACACGCACACGCACACACACACACTGGCGAGCGCCCCGGGGCCTGTTCTGGACTTCGGTCCAGAGCGTGGCCCTGGAAAAGGAACAATGGCAGACTTGGGGCCTTTAATTAGGCACCTAGTTTCGACTAGGCTACCTTCGGGTGGGCGAGCTGCATTTTTGTCTCCTTTGTCCCCCTTGTACGGCACTAGACCATGCGTCTAGTTTAAGCCGCAAACTGGCATACGTGCCCGGACCCACATTTGGGTTCGTGAAACTGCTTGCCTCATCAGGCTCACATTGCACTAAGTGAGCCGATGAGCAGCACAGACCAGCAGGGTTCGAGTCTCGATTCGTTCCCGACCTCCCCTCCCCTTTATCCCCACTTTAATCGGCCTTCGGGCTTTTGACCTTGTGTCAAGTCGTGTCTGGTGGGAGGCAGCGACAAATAAATGGCATAACAGCTATTGTCTATGGAAATGGACCCAACAAACAGAGTTCAAACCCCGAACATGTCTGATTGCATTTCACTCCGTGCTAATGCTCATGGGAATGGCATGAATCCAATTATCCTCCCTCCAGCTTTGTGTAAATAGTAGGGTAGACTAATCTCTTTACTCTTGATGTGGCAATCGATCTAGAAGGGAAAATTCTGAATTCAAACCAGTTGTACTCCGCTTAAAAATTTGACTCGAGTAGCATCCGGCTCATTAACTCCTGTGACAGAAGCAGGATGTGACACAAGGTCAAACATACAAAAATTGAATCTTTATAACATAGATTATTGATTTTTCCCTTCTGTATTTCTTATTCGTGTTGCTTATTAGAATGGTCAAAAAGTTGTGAAAAAAAAAAAAAAAAGGAACAGAAATTGGGATTTTTTATTTCGTTGCTCTATTACCAAAAGAAATGAAGTAATAAACTTAATTGTAAAAAATCTTTTTGGTTCTAAATTATAAACTTTATTCAGTCCTTCTGAACTAGTTGCTGTATAAAACACACACACACACACACACACATACAGAAATATAACACCAAAAATAACAAAAGAAGAGAAAGATGCTGTAGTTTTTGTATCCCTAAAAAAATGGCAATTTAATTGGAAGATACACATTCCTGGATAATACATTTATCAAGTAAGGAAAATAATTGCAGTCATAACAAAGAACTGTTTTGAACAAATCCTGGTAGCGGCAACCTGCAAAACAGCAGTTGTATGGCCACTAAGCTCCCATCTCACACACCATCAAAGTAAGATCCTGACTTTCTGTAAACATCAGCAATATGATTTTAATTTCATTAAAATCAGAGGTATTTGAATTTTCACCAGAGATATTAAGTCTCTTTAAGCCCTCTAATCACACTTGAAAGTGAATTTCATGTAGTTCATTGTCTTTCTTGTAAAATTTTACATCAAAATACATACTTTGTTTTTATGTATCTTCCATGAAAATTGGATGCATTTGCACATTCAAAGGAGCTCTGCGCTGAGACATAAACTTCATGGGGGGGGGGGGTAAATTATTGTAAGATGGTGAAATTTTGGAAATTGACTACATAGTGCAGAGTAGTTATGTTTTTGTTTTCATCAGAGGTATTCATATTTTCACCAAGGGCTTTTGCCTCCTTTAAGCCCCCTAATTGAACTGAAAAGTAAATTTCATGTAGCTCATTGTCTTTCTCATAAAATTTTACATAAAAGTACATACTCTGTTTTTATGTATCTTCTATTCCCTTTCATCCTACAGACAAACTCATAGATGTTGAGCCTTATTATATAAATTTGTCTGTCTTGTACTTGTAATAGTCAGTTTCAAATTACATATATAGGTACCGCAAGCTGACATTTAAAAAAAATGTACATATTTGAAAGGGTTTTTTTTTTGTAAATACTTCTGTACACATTTCTAAAGGAAAATTATACTTAGTTTTTTCTTGCTATTTCTAAGTGGATGAACTATTTTGATTCAAATTCGAAAGGTTTGGTATCTTTATTTAATGACATATCAACCTTCAGGGGCTATTTAATGCTAAAGCCATTTTGAAGAAGGACAGTAAAGTTAGTGACTATAGTTGAGAACGATTTGAAGGATCCCTTTTCAATAGCTATCAATCCCTGGATTGATCCACTTTACCCTTGATATGTACTTTATAATGCTGAGTGTTATCAAGTACTATTTTTTAGTCTTTAGTATGACTCAACCTAGGATTGAAACCCGGTCTTCTGAACCATTAGCTAACATTATACCCAGTGTACTATTTAACTTATAGCTGGAGAGGATAGAGGAGTCCATACTTTTTCCAAAGGTATTAGTCTGAAAGTGAATGTAATAGCTTGACTGGAGTTTGAATTTGCTTACAATGATGTTTCAGTCCAGCACATTAACCATGATGACACAGCGATGTTCTCTCCCATCACTCTCACAAAAAAAAAAAAAAAAAAAAATTGAACAGGAGATAAATATTTATAACTCAAAATAAAACTTGAAAAGCTTTCAAGAGATTTAAGCTGTCCACTTTTGCTCTGAATGTGACAATGATTATGTTTTAACTTGGTGAAGTAGCCATCTATTGTGCATAAGAGGTTAAAATATGGTTTGGTTTGGTTACTTTTATGGTATGTCAATCTCTTGGTTAGATTTTTAATGCTGGAGTTTGTCTTTTTTGGTTTGTTTACAAGCAATTATACTGTTTCAAGTTAATAATAAGTTGTAAAAAAAAAAAAAAATGTCCTTAATGCAAATAACTTGCATAGTTATATGGTTTCAAGTATTCCTATCTAATACTAAACTTTCAAGCAATTACATAGATTCAAATGAATGTATGCTTAGCATAATGGTTATTATGATAAGAAATGCAATTAGCAACTCAATTCAAATCCTAGACAAAGCTATCTGTGTTTCACTTTGAGCTAATGCCTTTGGGAAAGGCATGAATCCATCTGTTCTCCTTTTAGCTATCAGTACAAGAGTAGAGCAGACAGAGTTCTTCGCTTTGATTTGGTAACTAGTCTAGAAGAAAGAAAACTCTGAATTCAAATACTCCTACTTGAGATTTGACCTTGTGTCATATCCTGTACATAGTGGAGGGGTTGGGTAAATACATACATAGTTTCAAATCACTCTTCCTTTTTGATAATAAGCATCAGTCTTTTGCAAGTAATTATATCATTTCAAGTAACTAATGATATTATTTGTAAACAGTTGTAGCTTCAAATAAATCTTGATACCAATAATTTAAACACAATTATATGGTTTTAAGTATTCCTATCTGATATCAATATTTCATACACAATTATATGGTTTCAAGTATTCCTATCTAATACTAATAATTTATACATAATTATACAGTTTCAAGCAACTATTCTTAAGATAAATAATGTACACAGGGTTATATGTTTTCAAGCATATATTTATCCACCCGCTTTGCTATGAACAGGATATGACAGAAGGTCAATTTCTAAATGAGGTACAACTGATTTGAATTTAAGAGTTTTCCCTCTTTTAGACTTGTTGCCATATCAAGGTTAAAGAGCTCTGTCTCCCCAACTATTTATCCATAGCCTTGGGTAACTAGCTCCATTTTCTATGAAAGAAACACTAACTTGAAACCATAGAGACACAAGTAGTATAAGTATTTCTATTAGATAATAATAATTTGTTTGCACAAAGTATCAAGAATTCTGAACTAATATTCATAGTTTACAAACAGATGTATTTAACTACAGATGGGATTGTAGCAGGTTTTAAGATCTGGAAGTAATGGCAATAAAGAGGTGACTCAAGAGAGCACCAGAAATAGAGACTCACAACCAAATGCAATTCAGTGTCATACCGAGGACACTCCTTTTAATGAGAGTCTTACCCCTCTACAGTCAACTTTTTAATCTTTTTATTGTTGTCTTCATCCTAATTATCATCAAGGCATGCTGACTTCATAGATTCCCTTGATTTTCTCTTGCTATCTGTCTATTCGTGGAAGAGTCTGATTACAGACACTTGAAAACTTCTGGAAGAGCTAGTTTGATTTGGTTGTGTTTTATGGCATATCAACCATTGCAAGTTATTTAATGCCAAATCCAGTTTATTCATATATATTAAATATATATGATTTGTAAACAGAAGTCAACAAAGTTAAATAGTAAAAGTATTGCTATGTATCGCCAACAATTCAATTAAACATTAGTCATTTGTTTACAGACATTTAAATGATCTAATAGTTCTATTTCAAGCAATTAAACTTAGCATAAGTCATTTTTTTCCACTCAGTTTAGATATCAAATAGTTCTATTTGACCCAAAGATAGCATCCTATCAAGTGCTACCACTCTAGACCAGGGTGGACCTGGGAGCAATGGCAATGAAGAGATACTCCACATTCTCTTATTCTCCAAGCCTGGAGCCTAACCATCAGATAGTTTAAGATCATATCTGGGACACTCATTAGGGAGTTCTTACCCTTCTGCAGAAATGCAGTCGGTGTATTCTATAGCCCCAGGTGACTGGGCTGGTCATCACTAGAGCTGACAAATGGAAGTTTTTGCTGATTGATTCACCAGAGAACATCACTTATAATTCTTACTTGTCAAGTAGTGCTTTGCATGTCTTGCTCATTTTACTTTGATGGTTTGGGAGATGGGAGCTAAATGTCCATACAACTGCTGTTTTGTAGGTTGCGTATTTACAAACTCCTCCACACAGGCAGGATGTAACACATCATTTTTTAAGCTGAGTTTAACAGGTTTGAATTTAGAGTTTTCCTTCTCTGAGACTGGTTGCTTAACTGAGGCTGAAGAACTTATTCTGCCTTACTATTAACCCATAGCTGGAGGGAGAATAATTAGATAAATACCTTTTCCAAGGGTATCAGTGCTATGTGAAATGTAATCAGCCTTTTCCAGGATTTGAACTTGTATTGCCATGTCCATTTCCCAGGATGATAACCATTACACCACAGCACATCTCACTGTTTTATAGTGTGCTGCTTCCAGGATTTGTTCAAAACAGCACACAGCATCCTTGTATAGTTGCCATCTGGGCTTTTTCTCCAGGCATTTCATTGAAATCCAAGTGGTGCAACAATACAGTAGTACTACAGCTTGAAAGAATTCCCTCTTTATTTCACCAGAGATCAAATTTCTATATGTCTGTTAACCTGCCATCCAGCATCAGCACAGAGCTGATAAAAATAAGTTTTTGCTGGTTGGCCAACAAGATGGTCCCTATCTCTTCAATAATTTTGAGTCTCTGAAATTAGAAGACCAGTTCATATACAATAGCAAACGATGTCGACATATGCATAAGTTATTTGATGCTAAATTCATCATTATAGAAGAACAGTACTGGTACTATTTAACCCATAGTTGGAGGATAGAGAGGTTCATATCTTTCCTAAGAATATACATCAGTATTATTGTATGGTAGCACCACAACAAATCACCTGAATAAAAATTGGCCAGTTGGCTGGGGCTGTAGAATACACCAACTGCACCTTTGCAGAAGGGTAAGACCTGCCCTAACAAGTGTCCTGAATACGACACTAAACAATCTGATGGTGAGGTTTCAGTAATGCTGTAGCTTTGGGGGAATGTGAGTACCCTTTCATTGCCATTGCTCTCAGGTCCACTCAGGCTTGGAGTGGTAGCACCTGATAGGGTCCTATCTATAGGTCAAATAGAACTAAACTGTGTACTTCTGCTAAACTGAATTGTTTGAAATAGAACTGTTTATTTGTATAAAAATGGATTTGGCATTAAATAACTAGAAAGGTTGATATGCAAAAAAAAAAAAAAAAAAAACCTGAATAAAAAGCAAAGATGTGAACAACACAAGGATGCTTCATACTGTTTTAAACAAATACTGGGAGTTTTTACATAACTGCAATTAATTGATTATAGAAACTAACGATCAATTTCCATAAATGCTTTGGCAAGAAAGTAAAAAGAAAAATAATTTGTAATGAGATGATTTTATTAGATTCACCAAAGATGTCATGATGATAGCAGAGGACATACAAAAAAGTAGTGGAGGGGGAGGATACATTCACTTTCTGTCATCATCAGTTTGGTAGAATGAACAAAGAAATGTTGATTTAAAATACCAAATAAGAAAATTAATCAACAGTATAGAACAGAATTGGTTATTTCCAAAATAAAATTTAGTATACCAGAAGCTCAAAAGTATAGGGTACTCAGTGAGGATTGAACTTACTGCCAAAGAAATGACTAGCTTGCAGCAATTGCTACATAGTAACATGCTCAGATCCACTTAAGCTTAGTCTGGCACAGGTTCATAAAGGCCGGACACCCAGATTGTCACATTTACTAAGCTTAATTCAGAACCAAGGCGTATAAGTGTGGCTCATGCAGTGAGGACTGAATTGTAATACAGTGGCTAGTGAGACCATTTAGCTAACCACTACTCCATAGCAAGATGCCATCAATAATTACTAAGCTTAGCTTAGTATGGCACAAGGCAGTAAGTGTAGAGCATTGAATGAAAACTGCAGAAGTAGTAATGTTCTGCCAGACTAGTTTGCAAAACATTGCTCAACAATGAGACACTATTATTGAATTTAGAATGCTTTTTCAAAACAGAAATATATCATTTTATTTTCAACTATGTGAGGTCTCGTTATAATTAATTTTCGAAGTTTGTAAAACAAAAAAAAAAAAAAAAAAAATGACACAGGTTTGGAAAACAAAATACTGCCATGAAAAAAACTGAAAGAAAAAACAAAACAAAAAAAAGACAAGAAAATATATACCAAACAATAGTAACAAAAGAAATAGTTTTTATGATTCTTACTAAGGTTGGGAATCAGAAAGCACAATGAAGAGGATGAGGAGGAAAAGAGCAGGAAAAAAAAAATTAGAAAAAGAAAAAGAAAGAAAAAAATTTGGTTATATTTTTCTCTTAAAGATTGAAAATCTTTTTTCTTTAAAAAAGGCCAACATTTCAAATGGCAACTTTAGTTTATAGAACTAAATCTGCCCTTTTGTTCAATGATTGAGGAGGATTGCCTCCTTGTTTAATATGTGAGATAACTTTTTTTTTTTCTTTCTTTTTCAAATATTTAATTTCTATTACCTCTGTCCCATAATCAGAGGTACGTTTATCTGAAAATTTATTATTCTAATTGTACCAACTATTATGAGACACTTTTTTTTGGTCATTTTGTCCTTTGTGTAAGGTAAAAATATTTAAAGTTTGATAGAGGAAAAAAAAAATTGTTTTCTCAGCTTTATTGTTAAAAAGTTTTTTAAATATAAAAAACTGTTTCAATAATTCATTTTTTTTAAAACTTGAAACAAATATGATTTCAAACTTCATTTAATTGTTGAACTCCAAACAAAATTATCCCACCAAGATTGTAGGAAAAATGTTTAGACAAAAAAAAGTACCTCAAACAAGTGAGGGAGGGGCAGGACTAACAAGACACTCATTTCTATTATGCCATATTATTGGCTGCCCTCTTACTTCTGCCCATTGCATGTGTGTATATATTACTTGTATTAGACATGCATATACACACAATCTCACTTAGTAATATGAAAACAGGCTTTGTCTTTTATAATAAAATTTAGTATTACTAAATTTGAAATATTAAATGATTTAATATTATTATTAATGCTAATATTAATAATAATAATAATAATAAGACAGTATCACAGTTTCTAACTGAAAATTGTACTTTGATTAATGTGTCATGTATATGAAAACAAATATATACATGATGATTTATCACATAGCATCAACACCTAGTGGTATTTCACAAACTCTGGAAAGAAGCTACCAGATACGATGCACAGCATTGATTGGTTCTATCTTGTTGAGATTAACATTGTGTGCGACAAGATGATTGTTGACACCATTTCCACTGGGATAGCACTACATAATGATAAATAAAAAAAAAAAAAAAAAAAAAAAAAAAAAAAATGATTGTTTTAACATGTTTTTCAGTTTTATCACAAAAAAATAGATCTTAAACCTGTTTTCTAATTTTAACCTAACTAAATCACAATACGTGATAACACTGTGTGGGGTTATCAAAAGTGTTTGAAGAGTTTGACAGTAAATCTCTGGATTTTCTAGTCGTATGGTGATGTCTATCAACTTCATTTGTGTTTATAACCATGTTAAAAATAGCCTATCAAGCTTGAATCTGTATGTTTTTAAAATGACATCAGTTCCATTTTGTTTAGCACTGCATTTTTGAGGAACTTAATCTAGAGCCTTAACTGAAGCATCAAGCAGAGTGTGTGTGTTTATGTCTCTGTCTGTCTGTCTTATACACATCAAAATATTTTACATATCTGCCATGAGTACAGAGTTTGTTTTTGGCAAAATTCTTCAGCATAGATTGATTTCATATTGATTTTCTAAACACTGATAAAAAAATTCTTGGTGCAATGAAAGATAGATCTGAAATATGAAGTCAGGGTAAAAAAAAAAAAAAAAAAAATTTTTTTTCTTCTGTCTTAGGTTGAGCCAATTGGAAACCTTGAAGCATTTGTGAGAAGTGATTGTATTTTGGATTGGTCATCATCCCATTTATAAATTCATCATAAATGGACGTTCCTTTCTCATTTCACGGTGTTTGGCTTGAACTTCAAGAAAGTGCTTCAAGAGAATGTTGAAGTCAATGTTATCTCCTGGTCGTCGGACTGGTTTGGCTTTTCTGAAAGAAAAGAAAAAAAAAATCATAATTTGCAAGTTATGTAGAAATGTAAAAGAAGACTGAAATCAAATATCAAATTTAAATATCTGAAAATAACAGGTACAATATGCTGATTATGAGCCAGACTTGAATGAATTATAAACTTATTAGATAAACAGAAATATATATAGCTAAAGTAATGTTTATAAGGACAATTGCAAATGTTTCTCGTTTTTCACTTTTTAAAATTTTATAATGATTGGCATTCCTAATTACATTGCTATGACAACCTCATAAGCAGTTCTTGAATGTTTACTAAAATTAAATTTTTTTTTTTTCAAAATATTTATTGATGAAGTTTGTACAGAAGTGAAATGTAATAATACATAAACACTACCAAATGAATTATGAATTTATTCAACAAACAAAAACTGTATATGTTTAAGATTTAGTGCTAAAAGAGTTTTTTAATCTGTAAAATCTTTACAGTGCTCTCTGCATGAAAATGCAGAGCAATACTCAATATTTTTCAAGTGTACAAGAAGATGCTAAAACAGGATAAAAATTCATAACTCAGAATTTCACATTGTCAATCCTTAGATAACCTCTGTGTGTGTGTGTATATCATCATCATCAAGTCGTGCCGCCAGCACGGATATCCCTGACCCTCTCTCGCCATTTCTCCCTATCATTCATCGCCTCCGGCAGGTCTTCAGGGTTACATCCTGTGTCCTCACATAGTTGCTGTATGTAAGTTCGAGCTGGTCGTCCTGCTTTTGCACGGCCATACATGGGGGTCAATGAATGAACAAGTTTTTTTTTTTCTTAAACATATTTCAAAAAATAAAAAAGTGCTCAATACCAGCTGATGAAGTAGGATAAAACCTAAGATAAGTCATACTTCACTCACACTTCTTTGGCTTTCCCAAAGCTGGTGGTTTCTATGCAATATTTTCAAGCAAGTAAAATGATGGAAGATTTCTTTCTTACTCCCTCAAAAATATTGCATGAAACTGGCTGTAATAGGGCAGCCAAAAAAGGGTGAGTGAACTATGATTTATTTTAGTTTATATATATATATATATATATATATATATATACATACAGACACAAGTGTTTCCTGTTTCTCTCAATTGGATCCCAAATAAGCAGACTTTTAATACTGGATTTGACATAAGCAGAAACCTCACCCAAGATCAACATTGGAACTTGCAATACCAGAACCTTATCTTCCCTCAATATTGGATCTTGCATTATCAGAGCCTTACTACTATTCAATATTGAACTCAGCCAAACATCATATTTTTCCCCCATAGCCCAATATTAGACCCTACATAAGTAGAATCTCCCTTAAAATTGAACCACACTTTGTTATGATAAACTTCTTAACCCAAAGAACATATCTGAAAATCAATCCTTGGAGAACCCCCCCCCCAAAAAAACTCCCTGGCAATCTTTGCCCCCCATTTGATTTCTATGAAAAACATCATGTGAAGAGGCCCAGTCACTAAAATAAGGTTATACAAAACCCCTTGTAGAAATTGGAATATTATTTAAGAGAAGCTGATTTCTTTTGTATACAGCTTTCCTTATGTATAGGATTGTATGTGCATTTTTCTGATCCAGACAGCTTGCAGAGGACAATCAAACTGATCCAAAAATGCTCATTTCTTACAATTCAACAAGAAAAGCACAAAGATCTACATTGAAATTTCTGACATGTACATTTTAAAGCCTTTTCACAATAAATCAAATCCGACACACTTTCTGGCGCCTGCATCCAATGAGTTCAAGCTTGAACATAAACCTAAAAAATCTGGTTCATTTTCTTATTTACACTCAACGACTAATTAATTATAGTTCAAATACAATATGTTGATTGCAAAGTTAATTAAAAAGTGTTCACTACCAAATTGACTTGACTGTAAAGGAAAAATCCACTGAAAACAAAAGTAATTGGATCTTTGTAGAAGAGTAAGGAGAAAGACATGTAATGTACAGTCAAGTACTTTATATGATAGCAGAAATGCCTACTCTTGACAGGCTCAGGAGAATCTCATTGTCAATAGCAAATGTGATTGTATTAAGCTTCAAGAAAAGATATAATTTGATCTCTTAAATTTGAAAAATATGTTGCATATTTGCCCCAATCTCTAAGACACTATTTTAAAAAATCATTGTTTAAAGTTCCAAGTTTATTGTTAGGTTGGGTCAGGTTAGTTTATCTAGTTTAATGGCATATCAAACCCTTGATGCTTATTTAATGCCAAATCCTGTTTATATATATATATATATATATTTCAAGTATTGATATTTATTGTTTGCTCACAGTAAAATGATTTCAAGTATTGTTATCTTATACTAATAATCTTTTTTGCACATAGTTGAATAATTTTAAGAATTGGTATCAAATACTAATAATTCAATTTAACATTAATTATTCTTTTGCACAGAGTTAAATGGTTTCAAGTATAATAAATGATTAAACAGTTCTATTTGAATTATAGATTGGACCCTAACAGGTACTACGACTCCAAGTCAGAGTGAACCAGGGAGTAATGGTAATGAAGAGGTATTCTACATTCCCCAAAGCTTGAGGACATGAGCTTCACCATCAAATGGTTTCGTGTCATATCCAGGACACTCATTTAGGTCTTATACTTCTGCAGTTAGTGTATTCTGCAGCCCTAACTGACTGGGTTGTAGTAGTAGTTCATCAGACAAAGTTATTTATTATAAAGTATATGTTTAAAATAACTATTCTTATCTAATAATAAATGCTAACAGCTAAATTCCGAAATTCATTTGTAAATCATAACGATGTTTTCAATGTTCCATTGCAATCATTCTTTTTTTAATTCACACTTTTTTTTATTTGACTATTATAATAATAATTTGTTTGCACAGTTATATGATTTCAAGTATTCCTATCTAATAATTATTTATACAAAATTACATGCTTAAATTAACAATTCCTATTCAGTAATCAATGTTAACAGCCTCATCCAGGATTTGAACTCAGTTCACTAATTTCTTTTTCTATGATAATAACCATTATATTAAGCATGCCCCTAAAATTCCAAGTAGCAGAACAAATCTCCAAGACTTGTTCTCAGTCTTCAAGAAGAGAATTCATATATAAATAAACACAGAACAAATCGAGATCTAAAGATCCCATGAAAAAAAAATTCCATAGCTCTAACCATTACATCAGGTTCTCTTCTCACAAAAGAACTATGGTTAATGAACCTCACCTGCCTTGTAAAGGAAAAAAAAACATTTGGGTATGATAATAACAGCTCATATTTACTTCTTTTTCTGAGAGTGATATAGTTAACAAGCCAAAAATCCCACCAATGTTGGGATCATCAAATTGTTTTGGTTAGATACTGAACATCATTTATGAAAAATTGGCAAAAAACAAAAAAAAAAAGGACATGACCTTTTATACTTAATTTATTGATCAGCAATGAATTTTGTCCCGAGAGAAAGAGAGGAGGATTTAACATGATTCATATATAAGAATTATGAGAGGGTGGGTTGCTGAAAAGGTCTAACAAAATTTGAAGAGCTATTTCCTGTTTGTTTTTTTTTTTAATCAAAAAAAAAATTAGGAATAGTTATAGAAACTTAAAAAACATTGTGCCAAATATGTAGAACAGTAGAATGATGGTTTGGTTTCTTTGTTTAATGGCATATCAACCTTCATGGGTGATCTAATGCCAAAGCCATCCTTGAAGAAGAACAGCAGTGATACTATTTAACCCATAACTGTGCAGATAATACCTTTGCCAAGGGTATTAGTCTGAAAGTTAATCCTATTTACCAACCCCTCCGCTCGGGCAGGATATGACACAAGGTCAATTTTTAAGCGGAGTTTAACAGGTTTTAATTCAGAGTTTTCCTTTTCCTAGACTAGTTGCCTCACCAAGGCTGAAGAACCTAGTCTGTCCTACTATTTACCCATAGTTGGAGGAAGAATAATTGGATTTATACCTTTTCCAAGGGTATTAGTCTGAAAGTTAATGAAAGAACAATCACTGGAGTTTGGACTTGTTTACTTTGAGGCTGTAGTCCACCACTTTCAACCATTACACCACAGGGACTCTCCTAATAAAATTTCAGCAGGTGTCCTGGACATGACACTAAACAATCTGATAGTGAAGCTTCGGTAATGTTGGAGTTTTGGGGAATGTGAAGTTCCCCTTTATTGCCATCACTCCCAGGTCCACTGATAGGACCCTATCTATGGGTTAAATAGAACTAAACTGTGTGCTTATGCTAACGTGAATTGCTTGAAATAGAACTGTTTATATATATAAAAATGGATTTGGCATTAAATAATCTACAATGGTTAATATGCCATAAAATAAAACAAAACCAAAAAACAGATCCTTGTAAGTTGAAAACTAGATTGAAAGATCTTGCTACAATGAGCCACTCTTGCAGGGTTATAGCAATATACAAACTGAATTATTATAAGATAGATACAGATATTAGTTTAGAAACACTGAGTACTGTACCATAACTCAGTCACTTCCATATGCAACTATAGGTTTGATTTATTTGTTTAATGGCATATAAACACCTTCATGGGTTAATGCTGAAATTTGATTCAAGTGTTTATTTTCAATGTTTCATTGAATTTTTTAATAGTACTTTTACTTGTCATTAATAATCATTTATTTGCATACACTTATATGAAATCAAGTACAATCACTCCAAGTCAGGGTAGATCTTGAAATGGTAATGAAGGAGTACACTACATTCACCATAGCTCCAAAACAAAGGCCTTACCACCAGATACAGTTTAGTGTCATACCGAGGACACAGTATGCAACTATAGTCAAATTCCTATCACTGTGTCATATGCAAATGAAATAAAATTTCATTGTATGTTGCATTTATGGATTCATATATTCCACCCACTGAGAAATCTTACATGGGGGGGAGTCCCTATGGTGCAATGGCTAACATACTGCACTTTAACATCATAGCGAGAAGTTCAAATTTCAGTCATGCCATCATTTTCACTTTTGGAGTAATACCCTAGAGAAAGGCATGACCCCCTTACCCCCCCCCAGTTATGGGATCAAATAGTACCACTACTGTTCTTCTTCAAGAATGACATTAGATAAACTACAAATGTTGATATTCCATTAAACAAAAAACCCGAACCAATTCTTACATAGAAGCTTCTCGTTATTCTGACATCAAATTCAACTATTTTTGCTATTTTTTTCATTCAGATTGATAGCATAGAAACAGTTTGAGATAAATATGAAATTTTAAAGTATAGTTTTTTTAACATTTTTGGGGGTAGGGATTTAAAAATGCAGCACTCAGAGCTGACAAAAATTTTAAATGCAGTATCAAAAGGGTTAAATCTTGTAGCCTCCGCTCAATTATATATACCACAAAGCCATTACCAAAAAGATTTTGTCTTTTTTATTTTCATAAACCCTACCTAATGTTTACTTGTATCACTCAAGATTCTCAGTCAAGCATGACTGATTGCAATCTTTCACAAATAATAATCATTACTGAAGAAAAATTTCCTCCATTGGAATTTTCCACCCCAATTCTGATCTCCCCTAAAAGAAAATGGCAATTTACTCCTTTTAATGCCAACAAATTGAATTCTAAACAAGGCACATCAACACTATCATAATGGTTGTGTCAGTTATTGTATAGATTTTCCAGTTCTTAAGACACGAGCCCAGTTGGCTGGGGTAGTAGAATACTCTGCAGGGAAGTAAGACCCACCTACACACAATGAGTTGGTTGGTTGGCTGCTTGCTTGCTTGGGTTTTATGGCATATCAACCTTTGTAGGTTATTCAATGCCAAATCCATTTTTACATTTTTAGTTCTATTTAAATCCATTTTTATATAAATAATCAGTTCTATTTCAAACAATTCAGTTTAAAATGAGTACACAGTTTAATTGTCAAAAACATTTATATTTCAAGCTATTCAGTTTATTCAAACAGTTCTAATTCAGCCAATTCAGTTTAGTATAAGTACAGATTTTGTTTACACAGTTAAATGTCAAAACAGTTCTATATTAAACAATTCAATTTAACATAAGTACAGTTTCAAAGTCAAAAACAGTTCCATTTCAAACAATTCAGTATAGCATAAGTACACAGTTAGTCAAAAATATTTTCATTTTAAGCTATTTAGTTTAGTCAAACAGTTCTAATTCAAACAATTCAGTTTAGCATAAGTATGCAATTTAGTTCTATTTAACCCCAAAAGAGGGCCCTATCAAGTGCTACCATTCCGGGCCAGAGTGGACCTGGGACCAATGGCAATGAAGGGGTGCTATGCATTCCCCAAAGCTCCAGCATCACTGGAGCCTCACCATCAGATTGTTTAGGAATGTCCTGAATACTACAGTAAACTGCATTTGATGGCAAGCCTCCAGTCCAGGAGTTTTGGAGAATGTGAAGTGTGCAAAAAGAACTATTAGTATTAGATAATAATACTTGAAACCATCCAACTGTGAGCAAATAAATGAGCTCTGGTTCATTTAAAAATGTTACCTAAAACCATTCATTTAAAAATTATATATGTAAACAGGATTTAGCATTAAATAACCATCAAGGGTAGATATGCCATTAAACCAAATAACTTAACCTATCCTTAAGACCTGATTGTGAAACTTATTTTCTTTAAGTCTCATTTTCATTAACTCATCTTTATTAAGTCTGGTGCAAGGTTACAAATTCAAATCCTAATGTTTGTCTGGGGTTACCCACCAAAATACTGACCAGATTTGATACTCTTTAACTCGGGTTATCTAATACTTTTACTTGTCTGTAAGCAAAAAGTGTGTGTTATGTAAAAAAAAAAAAAAAATGTATTGTTACTAATTTTTCTACAGGTAAATATTTTTCTTTAGATGAATATTTTCTTCAGTAGTCTTACTATGAATTGATAGTGTATGGTTCAGTTTGTTCAAGTGTCTCAGGTATAACACTTAATTGCATTCAGGGATGAGACTCTAGTTCTGAAGCTCTGAGGAATGTAGAGTCACCCTTTCATTGCCATTACTTCCAGGTCCACTCTAACACAGAATGGTAGAACCTATTTATGGGTGAAAGAAATTTATTTAAAAATTATTTGTATAAAATTAATTTGCTTTGCATTGGTTACTTTCACAAGCGAAGAGTATTTAACTGGGAAAATTCCAATCCAATCAAATCAACAATGAGACAAAGCTTGGTTGTTGTTTGCCACAGCTTCTTTGTAAACCAAACAGCACTCAGCCAATTTGTAATAAGATGAGCTGAACTTAACTTCACTCTGTTATGCCTAGAATGCATCTCCTGCCTCCTCTGCAGAGGAATAAGACCACTCCTCAAAAAGAAAAAAAAGTGCTCTGGAGAGTATAGATTGGTTGGTTGGGTTTTATGGCATATCAACCTTTGTAGGTTATTGAATGCTAAATCCATTTTTATACAAATAATCTGTCCTATTTCAAACAATTGAGCATAAGTACACAGTTTAATAGTCAAAAACATTTCTATTTCAAGCTATTCAGTTTAGTCAAACAGTTCTAATTCAGCCAATTCAGTTTATTTTAAGTATAGATTTTGTTTACATGGTTAAATGTCAAAACTATTCTATTTCAAATTCAGTTTAAAACTATTCTATTTCTAATTCAGTTTAACGTAAAAACAATTTAAATGTCAAAAACAGTTCCATTTCGAACAATTCAGTTTAGCATACAAAAACAGTTCCATTTCAACCAATCAGTTTTGTATGTAGTCTACATGTCAAAACAGTTCTATTTTAAACAATTCAGTTTAGCATAAATAAGTAGTTTAAATGAAAAAACTGTAAACTCTTGAAACCATGGTTTAGTTCTATTTGACCCATAGATAGGACCCTATCAGGTGCTACCACTCTGGGCCAGAGTGGACCTGGGAGTGATGGCAATGAAGGGGTGCTCCATATTCTCCAAAGCTCTAGCATTACTGGAACCTCACCATCAGATTGTTTAGTGTCATATCCAGGACACTCGTTGGGGGAGTCTTAACACTTTGCAGAGAAGCAGTCAGTGTATTCTACAGCCCCAGCCGACTGGTCAATGGAAAGTATGGAGTACCCCTTCATTGACATTACTTCTGGGTCCACTCTAACCAAGAGTGGTAGTATCTGTTGGGGTCTCATCAATGAGACAAATAAATAAAGATGATTAGTATGAGAAGAATACTCGACACCATAAAAATGTGTGCAAATTCTTTGTACAAATAATAGCTACTTGAAGTTATAACTGTTTATAAAAGATTTTTAATATTAGTTACTTGAAATCATATAAATGGTTGGAATACTTGAAACCATATGATAATGTGTAAGCAAATTATTATTAAATAGGAATAGTTACCTTAAATCATATAAAGTAAAGTAACAACCTTAATCAAGGGTGACCCAAAGGCTCCCTTTTCAATAGTTACCACTATAGAGGAAAGTGATATTCCATTCCCTGGATTTCTCCATTTTACCCTTGATCCTTACCTTATAATGCTGAGTGTTTGGCAAGGTGGCATCAAGTACCATTTTTTAAAGTCTTTGGTATGACCCGACCTGGGATTGAACCCCAGTCTCCTGGATCATTGACGAACACTACACATTAGACCAATGGCCCAGTTAATTGTGTATAAATTATTAGTATTAAGTATAGTTATTTGAAGTCATAAATGTTAGCAAAAGATTATTATTGTTACTTGAAACCATATAATTGCTTGAATTACTTGAAACTATATGACAACTGTGTGCAAACAACTGATCATGATTATCAAATATGCATAGCTGCTTGAAACTATATAATTATCTATGAATTATTGGTTTCAGATAGAAATACTTGAAATTATAACTGTGTGCAAACAAATGATTACTATGATTAAATAGGAATAGTTACTTGAAACCCCATTAAATGGTTAGAAAAAAAAAAGAGACTAACTTGAGAATTGAATTACTAAACAAGGGTGAACATGCCATAAAAACAACATAATGTATTTTTTTAAATCCATCACTGCCAAATGTTATCAAGTTGAATCTCAATAGGGCATTATAACTTATCTCACTTTTAAAATCAACTTATCGTGAACTAGTTTGTGGGGGTTTTGTCCTCTAATCTAATATTCAAAGTTATGTTCTAGTAAAATTAAAAGCTAGAAACTTTTATAATTTGATGAAAGACATTTAAAAAGTCCACAAAAGCCAGACTCAAATTTAGACCACTACAACAGTCAACACTACCACTATACAATGCTTAGAAGTATGGTATGAAGTGTTCATATCTAATACAAAATTCTTAAAACAGATCTATTTGACCCATAGATGAGACCCTAACAGGTACTACCACTCTGGGCCAGAGCAGACCTGGGAGTAATGGTAGCAAAGATGTGACTCCACACTCTCCTGAAGCTCTAGAACTAGCAACTCACTATCAGATGCAGTTTAGTGTCATACCCAGAACACCACTAGGGAGAGTTTTACCCATCTGCAAGGGATACAGTCAATATTTTGAAAGCCCAGCTGTCAGAATGGATGCTGGGTCAGAGTAAACATGGGAGTTATGCCAACGAAAGTGTGACTCAACACATCCCAGAGCTCCAGAACTGGTGCCTCAACATTGAATGCAATTTAGTGTCACACCCAGGACCCCCACTTTCTTCTAGTTGAGCGGGGGGGATCTTACATCCTCTGCAAGAGATGCAGTTGGTGTATTCTAGTTTCTGCTAGCAGAGAATGTAATGGGAGGTCATCAGTTCCTGTGGGAGGTAAATAGAATAACAGTGAACAACATTGGAGTGTAAGGTGATTGAAAGAATTAGTACACATGCTATGCTCTAAAAAACCTATCTTGTTGACCTCACATTGAAATTAATACCATATGGAAGCCTCAAATTAATAAAAATAAGGAGATGAGGCTTGAGAATAAAATATTCCACTACCTAATTACATTATCACTCATTACAAGACTTATAATTTGAGTTTAGTTGAAGAAGCAAACAAAAACATGTTCAAAACTCCAAGTTAAAGCTGTTAAACTCTATATTTGTTGGTTGTGACTTGTCTCCTTATTAATAGCCAGTTTGAAGTTGGTCAAAGAAAGGTGGCACTGGAATCTCATTCTAGTTTGTACAGCAGTTTTGTTGGTCATAGTTGGCTATTTTGTCTATTTGTTTGGTTTTTATGGTATATCAATACTTGTAAGTTATTTAATGCCAAATCTTGTTTATATGTATATATTAAATAGATATGATTTGTAAACACATTTTGTTGGTACCATTTTTAATGAACCAGGGATCATCTTTTTTTGCACAGTTAAATGGTTTCAAGTACTTCTATCTAACATGAATAATTCTATTTACTATCAATCATTTGTCTGCACACATTTAAATAGATATACATACATGATTTGTAATTGAATAGTTTGTAGGCAATTTCATTTTAAAACAAGTTAGAACTAATTTGTTTACCACTAGTATTGCTATTGTTTCTAGACAGTTAAACGGTTTCAATTATTGCTAACACTAATAATTCCATTCAACACTATTCATTCATTTGCACACAGTCAAATGTTTCCAAGTATTGTTATGTAATACCAATAATTCAATTTTGGCACACAGATTTTCAAGTACTGCTAATCAACACTAATAATTCAACATTATTCATTTGTTTGCACACAGTTAAATAGGTCCAAGTATTGCTATGTATCACTAACAATTTAATTAGACATCAGTCATTCGATTACACACAATTTAAGGGTTAAACAGTTCTATTTCTAATAAATCAAATTAACACAAGTCATTTGTTTGCATACAGTTTAAATGTCAAACAGTTCTATTTGACCCATAGATAGGACCCTATCAGGCACTACCACTTCAGGTCAGAGTGGACCTGGGAGCAATGGCAGTGAGGCTCCAATCTTGGAGCCTCACTAACAGATTGTTTAGTGTCATAACCAGGACAGTTGTTGGAGAGGTCTTACCCCTCTGCAGATATGCAGCTAGTGTATTCTACAGCCACTGGCTAATATGAGTTGTTGTGTCATCAACAATGGTCAATCAGAGTTGACTTAATTGCAATATAAAATAGAAGATATTCTTTTATGAGAGGAGTCTGAATTTTTCATCCAGTGCCTCCTCAGCTAAAAGCAGGTAAGGGGTGTGTTTATTGCCCAGTACAGGAGGTATACTTGAAAAAGAATGCTGATGAGACATGAACAATTTTTGCTCTCACCTCCTAGAAGGCATGCTTCCTATAGTGATTCCATTTCAGTTCAAACATGTCACATTCCAGCATCATGGATTGTTCAGTAAATACTGTCCAAGTTTTCATCCTCAGTAATAAGATCCTTGTTATTTATTTCTTCAGGGTTTCTTGGAAATGTTGTGGGAAATATGGAATCTAAATATCTTGAGATAGAAGTGTGACGGCAAATTGACTAAAATCCCAAAATGGGATTTTATTTTCGCACGTGTGAAGACGGGGCAGGTTGGCACTTGATCCCTTATAGAATAAGTCCTCGTTCAGAGTTTTTCTCTCAGGCATATAAGACCTGGCATATTACGTGAGGGATTAATTTAGGGCCAGACTGACCGCCGCTGGCAAGGGGTTCCAAATTTCACACTATCACCCACCCACCAGGCCGCTAAACTTCTTTCCCCTAGATAATGGAAGAATATGGACCTATAGGTTTTAGTCGTAATAATATTATAGTGTAGTAGTCGGCAACTCCGGTTTCCCGTGTGATATTTTAGGAATTAATAGGACAATTCTAAGCAAGATAACATAAGGCGAATAGAAGCTGAAAAAGGAAGCATGAAGTAACAAATTCGTAGAAGAACTGCAAAGAACAAACTTAGACCACGTGGTAACATAAAAATATATGATTCCTTTACTACAGTTATATACACTTTCAAAGTGTCAAAACATAATAATTGGACAGTCCACGAGTATAAATGTCTTTTCTTGACTTTTGTTTTTCTTGAAGTTGAGAGAGAGAGAGAGAGAGAGAGTGGTATACAAAATTTGGGTGTAAAGGAGAAACGTCCCCAAAGTTACTTATCTTATTTTTCGATGATGTTCCACTGGAGAATCTTTCTTCTTTCACGGGCTAATAGACTTTATTCTATTTTTTACACTGGCTTGAAGAACCTGGGGTCCTTCGTGATCAGGTATTATTTTGTCTTCAACCTGGAATACTGGCTATGGTTCGTCTGCCCGCTACAAACCCTGCTCAAAAACTCCCTTTCTTATTATTTACTTCCGCTGAGGGGAAGGGGTCCCCACTTCCGTTTTGAGGTCCCAGCCAACCATTTGGCTTCTCTCTTCTCCCCCTTGGTGTCCGGCAACCTGAGGTTATTAAGTACCAACACCTGTTGATACCCCTCTGTGACCTACATTCTTCCTTAACGGTCACTTTTTTTGACGGCTAGATACTGTTAATTCAAAGGGAGGATAGTATTAATCTTACCTCTATCGTCTCCGTGGGCTATCACGTGACAGAAGTATTAAGTTTTCTTTTGCACCTGGAACTTCTCTGAACTATCTACCGGGCCCCTAGGACACTCCTTAGTCCATCTCTGTCCATACCTCCTGTACTGGGCAATAAACACACCCCTTACCTGCTTTTAGCTGAGGGGGCACTGGATGAAAAATTTAGACTCCTCTCATAAAAGAATATCTTCTATTTTATATTGCAATTAAGTCAACTCTGATTGACCATTGTTGATGACACAACAACTCATATTAGCCAGTGGTTGTAGAATACACTAGCTGCATATCTGCAGAGGGGTAAGATTCTCTCTCAGTCTGCCACAATAGCTAAATTAAATGTGAAAACTCACTCATATACATACATGAGGGTATGCTTTTGGAAATGAAGACCCAAGTTCAAAACCTGGACTAGGCTGTTTGCATTTCACTTTGCCCTTAACAAAGACATGAATCCATCTGTTCTCTCCCTAATTATGAGTAAATAGCAGAGGAAACTGGGTTCTTTAGCCTTGATTAGGCAACCAGTTTAGAAGGAAAACTGAATTCAAACCAACTTTATAACACGTAAAAAAATGGACTGTGTCACATCCTGTTCATGGTGGAGGGGTTTGGCGTGTGTGTGTGTGTGTATATATATATATATATATATATATATATGAAATTTCACTCAAATTGATACAGACAACATGGCTTGAGGAAATTATATTCTAAATATCAATCCATTGAATTTTGAAATCTTTTTCAAATATCATCATCATGTTGCGCCATCAGCACAGATATCGCTGACCCTCTCTATCCACCCCTCCCTATCATCCATTGCTCCCAGCAGGTCCTCAGGGTTACATCCCATATTGGCATAGAGCTGCTTGATGTAGGTTCTAAATGGCCATCCAACCTTTGTTCATCCATGTGAAGGGGTCCTTATGAGTTCGTCCCTACTTCTCCAGTAGTGTCCCACATGTCTGGTTTTATCTAACTTGGATAGTTTTCATGATGGGTGGTAGGAGGCCATACAGCTGCTGCTTTGTGGGACACTGTTCAATATTGCTCGCAGCATTCTTGTGTAGTTGCCATCAAGCTTTTTCTCCATACGTTTAGTTAGTGTCCATGTAGTGCATCCATATAGCAGCTTGGAAGAAACTGTGTTTTATTTTATCGTTCAGTTCTGACTTGCATATGACTGATAGCCTATCGATAGTGGTCCATACCTTTGCTAGTCGCATGTTGATATCTGTCTCGGTTGATGAGACACTGCTTCTTATGTAGGTGAACTTGTCCACTATTTTCAGAGAGCTACTGTTTAGTGTGGAGACGTCACCTCTTTGATTAAAGCACATATATTCCATCTTGTGTACATTGACATTGAGGCCTATGCCTGCAGCTGTTCATTCCAGACTATGTAGCAGGGTTTTAGCTTGGGCAGGTGCATTTGCCAGAAGCGCTATGTCGTCGGTGTAATCGGCGTCCATAATTTTTGTGCGGGGTAACTTCTGCTTCTTTCCTTTGTTAGCTTGAAGCTGTTCTTTCATTTTATCAATAGATGTTTTAAGCATGTAGTCTGGACAGATGATAAAGAGGTATGGGGCTAAGGTGTCTCCTTGCAGGACACCTGCTACAAAGTCAAAGTAGTCTGTGTCTCCATCCGGGGAACAGACTTTTACTTTGGTGTTTCTATAGAGCATCATTATGGCTGCAACGGTTTCATTTGGTAGGCCATAGGCAAGTAGAATTTGCTCCATCTTTCCTCTGTGAATAGAGTGAAAAGCCTAGGTAAAGTCGACAAATAATATTGTTGCCTCTAGATTTTTTGCACATACACCGTCAAGAATTCAACAGATAGTCAAAATTTGTGACGTCCTGGATCTATTCCTGTGGAAGCCATTTTGGTTCTTCCTAAGTATGTTCTCAATTTTGGGTTCTATGCAGTTGTGCAGTAGAGCATTGTATATCTTGGCTGCTATGGATGTAAGGGTTTTACCTAGGTAGTTCTTGGCTAATTCAAGGTCACCTTTTTTAGGGAAGGGGAGGACACATCCCTTCATCCATCTATTGGGTTTTGATTATATACGGCACTACAGTGTCGGAGCAGTATGTCGTCGAATTGTTTGGTCTTCCATACTTCAGGGAGTATTTCATTGAGCCCTGCTGCTTTTCTATTTTTAATTTTTCTCAGTACCAACCGAGTTCTTCTTGAGTAAAACAGTCCTAGTTTGATGTCTAATTGCTTACTTATAATTTTTGTGATTGGTTCATGCGTAACTTTTGGAGGGTTTCCAAGTAAATTCTCGAAATGCTGTTTCCACAGGTGTATTCATTCTTGTTGGCTAGTAGCTTTCAGTTTAGTTTTCACAGTGCTCTTCCTTCTGCTTACTTCACTTACCATGCTATCCTAAATCGTCTATCTTCAACTGAGTCTCTAATCTAATCGATCTGAAACAATGTAAATTATCATCAGGTGACCTTGGCATATATTTCATTTAACTGTTATTTACAAGATTTTAGCTACTGACCTCATATAATAATTGGTAACTACCAAAATTCAGGACAATTTGATTTTAGAGATCACATGCCCAAGATTAGTATGAAAATCGGATATTGAACCTTCAATCACTAAAAATTTCTATTCAAAATATTTGAATAGAAAAGTTGAAGGAAGATATATTTAAGTGAAAAGAAAGAAAAATTGAATATTTAGCATTAACTTTTATTGCAATGCACAACTAAAAATATATCTTCGTAATAGCATTTTTTTTATTCTTTGGAAGAAGACAGCAGTAATTGCTTTCTATAATAAGAATATCTACTAATGATGCTAAAAGGTTTTTCTTGGAAGCTTTATTAAAAAAAAAAATCTGCCGAATGTTTAAGTCTAGTTATTCTTTTGATTATCTTCTACATGAAACTGGTCTTCATAACAACAAAGCCATTTTGAGAATCCTTCCCGCCCTTCCGATGTCCTAGACTGAGTCCAAGATCCAACACAATGTTCCACTGATAAGAGAAGGAAGGCAGGTGGCAGGTCGGACAAGGCCACCTCTAGGAGAATTTAGCAAATGTGCCCAAGAAATCTTTGAGGAGATGTTGAAGAGGAAGAAACCAGATGAAAGAAGAAAAAAAAAGCTATTTTTGACAAAGCAAGAATTTGAAAAGAGAGAAACACTCAAGACTGACAGAAAGAAAGGTAAATATTTTGATGGTTGGCATGGCAGCCAAATGCCGTTATGTATAAGAAATGTACACCGGTATTAATCCACCCGTTGTTGGCTTCATGTGGGTGGGACCGGGACTCCACCCAGAACTGACTACAGTGTGCAAAGAGGAAATGGGGATGGGTGATAGAAATATGGCATCAGATGGGTTAAACCATTTGAGCAAACCTACATATACGCCACTGATGAGTGGACAGAGAGTACAAATTTGGCATCTCCATATATGGAAAGGCGTGTTCAAAATAACAAAAATTAACAGCTATGAAAATTTATCAGTTGATACAGAGTAGCAAAATATTCTGTTTTAGAGCAAACATGACTAGGTATAACTATGAACATAAAGAAAACTAAAACTAGTAAAAAAAAAATCTAAAAACAAAAAAAAAACTAAACCAAACTTCAAGTTTATCCATAGCATAACTTTTAGCTTTTTCATTTAATGGCATATCAACTAATTATGGCTTATTTAATCCTGAGAGTTGAACAATTTTAAAGGCATGGCAACCTGTCTTGAGTTATTCTATACCTAGAGGTTAGAGAATTGTATTCATTATACATTTACATATCTTATGTAGTAGTTTAAGAGTTTTTTTGCACAAAATGTTATGATATTGAGTATTCAGATCTCATACAAATAATTTACACAGAGTTGTATGCTTTCAAGTATTCCTATTTACTACTTATAATTATGTTTCAGGTAATTATTTCAATTTAATAACAGCCATTTGTTTGCACACAGTGCACTTGGGAATAATGGCAATGAAGGAGTACTCCACTCTCTCTGGAACTGGATCCTCACTATCAGATGCAGTTTAGCATCATACCCAGGACATTCCTTTCTTGGGAGAGATCTTACTCCTCTACAAGGGATACAGCCATCACAGAAGACTGAAATTTGATTTATTTTCAAGTGTTTAATTGTAATAACTATATTTTTAATGTTCCATCTGTTCTTTTCTGTTTTTCTTTTATAATTGCATGCTTTTTTTGTTAATTTATTTGCATACATTTGTATGGTTTCAAGTATTCCTATCTAATAGTAATAATTTATACACAATATGGTTTAAAGTTACTGTTCCTAGTTAATAACATTTGTTTGTAGTAATATAGTTTCAAGTATTCCAATAATTTGCAAGCAATTATATAGTTTGATTTCTTTGTTGAATGGCATATCAACCTCCATGGATTATTTAATGCCAAAGCCATCCTTGTAAAAGAATAGTAGTGATACTTCTTAATCTATAGCTGGGAGGATGAGGGGGTTCATAGCTTTCTCAAAGGTATATGTCTTAAAGTAAATATAATAACACAACTGGAGTTTAAACTTGCTTACTTTGAGGCCACAGCTCTTTAGCCACTATACCAGAGAGACTCTCAAATGATTCATAATCATTACTAAACAATTATACCTTCAAATAACTATTATTAAAACAAGTAATTTGATTTGGTTTCTTTGTTTAATGGCATATCAAACTTTATGGGTTACTTAATAGAAAAACCACCCTTGTACAAGGACAGTAGTGGAACTATTTAACTTATAACTGGAGAGAGCACAAGGGGGTTCAACACCTTACTCAAGGGATATGAACTCACTATGTCACAGTTTAGCTTGTTAGCCACTATGAATGGGGACTCCCTACAAATAATAAAGAATACTTGAAACAATTTAACTATGCTATCAAACATGAATATAATTCTATTCAATAATAATATTTGTTTGCACACAGTTACATGGCTTGATGTGTTCCTATTCAATACTAATGATTTTCAAACAAATCTATTTGACCTGTACATGGGACCTTAACAGTTACAACCACTTTAGGTCAGAGTGGACCAAGGTGTAATGGGAATGAGGAGATATTCCACACTCCTCAGAGTTTCAGAAATCAAGCCTTCTTACTGGATGCAGTTTAATGTCATATCCAAAACATCTTTTTGGGGGGGAGGAGTGGGGTAAAATCTTACCAGTCTGAAAAGGATACAGTCGGTATATTCTAAGCTTCATCAACAGGACAGCAATCTGACAAGTGACAAAGGTTGTCAGTTTCTGCAACATCTGTTTAATGTTGTCTTTATAAAAGTGCCATATACACTTATTTAGTGAGCATATAGTTTATACAATAAACAAATAAAAACAGAACTTATCTCTAAGGGCAAACACAAGGATCATTCATCTAAATTCTCAATTTGCAAATTAAAAATAGAATTTTAAAGCTTCAGTTGTGATACTTTTTTTTCATTACCCCTCGAAACCATAAGCATACACAATACATTTAAAAAATGAACAGAAAAGTCTTTTTTGATGATTTGCATTGGTGGGGGGGGGGGTCAACAACAATCAGAATATTTCTCTGGATCCAATGAATACATATATATATATATAAAATTTGGTAGCTCTACATAAAGTCATTTAACTGTCTCCGACACATTTTCAAGATTTATATGTAAATTGAATCCAAGTCATGTCATTTTCCAAGGACAAACAGAACACAAAGAAATGGATGCTTGAATGAGGCTAGCATATGACACAATCATTTCATCTACTTAAATACTCTTGTCTGTATGTATAGAGTTGCCACATGACTAATACTGTAGCATCAAATTTACATTCTACCCTCTTATCCTTGAGGTTGGCGTTCTTGATAAAACTTTGTTTATGTATGTTTATATATAAATGTGTATAAATGTCTAAGAAACAATGGGAGATGGTTATGTTATGCAAGTAATGTTGATACTATTTATGGCATAAACTGCTGACAGCCAAACAGAGTTATTGCTTCTCTTCTCTTCCTCTTTAATTCCCAACACCCACAGTTCTGTAGAAATACTAATCAGTAGTAGTAATTGTTTAGTTTCATAGAAGATCAGAAGTATGGTTGGTTGGGTTTTATGGCATATCAACCGTTGTAGGTTATTTAATGCCAAATCCACTTTTATACAAATAATCAGTTCTATTTGAAACAATTCAGTTTAGGATGAGTACACAGTTTTATAGTCAAATATTTTTCTATTTCAAGCTATTCAGTTTATTCAAACAGTTCTAATTCAAACAATTCAACTTAGTGCAAGTACAATTTCAATGTCAAAAACAGTTCTATATCAAACAATTCAGTTTAGCATAAGTACGCAGTTTAAATATTAAAAAAGTAATTTCGTTTAGCATATGTACACAGACTAGTTCTATCTAACCCATAGATAGGACCCTATCAGGTGCTACCACTCCAGGCCAGAGTAAACCTGAGAGCAATGGCAATGAAGGGATGCTCCAGCATTACTGGAACCTCACCATCAGATTGTTTAGTGTCATATCCAGGACACTTGTGGTGGTGGGTGTTACCTCTCTGCAGTGAAGCAGTTAGTGTATTCTACAGCCCCAGCCAACTGAGAAATAGAAGTATGGGGCATCCAGTTGAAGGCAAACTCACTAAGAATGGTCGGCTGCTTATCAGTAGTAAATGTATTTTAATTAGTCTCAAGTTCTGAGACGTAAGGTGTGTTTTGATGATATCTTAGAGCTCAATATTAAAATTTCATAAATTTGCAGTAAATGGACAGAAAGAAACTTGTTTTCAGTCAGGCCAGAGGCCAACATGAATGAAATTACAGTCAGATTCGATGAACTATCCAACAATATTCTCTACTGAAATTGTATTGTGTTTTATTTTTATAGATACTATAAATTACATATAATCCTCTATACTAAGGGTACGCAAACTGCAGCCAGCATGTGGCCTGCTACACTATTCTGTGCAGCCCATGGGAGCCTATAAAAAATAAACACTTGCACTTGAATCAAGACTAAAATCTTCTGGTTACAAAAGATGCGGCCCTTTGATAATTTATAACTTAGTGATGTGTCCCGCCAACCAAAAAGTTTGCACACCCCTGATCTATACACAAATTATATACAGCATACACTGTTCAAAAACAAATCAATGTATAATAGTAACAACACTATCAAACTATATTCTTTACTGAAATTGTATAATTTCTAAAAGATTTTTATGGACACTGTAAATTACATGCAATAACCAATATACATATGAATTATATACAGAATACACACTGTTCAAAATAAATCAAAGTATAATAGTAACAGTCAAAATATTGGGATAAAACCAACAAAGCTAATGATAATGCTAAAAAATAAATCAATGTATAATAGTAACAACACTATCCAACAATATTCTCTACTGGGACTGCGAAGCACAAAATAACCCAAAAAGCGGTCTCATCTGGCTGTACTAGAGTTGACAAAGGGAATGGATGAATGAGTAAGTATTTTAGTATTGACATAAGAAATGGGATTGATAAACTGAGTTCAAAATCTGAACAAATCTGTATTTCACTGCATTAATGAAAGGCATGAATCTTTCTCTTCCCTACCCCCAGGTAAATCATAAAGCAGACAAGATTCTTCAGCCTTGATAAGGTAACCAGTCTAAGAGAAGGAAAAACTAGAAATTTGAACATAGGTGGGTTTAGGGCTAGTAAATTTACTCTGTAAAAACTGAAAGAATTGCTCAAGAAAATAAACAAAGCGGAAAACAGCAGATTACTGATTTCATCAGATGACAACTTCCCAGTAGAAGTGATTAGAAGAAATGACAATGATGAAATCTGTAACACTTGTAACATTTGATTTTTTTATATATAGTTATTTAGGTTTGGTTTGGTTGTTTGATAGTTATCAACTCTTATGGGTTATTTAATGCCAAATACTAGTAATACATATATATGATTTGGTAGTAAATAGTTTGTAAGTAACATTTTTAAATAAGCCAGAGAGTTAAATGGTTTCAAGTATTGCTATGTAACAGTAATTTAACATTAAACATTTGTTTGCACACAATTATATGGTTTCAAGTATAGTAAAAAAAGTAAAGTTGGCGACCTTAGTCAAGGGTGACCCAAAGGCTCCCTTTTCAATAGCTACTACACCATTCCCAGGACTGCTCCACTTTACCCTTGAGCCTTACCTTATAATGCTGAGTGTTAAGTACCATTTTTTTTTAGTCTTTGGTATGACTCAACCTGTGATTGAACCCCGGTTTCTGGGACCATTGGTGTAAATGATTAAATAGTTTTATCTGACCTGAAAAGGGGACCCTAACAGGTACTACCACTTTGGGTCAGAGTAAACCTGAGAGTAATAGCAATGAAAGAGTACTCTACATTACCCAAAGCTCTGGAATCTGAGCCTCACTATGAGACGTTTTAGTGTAATATCTGGGACACTCATTGGGAGTGTATTAATCTTTTGCAGAGATGCAGTCAGTGTATACAACAGTCCAAGCTGACTGGGCTGTTTGTGTGTATATATATATATATATATACATACACAGAGTGATTGAAAATTAACCCCCCATTTTAAAATTCTTATAATTTATTTCCTAACTATAATTTTGACAAGAAATTAAATTAGGGAGCTACTTTTTAATCAACCTCTGTGTGTGTATATTTCAAAAATACATTGAAAAGATGTGCCAATATTTCCAGTTTTGCAGCCATGAGTATATGCAACCAAATCAACATTGTGGAGAGAAAACAGATTAACACTCAGGAAGACAAGAGAAGAAAATACTAGTTGAAATCAAATTAACTAATAGATTATGACATTTAAAAATACATATGTAGTGGGGCAGTTGGATATGTTTTATGCATACATCATCACACACTGCCAGCACGGATTTCCCTGCCCCTCTCTTGCCACCTGTCTATCATTCATCACTCCCAGGAGGTCTTCCAGGCTACATCCTGTATTGGCACAGACCTGCTGTATATAGGTTCTAGCTGGCCGTCAAGCCTTTGCTTGTCCATGTGAAGGGGTCCACAGGAATACATTGCTTATGAGTTTGTCCTTAGTTCTCAAGCAATGTTCCGCATGTCTGGTTCGTCTAACTTGGATAGTTTTTGTGATGGGTGGTTAGTCACCGTACAGCTGCTGTTTTGTAGGATGTTGCCTCCAGGACTTGTTCAATACAGCTTGTAGCATTCTTGAGTAATTGCCGTCAAGCTTTTTCTCCATACATTTAGTGTCCTTGTAGTTCATCCATATAGCAGTATCAACATGACCACAGTTTGGAAAAAACTGTGTTTTATCTTATTGGTCAGGCCTGACTTCTATATGACCAATAGCCTATTGATAGCTGTCCATGCCTTTGCTCTTCTCAGTTGATGATACACTGCTTCCAAAGTAAGTAAACTTGTCCACTAGTTTCAGAGGACCACTCTTTAAAGTGGAGATGTTGCCTTTTTCACTAAAGCACATGTATTCTGTTTTGTCTGCATTGATATAGAGGTCTACGCCACCTGCTGCTCATTCCAGGCTATGTAGCAGGGATTTGGCTAGGGCAGGTGAATCTGCCAGAAGCACTATTTCATTGGCATAGTCTGCATCCATAATAGTTAGTGTGGGCTATCTTCTGCTTCTTTCCTTTGCCAGCTTGAAACTGTTTTCTTTCATTAAATCTATAGACATTTCAAGCACATAGTCTAGGCAGATAATAAACAGGTATGGGGCTAATGAATCTCCTTGCAGCACACCTGCTTCAATGTCGAAGTAGTCTGTGTCTCCATCCGGTGAACGAACTTATATAAAAACACAAAAGTAAAGGTCCACTCACCGGAGGGAGACACACGTGTATACATAATTGTAAATAATAAGAGCTATAATTGCTTGCCCAAAAATTCATCTTCCAATGAAATGAAAAGAAGGTTCAAAAATAGTATGCAGTTTAACTCATCAAGTCATACTGACAGTATCGAATTCCCAGACTCTCTCTTACCATCTGTCCCTATTGTCCATAACTCTCGGCAGTTCTTCCAGACTGTATCTAGTATCTGCTTAGAGTTGATGTATATAAGTCTATAATGGTCAGCCAACACTGGTGTGTAGGAATCCATAAGAGAATCTCACTTATGAGTGTGTACTTACTTCTCTAGCAGTGCCCAGTATGTCTTGTTCATCTAACTTGGATATTTGCGAGATGGGAAGTAAGTGGCCGTACAGCTGCTTCCAAGATTTGTTCAAAACTGCATGTGGTATTCTTGTATAGCTCTCATCAGATTTTTTCTAGAAGCATTTTATTAGAGTTCAAGTGGTGCAACCATACAGTAGTACGATATGGCCAATGATTTTAAAAAAATCTATTTTATTTAATCAAAGAATCAGTTTTCCTTATGATCGACAGCCTGTCAATAGCAGACCATACTTTTCTAACGTGTATATTGACATCACTTTCAGTAGATGAGATATTGCTACCAAGGTAAGTAAACTAGTCTGCTAATTTCAGAGGCTTGCTGCTTAAAGTAGAAATGGCTTCATCTTGTTTAAAACACATGAATTCTGTTTTTGGAGAAGACTCAGTCTATAGAAGGCCCAAGGTATTTTTTGTAAGATTTTGATTGTAAAATTTCACTATAAACTGTTTTATTTCTTTGCTTAATGGGTTATGTCCACTGACAAGGAAGGAGATGATAAAGCAAAAAAATTTTGCTTTGAAAAAAATTTTTTTTTGTTTTTTTTTACATTAGGCTACCAACTTATTGATATAGCTATGTAAGTGGGTAAAGCTGGGATAAAATATAGGATATATATGAAAGTAAGAGAGGGCTAAAAGTAATAGAAATGCCATTAATAAATTGCCTTATGCCTCAATAGGAAAGACAGACACCTGCTCTAAGATGAAGTTTTAAGCAAAAATGAAATTTTTACATATGCCAATAATATTGTATTTGCACTGAACAAAAACATGAATACAGACTCAAGATACATTTCTGTCCAAACAAATTGAATTTGAGTAAATATCTGATTTTATGTCTGCAGACATCTGGTTGGCTTGAATGATGTATCAGAGAACAAATATCTTAGATAGTTTTATGAATAGGAAATTTTCAAGCAATTGCCATGATGTTGCGTACAGAGTGGATCTGCTCAGCTGTGATGCAAATAATTTCCAGGAGATTTCTCCCAAATTTCAATCTTAAATTTTTTTTTGATTAGTTATAAATATATTTTTAATTAACCTTAGTAAATACTAAATCAGGATTAACTGGTAGTTGGTGTAACAACATATCAATGCCATTCCAAAGTTATTTCCCACCTCCCAAGCAATTAGTTTCAAGTAACTTTCCCAATTAATAATAATAGTTTGTGCAGTTATACAGTTTTAAGTATTCCTATCTAATACAAATAGTTTGCACAGTTACATGGTTTCAAGTATTTCAAGTACTTATAAGGTTTCAAGCTTGGTTTTATGGCATATCAACCATTGTAGGTTATTTAATGCCAAATCCATTTTTATATAACAAACAAATCAGTTTAACCTAAGTACAGATTTTTGGTTAAACACAGCTAAATGTAAAAACAGTTCTATTTCAAGCAATTCAGTTTAACATAAGTACACAGTTTAGTTCTATTTGACTTATAACTAGGACACTATCAGGTGCTACCACTCCGGGCCAGAGCGGAGCTAGGAACAATGGCAATAAAGAGGTATGCTGCATTCTCCAAAGCTCCAGCATTACTGGAGCCTCACCATCAATGTTTAGTGTTAATATCCAGGACACTCATTGGGGTAAGTCTTACTCCTCTGCAGAGATGTAGTCAGTGTATTCTACAGCCCAAGCTGACTGGGCCAATAAGGTTTTAAGTAACTTTTCCTATATAATAATAACTTGTTTGTGCAGTTATATAGCTGCAATGATCAATTTTAACAGCATGTCAACTTGTCTAGTGTTATTTTATGCCTAGCAGTTAGGGAATCACATTCACAGTAAGTTCATATTTACAATCTTGTGTAGGGGTTTCTTAAGATGATTTTTTTTTGCACATGGCCCTATTGAATACAAATAATTTTCACACTGATCTATTTGAACCATAGATGGAACCTTAACAGATCAGAGTGAGCCTGGGAGTAATGGTAATGAATAGGCACTCCACACTGCCCAAAATGCCAGAATTAGAGCCTCACCATTAAATGTAGTTTAGTTTCATACCTTGGACACCCCCATTCTTTGGGTGGGAATCCAGTCAGCATATCTGAGCCCCACTGACAAGGTATATCTCACTTTAAATAAAACATAGGAAACCTTTCTAAGAAGGAGAAGCACATCATTTAAATAAGCAAGTTACATAGTTTAAAATATTTTTCTGACACAAGGCCATAATTGTGAAGCACTGGGTACAAAGTGCTCTATCATAATAAATACTTTTGTGCAATTATGTGAGAGAGAGATGTTTATTTCCCAAGAAGATAAGCCTCACCTCTCGACAAGCAGTCCTCAGTGTAAGTCAGCCACATCATCAGCAACAACAAAGACTACTTATTTAATGCCATGATATCATTAGAAACCCTGCACATATAATAAACAATCCCCTTGGACTGATGTATGGTAGACCAAAGAGGCTGCAACTGCCAGATGGAAGTGAAAGGTTGGCAGAGAGCTGGTGCAGTAGGTGGATGTCTGCCATTTCAGAAGTGATTGCCAGCATTATTGTAACAATAAGCGGAGAAATGCAGCAAAGCACAACAAAACCAATTATACTCGAGTGAGTTATGCAATGGCTGTTATACACATACACATAAATGCTTACTGTCTCTCTCATACACAAATGCTTGCTATCTCTTTAAAAGACACACACAGCTGAAAATATTTGAGAGTGGAGACATATGGATAAAGCATTACATATGCCTGCTTAATTATCAGTAGAAGAATCTACAGATGAGGAGACTGTGTGTGTGTGTGTGTGTGTGTGTGTGATATAGATATATATATATATATATATATATATATATATATTATATATATAAATAAAGTTGAATAAAAGAATCTGTCAGTATAAACAAAGAGGAAAAACATGCCTATTCACAATGAATGTTTATGCAGATAATTTTTTTAAATTCATAAAATCAATAATTTTAATTATTTAAATACAGATATTCTTTATTCTTTCTTCGTACTACTTAAATGATTCAACCTAGATTATTAAAGTAAAAAGCAAAATTGAGATGGAGATGAGCTAAAAACTAATTATTCAAATAAAATTCATAAAAATAGAACAGACATTTTTTAATGGTATGTATATATACATTTATATCCATATATATTACAATAGGTACATATCACCATGAAGCAGTAGTTAGCAAGATAATCTTAAATTGTTACTATTGAAATGAGATTATGACTAGATAACTGATAATTAATGGCCTTGTGCCAAATTAAGCTAAAAATATAAGAGATTATGATAGATCAATCATGAATTTTATCAATCAATTATCACACTGAATAATTTACTAAAGAACCATCCAATTTTAATGGGGACAGAAAGCTCAATTTAGTAAAATAGAAAAAGAAAAAAAAAATTCATTTTTCACCTGAATAGTTTTTTAAAAATTATAGATTGCTGAATTTTTTGTGTGAGATTAAATTTAGCACATTCTCAAAAACCAAAACATTTCAAAACTAAACAGAAATATGGCAAAAGAGTTTTGGCTCTTTGAAAGGAAATCAAATGTTCGTTCAACATATTTTAGGAGCTAAATTGATACAAATACAAGGTAGTATGAGTTCATACGAGAGAGAGAGAGAGAGGCTATGGGGGCAGACCCAAGAGAAACCAATAGGGGCCCAGGTATATATCAAAGACAAAGACAGTAGCAGGTATATATTAGAAAGAGTGGGTTTAAGGTGTATTACAAGAGAGAGAGGCTAAGATGTATATGAGAGAGAGGGACCCATGTGTACACTCACGAGAAAGAAAGAGCTTAAGGTGTATGTCAGAGAGAGAGAGAGAGGGAGTGGCTCTGATGTATACCAAAGAGAGAGAGAGAGGTCCAGGTGTACACTCAGGAGAAAGAAAGAGGCTAAGATGCGAGACGGAGAAAGAGAGTCCCAGGTGTATACACAAGGAAAAGGTATCAGAGTGTGCCAAGTCATAAATTCTATATCATTTCACCATGTTTCAGCAGTGAGTACTTAACAGTCTTCTGGCAGTTAGAATTATTTTCGGCTGTTTTCTTGCTCAGGGTTGGTTGTTTGGGTGAGTGAGTAGGTGGGTGGTTGAATGTGAACTTGTTCTGTTTATTCAGCCTTGATGTTTGTCAACAGATCACAGAACAAGTGAGTAGGTACAGTGGGTGTTAACAAGTTGGCCTTTCAAATGTAGACATATTCAACAAACAAGTCTTTATCTGGACATCTCAGCAAATATTCTTTCAGTTCAATAACAGATCCTCCTATGATTTGTCAAAGATAAATGGGGGATGTGAAAAAAACCCAGGTTGGATCAATATTCACTATACTGTTGGTTGGTTGGTTTTATGGCATGTCAACCATTCTTGGGTTATTTTATGTCCAAGTCAGAGCAAAATGTGCAACCAGTCAACCAAATGATGATATTTATACCTGTTATGACCACTAGAATGATCGTCAAAACAAGCAGAAAAATTTGTAAAGTTTCACAATATCCCAATCACAGGAAACTGTACACTGACTAAGCCGAGCATAGAACAGAGTCAAATATTGATGTCTTTTTCATATTTAATAATCTCAACTTAATGATACAATGCCAAATTGTTAGTGAATGGTAGTAGAAAGATTGTGCTATATTAATTTTTAAAGTGGGGTGGGTGGGAGTGGGGTTGGCAACCTAGAAAAATCAGCTTGTGAATGAATTAAATGATAGAACTGCAGCAATGGCTTCATCTAGGTTAGAGATCGACATTTTGGGTTGAAATTTCAGCAGGCTAAGTTGATGATCCGAAGAAAAAAATTACTATATTAGTAAAGAGACAGAAAGTTGTGACTATAAGAATCATGGTAGCTTGGACAAAAAGGACAAGAGGTCATATCCATTAAATTTGTAAAAACAGAAGAAAAGACAGAAAGAAAAACTTGTGAAAATGTCTTTATAAAAACAATGAGCTAAAAAAATAAAGAAACTAAGACAGACTAATAAAAACATAAAAATAAAAAAATAAAAGAGATTAAAAAAAAGCATATAAACGACCAAAAGCCAAAGCAAAAAAGGATCAAAGAGTAAAAAAAAATAAAAAGGTAGGGAGAAGGATGGGAACAAAAACAAAGAGTCCAAAAACTATAAGAAGAGCAATAGATAAATGAGTAATTAATGTCAACATGTCTAGGGTTATTTTATGCCAAGAAGTTAGAGAATCACATTCACAATTTGTGTGTAGTTAAGGTTTCTTGGCATAGTCCTACCAAATACAAATAATTTTTAAACAGATCTATTTGAGCCATACATAACAAGTACTACCAATCTGGGTCAGAGTGGACCTGGAAATAATGGCAATGAAGGGGTACTCCACATGCCCAAGAGCTCCAGGACTGGAACCTCAACATCAGATACAGTTTAGTGTTGCACAAAATATACCCCATTTTATGGGGAGGTGGGGGAGTCTTACCACTTTGCAGTCAACATATTCTAAGCCCTGCTGACAGAGTGGATAAACAAAGAAACAAAAGAGCAAAAAAATCAAAGAAAACAGATTAAAAATCAAAAAGAAAGCAAAAAGAAATTAAAAACAGACAAAACAAAAATTCAATGAAACAAAAAAATGAAAGAAATGAAGCTAAAAACTAGAAAGAAAGTTAAAAGTAAGTAGATAAATAAATAAATACAAAGAAAAGGAGAAAAAATAGAAAAAAAAGAAAAGCAGTCAAAAAAGGAAAAAGAACAAAAATAATGGAAACAGAAAATAGATTAAGAATAAACAAAAACAACAAAGAAACCAAAAATGATCAAAAACAGAGCCCTCCCCCAACCCCCAAAAATAATGAAATAAAGAAAGGAAAAATCCAAGAAAAAAATCAAAAGGTTATGATAATAGAGAAATGGTTAGGAAATAGAGAAACACCTGTCACATGTGCATAAAATTCCTCAACTCAACTGCCCTCCATGATTAAGTACTACAAAAGAGAGATAACAAGAAACCACTGGGAGAACACATAAGAGATTCTCTAAGCACTTGGAGATGCTGGTTGGTCAGTTAGTGAAGGGTGCGTGGCATGACCAAGCTGCTGACTGACAAACAGTAAAGTGGCATTCCTATTGAAAAATCTTTCTTCAGCAGAGAATAGCTCAAAATGAAAATCATCAGCTGTTGGAGTAAACAAGTGTTTGATGACAAAGAAACATAGCAACAGAATGCTACTAGACATGTGCCATTTGAATCATTCATCAATGAACAAGGCAAATGCACTTCCTCATTCAATTCTGTCAGTGACATTTTGAGTTGGTTTGATATTAGCAGGTATTGAAAATAAGGAGAGACTTTCCTGGAACAACATTTCTACTCTCTTCAAATAACAAATCCCAAATGAAAATAAGATTTGGTTTGTTTAACAGTATATCAACCTTTGAGGGTTATTTAATGCCAAAGCCATCTTTGTAGAAGAACAGCAGTGGTGTGATTTAACCCATAGCTGGGTAGGGGAATAAGAGTATTCAGACTTTTCTTAAGGGTATAAGTCTGAAAGTAAATATAATAGCACAACTGGAGTTCAAACTCACGACAACACTGAATTCCAGCATGTTAGTAATTACACCATGGAGACTCTCTTCATACAACCTTTAAGGGCCTTCCGCTGAAATCAGGCTATGCTATATGGTTACAATCCTTGTTCTATGATCAGTCTCATTACATTCATTTGAGCTTTGTACAATGATTGGTCATCTCCTCACTTCACTTCAGTTTGATCCTCACTTAATCTTTTCTCGGACAATCTTGTCATCTCAGTTGCTCTGATGTTTCCTTTCTGTTGACATCCTTGTTTGTCAATGAGGAGTGACAATATGACCACTACTTCATGTGCACATTTAACCTTTTACTTACTGATAACATTTCATCATTGCTCATCCAGCCTAAAGGAGGAATTGGTTTGAGCAAGACAGAGCATTTAATCACTCAGGTCAGTTGTTTCTATCTAACTGACTGACTCACCTATTCACCATTCTGATCATCTGACTGAACCCATTCAATAAGCATGGTTTGAGATTGACCCAGAGTTCAGTGGCCATCTATCACACTGGTTGACACTTACTGTATCTTTCCATGAGTCTAATGGTTCAGAACCTAATTAAAATGTTACACTACATTTCAAACACTTATCTCACCAATCTTTTATGTAACATAAACAATGCAAACATCACTAGCACTCAAAAACAGAAAATGGACAAGAAACCTTTAAGAAATACTCAGAATTGAGTTCATTAGATTGGTTGAAAAAAGATAAAAACTTTAATTCCAGTTACTACTCTTAATTATGGAATAACCACACTTAGGAGGGTCACTAAAGTTTTTATTTATCAGTAAATAAACTAGTATATATATATCATTATCAAGTTGTACTGTTAATGTGGAGTTCTTTAATTTTCTCTTGGCATCTGCCCCATCATCCATTGTTCCTGGTAGATCCTCCAGCCTGAATTTAGTGATCACACAGAACGGATAGATGTAAGTCCTTACTGGTCAGCCAACAATGGCACATCAATGTGTAGGAAGTCCCAAAGAGAACATTGGTTATAAGTCTGTGCTTACTTTTCCAGCAGTTCCCAGCATGTCTTGTTCATTTTACTCGGATGGTTTGTGAGATGGGAGGTAAGTAACTATGATGCTGCTTCCAGGATTTGTTCAAAATAGCACATAGATGGGAACTACACAAGAGTGCTATTTTTTCTGTTTCATTAGAGTCTAGGTAGTTCACCCATACAGTTGTACCAATTCGATCCCCAGCTTGGAAGAAATTTCATTCTATTTTATCAGAGAGATAAAATTTCCATGGTTGACATCACTTACAGATAAAAAATAGATATATATAAGATGAAACAAAATTGATAAGACAAATAGGAATATTTCTATTTTATTTATATTCTGATTATTGTCAACAAGTTTAACCATCGAGAAATACTCAGAATTAATAGATTTCATAAAATTGGTTGAAGAAAGATAAAGTATCAGAAAAACATTTTTTTTTTTAAATCTTTAAAAGAGTTGATATGCTATAAGAGAAGCAACAAAAAATTTACTGATGATGTAGCATACCCATTTGTTGAATGAAAATTGTTTTTTGGTATCCAAATGTTTTCAATTGACCTTTGTGTACTTTTAGTAAGGGAAAAAAGTTTTTCATTTTGAAGGCATAAGTTAAGCCTGGGAGCAGTGTGTTTTTTATATATATATATATTCCTCTCACCATGTACTCAAGTTGGTTTGGTTTGGTTTGTTGGGTTTTATGGCATATCAACCTTTGTAGGTTATTTAATGCCAAATCCATTTTTATGTAAATAATCTGTTCTTTTTAAAACAATTCAGTTTAGCATAAGTACACAGTTTAATGGTCAAAAACATTTCCATTTCTAACTATTCAAGCAGTTGTATGTAACAATTCGGTTAAGTGTAAATACAGTTTTAATGTCGAAAAACAGTTCTATTTTAAATAATTCAATTAAGCATAAGCACGCAGTTTAAATGTAAGTACGGTTTAATTGTAAAAGTCATTTCTATTTCAAACTATTCAGTTTTACTCAAACAATTCATTTTAGCATAAGTATGCCGTTAATTCTATTTAACCCATAGATAGGACCCTTATCAGGTGCTACCACTCCGGGCCAGAGTGGACCTGGGAGCGATGGCAATGAAGGGGTACTCCGCATTCCCCAAAGCTCCAGCATTGCTGGAACCTCATCATCAGATTGTTTAGTGTCATATCCAGGACACTCGTTGGGGGGTCTTACCCTTCTGCAGAGAAGCAGTCGGTGTATTCTACAGCCCCAGCCGACTGGGCAATGTACTCAAGTAAGAACACTTCTTGGATGTAAGGTACAATATTAAATGCATAGATTTGAGTGGTCGTGTGCTTTTAGAAGATTTAAGTGGAGAAAGACTTTTTTAACCCATCCTCCCACCCCACAAAAAAAAAGACCCCACTGAAACAAATTTATCCTTCTAAACTTTCAAGTGATATTTTTAGCCTCCAATAAGTTCTCTTGAATTTGGGACATTTTGGTAAGTAATGGCTGAGTAGGTCTTTATGATCCCAGTTGATATACATATTAGCTACCCTAGGCCAAAATTATGGAAATAGCCCATTTTAAGGATGTTTGCCTTGTCTTTCTTTTAGCAGTAAAACCAACAACAGATAAGATACAAAATATTTTTATTTATAAAAAATACCTTTAACAAACTAGATTAAATAATTTAGATTAATAGTATAATTTTTTTCAAGCTATGCAGGGAAAAACTTAATATTAAGGAAAACATTAAGGAGTTCATTGACAATATTTTTTTTTTAAAAATAATTAAAGAATGCATTTTGTTTATCTTTATCATGGAATGGCAGTGTTTATATGGAGGCCTTTCTTTCTTGGTAGTTTAAAAATGGCATAAAATTGCGATAGGGAATTCTTTGTTTTTTAGTTTTTAAATTTTTAGGTATATGGTCTTCTTACATATTCACCTAAATGTTTTTTTAGATTTTGAGATATTTATAAAATTCATAATCGAACAAATTCTTTTTATTGCCACTAACTGGAATTTTGGTTATTCAAAGTGAAAAAAAACGTTTTAATAAATGAATATGTCTGAAAAAGTGAAAAAAAACCATAGGCTGTTTATATATCTTATTCTTATTTTTGGTATGGATGTCTGTAAGTGCAATCAATATACGAGTTGAGGTAATAATCCTTTAGATAATTAAATGTGAAATTTTTTTTCTTAAGCTACAGAACAATTGTCTTCGTATATTTTTTGTACAGAGTGGACCTCACCATCATATTCAATACACCCTTTTTTGGCGGGTTCTTACTCCTCAACAAGATATTCAGTCAGTGTATTCTAAGCTCCATAGTGTATTTTTCGAGCACATTTAATATTCAGTAGAAAGCAAAACATTTGCAATAGCCATTGAAGAAAACTAATGTGTAAAACACCTGTCACACAATTGGAAGCTGACTTTCATGTATAAATATCAAATAATGGTGTTTCTATATAGTGGGAGTAAATAGTCTCAGCATCATTTCCTCAGCTTCCAAAATGCATTGCATCCCACTTATTTTGTTTTTTAAGACCATACACCCACCTGTAATAGTTGAACTAATAAAAAAATTTATCACCTGCTTAAAGAAAAATAAATAATAAAAAAGATGCTTACAAAAAAAGACACTATTCTTAAAAAAATGATAGATATTCTAATATCAGTTTTTTAGAAGGGAATTAATAGATTATTGAGAGTATATATATATATATATATATATATATATATATATATATACACACACACACATACATACACACACACACACACACATACATACATACATACACAACTAAGATTATATTTATATAATATTATATAGAACTAAGAACTTCTTCAGACCAAGTAGTATATTTATATAATATATAGAATTAAGAACTTCTTCAGACTAAGTAGTCTGAAGAAGTTCTTTCATGAATAAAGAATGAAATATTACTACTAAACCTGTTGTAAGTGTTTGATTTTTCCACTTATTTTTATTATCTGGTCAGATTCACCAAAATCAACCATTTCTCTCTCTCTCTCTCTCTATATATATAAGGGCCCAGCAGTTTAGAGTTCAGTTCAAGATGTGAACTGTTGGACAACCTCCACAGATTGGTTTACAGTGGATGGAAAAAGGTTTGTGAAGGAGCAGCCATACTGCTTGGTTTGGTTTCTTTTTCTAATGGCATGTCAACCTTCCTATGTTATTTAATGCCAAAGCCACCTTTATGGAAGAACAGCAGTGACACTATTTGACCCATAGCTGAGAGAATAAGGAGATTCATATCTTTCCCACGGGTATTAGTCTGAAAGTGGACATTATAGTGCAACTGGATTTCATACTCACTTTGAGGCCAGTCCAGTACTTTAGTCATTATGCCACAGGGGCTTCTTGATTCTTTCTCCATAACAAAAGAACAGGGCCTCACTATCAGATGCTGTTTAGTGTTATAGCCAGAACAAACATTTTTTGGGGTGGGACTTACAGTGCTGTCTACATAGAGGAGTTAACAATAGCAATTAAGATATTTATTTAGAATATGCAAATCAAGAAGCAGAAACAGAGGCAGAGATAACAGAAGGAGTGTGGGAAGACACTGACCACTCAAAGAGCAATAAACAGAATCAATCAGTCAACCATGAAATACACCCATAAAACCAATGGCTAAGTAACAACATTTTTTTTCCTTTCCTTGGCTTCTCTCCAGTGGCATTTCAAGATCATGAATAAAAGCCATTGGATGATCAAAAGCAAACAATGCTTACAACAAAAAAAATCTATCAAATGGGGAGTCTAAAAATAAGGCCAACATCAGAGGAATAGGCTCCCATGAGAGACGATATGTACTGGACCCATGGATTATGGAAATCTACAATGTTGGACTGTTTATTTATCAAGATTAAAATCCCCTGAACACACACAGTATTTTTTATCAACAATTTCCAGCAATTTAGTATAAAAATCTATCATGCATCATTTATGAATGGTTGCTTTTCACCACTATGCACTGTGATTGATTTTAAAGGCATATCAACCTGTCAATAGTTATTCCAGCAATAGAGATTAGGGAATCACATTTACATTTTTTGTGTAGTTTTGTTTTTGCACTTAGTCCTATCAAATACAAATAATTTTAAACAGATCTATTTGAACTAGACACAGTATCCTAACAGGTGCTACACCACCCCAAGTTGGAGTGGCTATGAAGGAATATTGCCTATTCCCCAGAACTGGAGCAACACAGTTTAGTGTCATACCCAGGACACTATGCACTTTGAATGTGGAACTTGATTTTAACTGTCTTGAATTTGAAAATGAAATAAAACAAACAAAAAGAAAAAACTTAAGTGAGATTAATTCTTTGCTTAGTCTCTTAAAATATTGAAGAGTTTTTTAGGATACTGAACTTTTTAGCACGTTTGTAGTTAAGACACTTCTACCACTTGTTATGTTGTGGGTGCAATATAAATGGGTTGACAAGGTGATCATCAAGTAGTAAGAAAAGCCAAACCAAAAACTTTATGAGGCATAGAGATCACAGGAAACATACATGCAGAGGTGATTCTCCAGCTCCACTGGCCTGGGATGTAGAGTTAACTCCCAGCAGGTTGAAGTGCTACTTGTCTCATGACAGCATGATTCCGTGAAACAGGAGCCTTACAAGTTTATTATAGTGTGGTGATGTCTTCAGAACTACAGGAGAGAAGGATACGAGATATACTTAAAAATGTTTGCATTAAGCATGATACCTAACTTCAAAGAGGCATATATTTATTCACCCAAACCCTCCAACACAAGTATGATGTGACAAAAGGTCAAATTTTTCAAGAGGATTTTGGCATTTTTAAAATCAGAGATTTCCTTCTCTTAGATTGGTTACCATACCAAAATTAACAAGCCCAGTCTGCCCAACTATTTACCCATAGCTGTAAGGAGAATAGTTGAATGCATACATTTTCCAATGTTATAAGAGCTATGTGAAATGTAAACAGCCTGACTCGATATTTGAATTTGGGTTGCTGTGCCCATTTCCTATGATGATAACCATTGCACTATGAGCACTTCCCAGGAGCAGACACACAGCAGACGAAAAGACAAAGACACACAGCAGACGAAAAGACGAAGACACACAGCAGACAAAAAGACGAAGACACACAGCAGACAAAAAGACAAAGACACACAGCAGACAAAAAGACAAAGACACACAGCAGACAAAAAGACAAAGACACACAGCAGACAAAAAGACAAAGACACACAGCAGACAAAAAGACAAAGACACACAGCAGACAAAAAGACAAAGACACACAGCAGACAAAAAGACAAAGACACACAGCAGACAAAAAGACAAAGACACACAGCAGACAAAAAGACAAAGACACACAGCAGACAAAAAGACAAAGACACACAGCAGACAAAAAGACGAAGACACACAGCAGACAAAAAGACGAAGACACACAGCAGACAAAAAGAAGACATGTAGCAGACAAAAAGAAGACACACATAAGACAAAAAGATGAACACATTAATAGTAAAGAAAAAAAAAAGAACAAGCTTATATATATCATGATGCCTGGTCCCTAAAAGCTCTATAAATCATTTTATGTAGAAGATATGTGACAAGGCAATTCTTCAGTTTTGTGGCCTGTGGCATTGATTTGTCTCTCACGAGATCAAGGTTTTACTTGACAATTCTGGGCAATTGTACTTACTCTCATCCCAACTTTTGGAGTGAGTAATGGCTAAAGTGCTGGATTGTGGCCTTGGAGTAGTTCAAACTCCAGTCATACTATTACATTCATTTTTGGATCAATACCTTGAGAAAGGTATGAACCCCCTTATTCCTCCAGCTATGAGTTAATAGTATGGTTGCTGTTTTTCTACAAGGATGGATTTGGCATTAAATACCTCACAAAGGTTGATATGCCATTAAACAAAGAAACTAAAAATGCCAAAATTTGATTAATTCATAAATGTTTGATAGTAATCGTTACTATATTTTCACTGTTCCAGTGTAATCTTTTTTTCTTTTAAAAAAAAAGATCAGTTTTTATTTGAGCATTATAATCATTTATTTGCATGGTTATATGATATCAAGTATTCCTATCTAATACAAATAATTTGCATACAGTGAAACTGTTTCAAGTAATCTTATCTAACATTTATGATTCCATTTAATAATAATCATTTGTTTGCACAACATTATGTTTCATATATTCCTATCCAATACTAATCATTTCAAACAGATTTCTATTTGACTCATAGATGAGACTCTAAAATATAGTACCACACCGAGTCAGAGTCAACCTGGGAGTAATGGCAATGAAGAAGTACCCATCTGAGCTCCAGAACTGGTGCTTCACAACCAGATGCAAGTTAGTATATCTAGAACACTCCTTAAGTTTGTGTGAGGGGGTCTTACCTCTATACAAAACATACAATCAGCTTCATATTACTTTTTCTTCTTTCCTCAACTATACCATTCTCAGTAAAAAAAACAGTAAAAAAGAAATTATGTCACAGCTTCATACCATATCAAAGAAGATTGCTGGTTGGTGTTTTCTCACATATCAACCCTCATGGGTTAGTTTATGCCAAATTCTGTTTACACACACACATGATTTGTAAGCAAATAATTTGTAGGTTACAATTTTTAAATGAGTTGGTAGAACACAGTTAAATGCTTTCAAGTATTGCTACTTATCAAGTATTCCTATCAAATACAAATAATTTGCACACAGCTGTATAGTTTCAAATAACCAATAATAATGATGCTTAATAAATGATTGAACAGTTGTTTGACTCATAAATGGGATCCATTCCAGGTTAGAATGAATCAGAGAGTTATGTTAAAGTACTCCACTTTCTCCAAAACTCCAGGACTAGAGCCTCACCATCAGATGTAGTTTAATGTCATACTTAGAATACTAGTTTGAAGAGAAGCTTTTAACCCTCTGCAGGGTTGCAGCCCCAGCCAGCGGGGCAGATATAAAAAAAGAGTTACAGAAAACTTACTGGAATAAATATTGAATTCCAAAAAGATAATCTATTATCAAGAAAATTTACATTTAATTCATTTTTAATTTCTCTCTTGATAAATACAGCTAGTGTACATATATATATAGATAGATTACATACATATAGGTATGTTTTAAACATACTGCATACATGTGTATAATTGTAATACTTTCTAGTAACTAATGCATTGACTACATCTCAAAACATGTGGATAGCCCAAAAGTTTTAAAAGTTTGTATTTGCTAAGTGATAATTAGAGTTCCAATATTGCTAAGGGGAGAACTGAATACTATACACATTGTTTTCTGGAAAAATATTTTAGATTTTAATGCACTGTTAGGGCAAAAAGATATTTAAAGCCCAAAAATAAAACCATTTTGACGAAGTGCAAATGATATTTCAATCATCCCAACATCATTACTTAAAGCTTCACAGCAAAATTACTGATTGCCTGATTGTTATTTTCAAGATATATTTTCTTAATCAATTTTTACGATGAATAATGATCTTATAGATAATATCAATAAGCAAGAAATGCCGCTGGATTTTCTAATATTTATATTTGTAATCATGAGATTATCTGAATGAACCTTGACATAAAATAAAAGTGATCTATCAAATTGTATTATTTAATTATTACTGTCTTTTATGCACAGCAGATGCACATGCATGCATAGAGTAGAGGAGGAAAAAAGACATGCACAGACAAACAGAAGAGGAAAAGAAGACACAAAGAATATAAAAGGAGTAGGACACACAGCAGATGAAAGAGAGAAGGACACACAGCCAATGAAAGGAGGACAACATAAAAATATGCAGCAGATAAAAAGAACAGGACACACAGTAGATAAAAAAAGGCATGGCATACACATAGCACATAAAAAGTAAATACACACACACATGGCTGATGAAAAGATAGCCCAGTTGGCTGGGGCTGTAGAATACACTGACTGCATTTCTGCAGAGGGGTAAGACCCCCTCCCAATGAGTGTCCTGATATGACATTAAACAATCTGACGGTGAAGCTACAGTCTTAGAGCTTTTACCACATCTAAGTAAAAAGCTTAGTAAATTACAGTCTTGGATCTCTGAGGAATTTAGAGTACTCCTTCATTGCCGCTGTCCACAGGTCCACTCTAACCGGAGTGGTACCACCTGATAGGATCCTATCTATGGGTCAAACAGAACTGTTTAACATTCAAACTGTATCCAAACAAATGACTTATGTAAAATTAAATTGTTAGAAATAGAACTGTTTGATCATTTAACTGTGTGTAAATAAATGACTGTTGTTTAATTGAATTGTTAGATACATAGCAATAGTTGATACCATTCAACTATGTGCAAAAAAATTATTAATAGTAAATAGAATTATATGTTAGATGGAAATATTTGAAACCATTTAACTGCGTGCAAAAAATGAGCTCAGGCTCATTTAAAAATGTTATCAACAAAATATGTTTACAAATAATTTAATATATATAAGAGGATTTGGCATTAAATAACCAACAATGGTTGATATGCCATCAAACCAAACTAATGAAAAGAAGAGGACACATAGCCATTGAAAATAAGACACACAAATATACAGTAGATGAGGACACATACATAGAAAAGAAGATGACTCAAACAGTAGAAAGAAAGGAGAGAAAAGCATACACACAGCATCAAAGGGAAAGAAGGAAATGTATGCATAGCAAATGAAAAGTAGAGGACACACATAAACACAGTAGATGGAAAGAAGTGGACACACATTCATAGAAAAGATGACACAAACAGTAGAAAAGAAAAAAAAAAAAAAAAACAGAAAGAGGACACAAGCACAGCAGCAGAAGGAAAGAAGAGGACCCATGTATAAACATATACACATACTGTTTTATATTTACCAAAATCATTTACAAGTTTGCAGTGCTTTGCCACAAATGTCCAATGCATTTATTGTTAATTTAGTAATGGCTTTTTAGTATTCTGACACAAACCTACATTTCTTAAGAGTTAAAAGCCAGATTAAGACATTATTGATTGTATCCTAATGGAACGAGACCAATAAACACTGACTTTACATACACGTACACAAAGTGAACTCACAAAGCAGCTCTATGAATAGCTAAGCAGACCTGTTCTTTTGTGGCCTCTTTTAGCTGTGCAGGAGCAGGAGGTGAAAAAAGAAGTTATTTAATCAAAAATAGATCTACCCTATCTCTCTACATAATTGCAAAAGCAAAGTGAACAACTGAGGCTTCATTCACACTTTGATTGCTGTATAAACTTGCTGACCTTAAAATATACTGGATATTTATTAGGAGCTTCATTTCTTAGAATAACGGGTAATAAGTAAATACTTAATATTATCCTATAATCCAAAGGTAATTTATTTGTCCTGTTCTCCCTTACTAAAGGATTTTCATTGGTTTGGTTTGGTTTGGTTTGGTTTCTTTGTTTAATGGCATATCAACCTTTGTAGGTTATTTAATGCCAAAGCCATTCTCCTAAAAGAACAGTAGTGGTACTATTTAACCCATAGCAGGAAGGATAAGAGGATTCATACCTTTCCCAAGGGTATTTGTCCGAAAGTGAACATAATAGCGCGACTGGAGTACGAACTCGTGTATTATGATTCCACAGTCCATCGATTTAACCATTACACCATGAGGACCCCACCCCAGGATTTTCATTGTTCTGCCTTTGAATTCATCACGGTTATATATGCAATTCCATTATTTTTCAAAATCTTTTAAAAATATAATCCATTTGTAATTCCAAATGCAAAGCCCATTTTCAATAGATCAGTTTGATAAACACACTTATGATAGATTGATGAACTGACTGAGTTAGCACAGTAAAGAAAGAAATACGCACCTTTCAAGATAGCAGAGATAAACAGAGAACTATCTCAACCAACTGAGCAGATAGATAAGGACAAGCTGATATAGACTGATAGATATGAATGTATTTAGACAAATAGATATGAACAGGTGAAGATAGACAGGATATGAATAAAATTACTAATGTTTGGTCTTTATTTCTTTGTTTAATGGCCTATCAACCTTTATGAGTAATGCCCAAACCATCCTTGCAGAAAAACAATAGTGCTACTATTTAAACTATAGCTGGGGGAATAAGAGGGTTCATACCTTTCTCAAGAGTATTAGTCTGAAAGTGAACATAATAGCATGACTAGAGTTTGAACTTGCTTACTTCAAAGCTGCAGTCTATTACATCATGGGGACATTCTCCTAATAACATTATTAAGAACTCCTGTTAGCAATAACATGTTCTCAAAAGACATTAAATTCAACATATTTTTGAGTAGCAGAAGTGGTTCAAAGAGAGTCACAAGGAAGCAAGAGATGATTCCAAGAACCAAAAGCCTTCAATAAACAGGACTGGGGTCAGTGTTGAGCAGATAAGGTAGATGGTGTGTGTGGTGATAGTTGGTTGACTCTTTGAATGATCACAAGGCAGCTGAACATATAAAAGGACAGTGTTTGGAAGATTATCACCAAAGATTTGAGCAAGCAAAAAGCCTGTAAAAATGGTGACAAAGTGCTGAATGATAATTAGAAGGAGTGTGGCATGCAAGTGTTAGGACATTGAGTCACTTCAAACTGAACTGGATTCATAGTCATCACCAAGCGCCAAAGCAATCAGTGGAAGTCTTTGATGTCCCCATGGTCAAAGAAAGCAAAATAAACAAAGTCAAAAGTTAAAATCATGTTGATCATATTCTTTGATGAGATGGGCATCATCAACAGTGAGTTGTTGCCACAGGACTTGACAATCAATCAGCAAATCCACTAGGAGATCTTGTGGTGTATGCAACACTCAGTGAATGAGAAGAAACAAGAGTTGTGGCAAGAAAAATTGTAGTTGCTCCATCACAACAATGCACCTGCTCACAATGTCCTGAGCAAACACAAGTCAACAAGACATGAAAAAGGACTGTTTTTGAAATATTATCACCAATGATTTGGGCATGTCTGAAAAGTAACAGGACTGGGTGTGCTGAGCATCTGGCAGTTCCTGGCTGAGAAGAATATTGTTGTACTGGAACAACCTCCCTAGTCACCTGATCTTACTCTCTGAAACTTTTCTCCAAACTCAATCAGATCAAAGGGGCTAGTTTTGAAGGTACAGAGGCCATCCCAGAAGTATCCTTCGAGCAGGGGATAGAAGCTTGGCACAGAAGGATAGGAATGTACATTGGACTCAAGAGTAATCACTTTGAAGGCGAAATCATTTAGTTTGTTGCTTCGAATTGAAATAAATTGTTTGTTTTTTTTACACCAGTCCCATAACTTTTCAGACACACCTTACATTCTAATTTTTTATTTTAAAAAAATTTAAGATTAAAATATCTTTTTATATTATATTTTCTGTGAATCAGAAAACTAATTTTGTTAGTTGGTTGGTTTTACAGTATATTAACTCTTATTGGGTTATTTAATGGCAAAGTTATATGCTATCAAGTATTCTTATCTAATACAAATAATTTGCACACAGTTATATGATTTCAAGCAGAACTGTAGTGTAATGGTTATTGTAAGAAACGGATATGGCAACTAGAGTTTAAATTCTGGATGAGACTGTTTACATTTCACATAGTGCTAAAACTCTTGGAAAAGGTATGAATCCAACTATACTCTCCAGCTATGGTTAAATAGTAGGACAGACTGAGCTCTTTAATGTTAGTATGGTAATCAGTTTAGGAGAAGGAAAACTGAATTCAAACCTGTTAAACTCTGCTGAAAAACTGACATTGTGTCACATCTTGTTCAAGGTAGAGGGATTGGTTGCTTGGATTCTTTGTTTAATGGCATATCAACCTTCAGAGATTATTTAATGCCAAAGCCATCCTTGGAGAAGAACAGCAGAGATATTATTTAACCCATAACTGGGGGAATAAGGAGATTCATGCCTTTCAAAAAAGTATTAATCCATAAGAAAATATAACAGCACAACTGGAGTTTGAACTCATTCACTTCAAGGCTGCAGTCCAGCACCAGAGGAATTGGATATATACATATATGGTTTCAAGTATTCATATCAAATATTAATGATTTTTCTAATAGATCTATTAAATACATAGATGAACTCTAACAGCTACCACCATTCTAGGTCAGTGTGGACCTGTGAGTATAATGGCAGCAAAAGGACATGCTCAGCACTCTCCAGAAGTGGGGTCTCACTACCAAATGCAGTTTAGTGTTAGAACACGCCTATGCTGAGATCCAGGCACAGATCCATAGTCTTACAAGGCTGATGTATACCGTAACATTTTTTATGATCTCCATCTGGAAGACATGAAATGAAATGGAGAGAAATTGTTGCTTGAGCCCAATAAACATGACCACAGTGCCAAATCCACAGTGTTGAAGATTGAACAAAAACATCTACCATAATTGGTCTGAGAGAGTCACTAACAAAAAAGCAAGCTTACATGAAGAAGGTGAAACCAGAAAGCAGATTTTTTTCCCCCATTTATCTATTCGAAAACCTTTCATTACCTGAGATAGAGGCAGTAGTTATAAGCAGATTGAAAAAGAAGGGCACACCTAAAGGCTGTGAATTCATAAGTTTATGTTGTTCATATTGGGTGCATTCAAGAAAGTATCAGAGTACATGAAGCAGGTGGTTGTCAGGATAAAAAAAAACAACTGGTGACGAGAAGGCAATAGAAGATGAAAGGAAAAGATTAAAAAAAACAAAAAAAAAATAACACACACACACGCATATATTATATATATATGTGTGTGTGTGTGTGTGTACATACTGATACAAAAAGATAATTGCAAAAGAATGGTAAAGAGATACTGAAGATGAAATAAAGAAGCAAAAACAAGAAAATATTGTGAGAGAAGATAGAACACAGAGAGAAAGAGATTAGAGCAGAAAGAAACACACAAAGAATATAGGAGACAGGGAGAGAGAGGAGGTTAGAGTAAATGCAAAAAAAAAAAGAAAAAAAAAAAAATAGAAGACCACTTACAGAAAGAAAGGGAGTAGAGTAAAAAAAGAAAGAGGGTAGAGAAGAGAGAGAGAGGATAGAGAAAAAGAAGATAAAGGAAAGCTAGAGAGAGAGAGATAGATGAGTACAGAAAAAATGAGAAGAGGATGGAGCACAGGCAGAGGAAGAGAGAGAAAGGGATAGAGAACAGTCAGAAGAGAAGAAAGAGGATAGACTACATGAAGTGAGGGAGTGTGTGTGTGTGTGTGTGTGTGTGTAGTGTACAGGTAGGGAATGACAGAGAGAGAAGACTGGAGAGGAGAGAGAGAACGTTTGTGTATGTGTGCATGCATCAATGTTTGAGAGAAGTAGCAAAAAGATGATTAATTAGAGAAAAACAAAAATGAGAAATGAAACTAATTGATGCAGAGATAAAAATAAGACTTCCAGCTCCACCCCCACACATATTTTACTCTACCACCTCAACCCTAGTTGTCATGGCAATCAACAAAACAATTATCATCCATGTATCTATACTACTCTAACTGCTCACCTTAAATAGACATAGCTGTCTATTCATGTGTACCTGAAAATTCACAAGAACGGAAGACAAACAACTGTGGTATTTTGATGAGAAATCAACACTTAATCATAAGGCTCAAATGGTGTGCTAAGCCCAGAAGGGGGCAATGTGGACCCCTAATTCCAATCAGTTATCCACTGACATCTAGCAACTAATGAAAAAGAGAGAAGAAACTGACAAGGAAAAGGTTTGATACCAGCCCAAACCACATTGAGTGACAGGCTACCTACTCATACAAGTATAAAAATATATTTCTGTCAAAGACAAAATGACAGTTCTTTTAAGCAGAAAAAATGTGATTCAGAGCACCATTCTTATAAACTAGTTGATTTATCAGTGATTTAATGAACACATCTGATCAAACAAGCCAAAAACCCACACTACAGGATTTTAAGTTAATAACATGAAACTGTTTTTTGTGAGAACTTGAGTTCATAAATGTCACTGAGAAGTTAACATTTACATTCTCCTGGTACCTATTGCTCATAAAATAAATATAAACAATACAATTTTTTAAAGTTTAGATATTCTGGTGAATCAAAAGAAAATTACAGAAAAATATCACTTTCGGTTCCTTAATTTTTACTTAGATGATTGATTGATTTTAACAGCATTTCAACTCATCAAGGGTCATTTTATGGAATCACATTCATTGTGTTATACTTTTTTTCTCAAGATATGATTTGTTTGTTTTTTGCACAGGGTCCTATCAATACAAATAATATTCAAACAGTTCTACTTGATCTATAGATGGGACCCTAACAGATACTATCAATCTAGGTCAGAGTGACCCCCGAAGTAATGGTAATGGAAGTGTACTCCACAGGCCCCAGATCTCCAAAACTAGAGACTCACCAACAGGAGGAATTTAGCGTCATACCCAAGGCATCACATATATATATCACAAGATATAGTCAGTATATTCAAAGCCCCATCTATAGGGTGATTTAGTTAGATGTCTACTTTATACAGTTAAGCAAATAGATAAACATTTGGTTTAGTTAATGGGATGGCCATAATGTATTGGATTCAGCTTTGCAGTACACTGACATTGTTAATCAAAACCCTAGTTAAAAACTTTAAAATTTTGTGAATTTTCAATAACTAGGTTCAAAACTTACTTTGAAGTCCTATGAGTAAAAAAAAAATTAGCTATCATCATTTGGTGGCTTTAGCTCTCATTACAGTTATCTTTATGCAAAGATCTACTGAGTGTTACAAAATAGATTGGCGAGATCTATTATTGACATGTAGTGTAGAATTCAAATATCCATTAAAACGGCTTGTTAGATAGCATGAGTTAATTAAGTGTTATCATAAAAGGCAGTTGAAAGCTTGGTTATCATTAGAGAACTGTGAAGTCAGGTGACTAAAATCCTAGAAGTTACTTAGCTGAGACCAAAGTGATTGGGCATAATTTCCCATTTTTTGTCCATATGGCTGAAGCACTCCCAACTTGAATGTTGTTGGTAATATATATGAGATGAATAAAGTTCTATGTGCAAATGAGAAAATGTTATTCAACCCATTGAAGAGAACAGAGCAGCTGCTAAAGAAGACCAAACAACACTGGGATTGTGAGAACAAGCTGAAGAAGAACAAGATGGCTAACCAACATAAGAGAAAGATTTGATGGACAAAACAGATATTTGGGGAATGTGTCTCTATAATGGGCAGAAGAAGTAGGTTTCTGAATGACAAATTTGACCTTGTCTTGGAGAAATATACATTTTAAATTTGGTCTGTATTGAGTATCACCTCTTACTAAAGTGAAAAAATCTGAGAAGTGACATGATTATGAGATTATAAAAAGATCTGAGTAAGAAGGAAGAAATTTTTCAAAAAAACAAAAACAAGTTGGCTGAGTAAAGGTAAGCACAACTCATCTTATTCTGCACTGACCCAGTGCCATCTTACTGTGTGCTATTTGGTTTAGGAACAAGCAGTAGCAAAATAGAAATACGGCGGTCTGTTAAGTTATATTTCTTCTCCTTTGAAAGGAACGAAGACTCTTTTCACGGACTCAAGGAACATACAAAAAAGAGTAAAGAAATACTAATTACAGCAACCAGTAACAGCTATAGCAACTGAAATAATTTAGGAACAAACATTAAAACAACATCTAGTAAAAAAATGGCAAGAAAAACAACTATATGGATACATTAAATGACAAACTAAGGAAATTGCATCCAAGACATCGCTAAGAAGAGGAAAACTCAAAAGAAGAAAGTGAATCTTAATAGCAACACAAAATAATGTTATAAAGACCAATCTAATTAAAGTGAAAATTAATAATTCACAAGAGAATAACAAGTTATGAAGAGACAGATGAAGCAGTTAATGACATAAGATAATGCAGTAAACTGGCACAGAAGACAAGGCACGACTAGGTGGGAAAGAGAATCCACTGGAAATTGTGTAAGAGATCAAAATTTGACAATGCTACCACTTGGTATCTGTCTTAGAAAACTAGGTGCATAAAATTCTTTTGGATTTTGGGATACAAAGGATTACCCAATCTCAGCCAGAAAGCCAGACCTAGTATTAAACAACTACAAAAAAAAAAAAAAAAAAAAAAAAAAAAACTATTCCTATTTAATATTAATAATTGCCATCTAGCGAATTTTGCTATTCCAGCTGACCACAAAGTGAAAATGAAAGAAAATGAAAAGATAGACAAATACTTAGATCTAGCAAGTGAGCTAAAAAGGCTGTGGAACATGAAGGGGATACTAATTGTAGTTGGTGCACTTGAAAAATCCCTAAGGTATTGGAAAAAAGATCAGAGAAAGAATTGAGACCATACAAACAACCTTATTAGCTGAAATATGTAGAAGAGTCTTGGAGACCTGAGGAGACTTTCCATCACTCAGAATCCAATGAGAAACCACAATTAAAACAGGCATGAAAAACTCATAAAAATTCTCTGTTCATCTGAAAGGTTATAGAATAGTGAAATGGAAAAGTCACAAGACAAAAAAAAGAAGTTTTGTCAGTTTTATTACATGCCAATCCTTGCTGGATTATTTAATCCCAGAGTCATTTTTTTCAAAACAAGTTTCAAACAACTATTTCTATTTAACAATGATGATTTGCAATCAATTATATATCTTTAATTAACTATTCCTATTTAATATAATTCACAAGCCTTTATATGGCTTTGAGTAATAATTTCTATCACAAGTAATTTTTAGACAATTATATAGTCACACAAGTAGTAGCAATACTGAGGTTCTAAGAGCCAATGTATTAATGCACATGTTTACTCAACACCCCCTGCCATGAGCAAAATGAGACCCAAGGTCGATTTTTAAGCAGAGCACAGCTGGTTTGAATTCAGAGTTTTCCTTTGTTTAGACTAGTAGCCTTACCAAACCAAAAGAACCCAGTCTGTCCTACTATTTCCCCATAGCTGGAGGGAGAACAAATGGATTCACGCTTTTAGAGTGAAGTGAACTACAATCAGCTTCATCTAGGATTTGAACTCAAGTCACTAATTTCATTTCCAACAGCAATAACCTTTGCACTAAAAGTACATCTTGTGTATTAATGTAGTTCAGTATCATTTTAAATAATATCTTAAACATGCCAATTTGAACCATAGATGGAGCCCAAATCAGTACCATTATCCTGAGTTTGATAAGACCTGGGACTAAAAGTAACAAAAGGGCAATACTATTCTTCGCAGAGTTCCAGAATTAGAGCCTCACTATCAGGTACAGTTTAGTGTCCAGCACAGGACAACAAGACAAAACATCTAAAAGTAAGTATTATTTATCTATCTTTTTGAGAAAAAAAAAATCTGCAAAATATTAACTTTTAGAGGCATGCCTTGAGTTTATATTTATGTTTATGTACAGAAATTCAGCTGACTCAACAATTTTGGTAGTAAGAGCCTTTAATTTAAAAAAAACAAAACAAAAAATGTTCTTCTATTAATTTCACCTTAAGCAAAAACTGATCTTTTAGAAAAAATATCTGACATTAGAAGTTCCAACCGCATCACATTTAGCAACCAAAGAAGGTGGCTGCTGGGATGGTGTATATCTCCCCCAGGTCATCATTTTATGACGGCAAGAAATGGCATGGATTGGATATGATTCTAAGTTGTTTCCTTACTACCAAAGCACACGCACCAAAAAATAATAACAAATAAAACACATTCTACAGACCTGCCAATCTTAGAATAAACACTTGGGTTGCATTACCATTTTGGCATCAGACACATCTTTCTAAATATTGTACTATGCTAACATCTACCTGATACATGGAAGTAGGGTTGATTGATTGCAAGCAAGACTGCTTACAGTTTAACAGATACACATGCATATAAAAAAATGAACTGAAGAGTGGCAGAATAACCAAAAAAAGAATAAAAAAAAACAAAAAAACTATAAGAAACAACTTCTGATAGAAATTAAGTAGATGCACAAAATCACTTTAAACCCAAAACTCTTGTCACAATTTTAATAAACAAGAATGAAGAATTTATCTTGTACGGCATCTGGTAGAAAAATCTCCCAGATTTAAAACTTCTGCTCCGCAAGCACTAGTGAGCAGGTGGGATATGTCTTTGAGTAACAGAAGCAATGACATTTTAGTTGCCATCATGTCATGGAGTGGTGAACACCAAGCATCTATGATTGATTTTAATGCCATGTCTACCATCCAATTATTTTCTGCCTAGAAGTTAGAGAATCACATTCATTGTACATTTACATTTTTTGTGTTCTTTCTTAAGTCTTATTGAATATAATTAGATCTATTTAACTCATGGATAGGACCCTAATAGGTACTACCATTCTGGGTCAGAGTGGACCTGAGAGTAATGGCAATGAAGAAGTACTCTACACTACCCAGAGTTTCAGGACTGAAGCTATGCCATTTAGTGCCATACTCAGAACATCCCATTTTTGGGCGATGATAGGGGATACATTGTGTATATTCCTAGCCCCACCAACAGTGGAAACAATTATGTGAAAGTTTGGAAAACTCAATAGAATAAGTATGTTGATTACAAAGGACTTATTTTGAATAAAATTAACATTTCATTCATTCTTCATTTCTCCACTGGTAAAAGCTTCAGTCTCAATACTTTCTGAACATGCCTTGTAATTTCTGGTAACAGACAGACTTTTTGATTTTATATTTTTAAAGAGCAACTTTCTGCTATGAAAAATCCCTAAGCATTACTGCCAAGTCAGTACTTCATGGATAACCAAGAATGACAGCTAAAATAGATAATATGGAAAGTCAAATTTCAAATAAGGATATCTACCGATTCCTGAGGTGGTATACCTTTTCAATGTTTCCAGACAAATATCTAATTTCTAGTTATATAAATATGGCACAAGAAGTGTGCTCAAAGCCACACTATCAGCTGCTTGAAAGCTGGCCAATTCAAGATTGGCACCATTTAACCTGGTTATCACACTGTGAATAACTAAGCCAAGTCTAGGCAATTTCAAGGGGCTTATCACATTGAAGTCACCTAATCCATGTCCAAAGTATATACAAACTAAGATGTACAAGCATCGAGAGAGAAGAGAGAAAACTTGGCCTTGATTATGAAGCTGTTCCACTCTGAGGCCAGATCAGTTGCTGTGGATGTTAAAAGTAGATGGTTAAAGCTTATCTCATATCTAGAGGTTCATCATGAGAAACATTTCAAATATCCCAAAACCAAACAGTAATCTCCATCTATTAATCTCTTAAATAATTACCACTATACAATTTTTAGTGCACATTCAAACATAATAAGTATTAGTAATCAAATGATTTATATAAGTCCTGGACTGAAAAAAAAAAGGTAGGGTGCATGCACACATGATTATATATATATATATCAGTGTTGGTTGTCATTATCTCACTTCATGGATTTGTGGCTGACTAAATACTATATATATATATATATATATATATATCTATATCAGTGTTGGTTGTCATTATCTCACTTCATGGGTTTGTAGCTGACTAAATGCAATATATATATATATATATATATATATATACATACACACGTAATAACCTCCAACCAATGGAAATGTTGAGGCATTTGACAGATGGGATGTTAGAGGTCACTTTGATTTTTAAAATATAAGAAAGCATTTTGATGATTGGTTGGTATTTTATGACACTAATTCTCGTGGTTTATTCAATGCCTTGTACTGTTTTTATATATATATGATTTGTAAGCAAATAGTTTGCAGGTACCTTTATTTTTAAACAAGTTGTTAGAACTCATTTGTTTGCACCCAGTCAAATGATTTCAAGCATTCTGATCTAACATGAATAATTTTGTTTAATATTAATCATTTGTTTGCACACATTTAAATGGTTTCAAGTATTGCTATTCAACACTAGTAATTCTATTTATCAAGTATTCCTATAAAATATAGATAATTTGCACATAGCTGTATGGTTTAAAAAAACTAATAATACACCTTAGTAAATGAATCAACTTTCTGATTTGATCTATAGATGTGACAAATTTAGGTCAAAGTAGACTTGGGAGTAATAAAGGAGTACTCCACAAAGCTTAAGGACTGGAGCCTCATGATCAGATGCAATTTAGTGTCACTCATTTGGGAAGGGGGTTCTTACCTCCCTCAGCAGAAGTGCAGTCAGCATTTTCTACAGGCCCAGAAGACAGGCCAATTGCATTTTGAGTTTTAGCAGCTGGATTTTAAGAATATGACAGTAGACCAGTTTGTGGGGACTTTAATATTCGTTAGAAGCTTCTCATAGGAGTTTACTTAGAATCTTCAGATGATGCAAAAACTGTCCTCCATTCTCAGAAGAACAGTTTAGAAACTCACTGAGATAGCCAGCCTGAATTATTAGATCATAAATAAATTTAAGAACTAAACTGTAAATGCATGTTTTTTTCATTTGCTTTATCACCTGAAATCAAGTGACAAGACTGTCCATTAATTTCAAGATGATCACTAATTAATCCAATGCTTAGTAAATGAGCTATAAGTTGGTGACCATAGTCGACAGTGATCCAAAGGCTTCCTTTTCATTAGCTACTACACCATGGTGTAGAGGAGTGTGCTACTCCTGTTCCTGGATTGCCCCACTTTACCCTTGATCCATACCTTATAATACTGAGTGCTAAGCAAGGTAGCATCAAATACAATTTTTTTGTCTTTAGAATGACTCGACTTGGCATTGAACCCCAGTATCTCGGGCCATTGGCAAACATTCTACCCACTCTCCTGAACAACAATCTTCAGGTTTTGAATTCTAAGGGTTTTTTCTTTTTCCTAAACTGGTTACCTTGCCAAGGCCAGAGAGATAAATTTACCTGATGTCGAATGAACAATTACTATTAGCATTTCACAGTTAACAGCTGTCCATGATTATATAGATGTTTCTATTTAGGAAGGAGTGAACAATTCTAATTAGCATTTCATAGTTATCTCCATTATATTAAGAATTTAGATAATTAAAAAATCATGTTTAACACAAATGAGGACACTCCCACACCTCCAAAATTCTTTAAGTTATTGCAATACATTTAAAAATGTTCTAAAAAATATCTTGCTATGATATACAGTTCTTGCTGGGTTTAGGTTACATATATGCAGACATAGGAATATATATATATATATATATATATATATATATATATAGAGAGAGAGAGAGAGAGAGAGAGGGAGAGAGAATGTGATTTAGCTTAATAGCCATCTTTGAATTCACTCTGAAGGAAGTTTACAAATCACTTTTCAAATTAATGTCTTCAAAAATATTTTGTAAAAAAACAACAAAAACAAACCCAAACATCTAACAAAATATTCTGGTGAGGGAGAGGAAATCTTAAGTGGGTAAGTCTTTGCTTTAAAGTTTGACATTCTTCTGTTGAATTCTCAAGTGCTGAAAAGATTCTCTTCAATTTCTCGTTTCATCTTGTTCAAAGTTTAGAATTTCTAACAATTAACAAAGCTCACAGGAAAAAAGAAAAGAAAAAACCCTCAGAAATTGGCTATCACATTACAACAAGATTGGAGATATTGTTGCACGTTTTTCCTTTTAATGATTTTTTTAAAACAATTTTTTATGTATATTATTGACAATTGAGAGTAAAGTTAATCTGCAAGCTCAGGTTGAAGAACCCAATCATTAAATGGCTTTGTCTTGGTAGAGGATTCAATACATTTAATATTACCAGATCATTTTACATGAAATATTACAAATGAAAGCTTAGAATTATGAATACTAGCTGAAAACCCACTCTACATGAAAGATTTTATTTTATATAAATGGAACCTGAATTCATCAGCCCCACTTTCTATTATGACACATGTACAACACCAAACTATTCCTTTGTGAGAATTAATAAATGTCATCGAGAGGTGGATATTTATGGTGGCCATTGTTCTTACCACAAATGTGGAAGTCTTAACATAACAGTTACACAAAATAGATTTGGGGAGCAGGGTTCAAATCTTGAACAAGGCTGATTGTTAGGTAAGGTTACTTTGTTTTAATGGCATATCAACCTTTGTAGGCTATGTAATGCCAAAGCCATCCTTGTAGAAAAAAGACAGTTGTACTATCTAACCCATAGCTGGGAAGGATGATTATGCTTCACTTTGAATTTAATGCCCTTTGAGAAAACACAAATTCATTTCTACTCGCTCTCCCCTTGCAGCTATGAGTAAATAGCCAGGCAGACAGAGTAGAGAAAAGGCATATATTTTTTTCTTTCTTCAGATATGCAACGAATCTAAAATCTGGGTGAAGCTTAGAATTTTTTGAACGGCTCTTTGAGTATATCATTGCCAAGTCATGCTGACTGCACAGAGTTGATTGACTTTTTCTCATCATCTATCCCTATCATCCATCAATCCTGGTAGGTCATCTAGACTGTATCCAGTGTCTACACAGAACTGATGTACATGAGTCTTTGCCGGTCAGCCAAACCTGGTACATTCATGTGCAAGAGTCCATAAGAGAACATTGCTTATGAGTTTGATCTTGTTTCTCCAACAGGGCCCCCACATATCTTCATCATCTTACTTGGATGGTTTGTGAGATGTGAGGTAGGAGGTTGTAAAACTGCTGTTTTGTAAGGTGCTGCATCCAGGATTTGTTCAAAGCAGCAGATAGCATTCTTGTGTAGTTCCCATCTAGCTTTTTCTCAATGTGTTTATTAGTATCCATGGGGTGTATTCATACAATAGTACTGATACAGCTACAGCTTGGAAGAAATCCTATTTTACCTGAAAAATGAGATTTTCATATAATTGATAACCTGTCAATAGTGGTCCACACACTTACTAGGTATATGTTGACATCCCTTTCAGCAGATAAGATATTGCTGCTGAGAAGTGGCAAGCCCCTAAAGTTAGTAGACCAATTCCCATAACTTGGCAGTGTGTGTATATATCTATTTATATGTAAAGAAAACTTCTCTCTTTGTGGGAGAAAAAAATTTTACAAAAAATCCAATACAAGTTGTCTGAATTTTTGAGATGAAGCTTGATGATTTTTATCATTAAGTGTTTTTGGACTATTGTCTTCATCTTTATTGTTATTTCCACAACGTTTTGGCTGATATGTCCTCTGGCCTTCTTCAGGTGTTTGTCAAACTCGCCAGGAAGTTGCAGGTTCAATCTTGACTATAGGTGAATAACAATACAGGAATACTTATCACTTGTACCTGGTTATAGCTAACAGAATCAGAACAGGCGACCCCTGTGGATGTAGTTCAAAGTTCCGTGTAGGTTCCCGAGTTTGACAATTTTAGATTTTGTCCTGCTCTACTAGCCAGCATTTGAGCTCTTGTCTGATTGAAGAAACACATTTTCATGACAATTTTTCCATTTTAAAACATAAAACTAAATTTCTCATTATGTTTGTATATAAGTAATCAAAACCCAGTAAATGTGACACATCAGAATAAGAGTTATTTTTAGAATATTTTTACTAATTTTACTCTAAGAGAATAAAATAATTTCCAGTCTAATTTGTAACTGAATGTGAATTTCATAATGAACATTTTTCTAGTTTTTACTTTATGTAAAACACAAACTATATATATATATATATATATATATATATATATATATATATATATATATATATATATACACACAAAAAATGGAAAGAAAAAACAGAAGAGATAGTAGGTGGGTGTGGCTATTATTAGAATTTCTTCTCTAACTAATGAATCAATCACAGAAAATTCCTCCCAAAAGGAAATGGAACCAATAATTGGTAACCTTGCTTTCAACAATTGTGATGAAATCATACTTGATAAGAAAGTGATTTCATCTTCCTGGGTTTGGTTAATTTAATAGCATATCAACTACTTATGGGTTATTTAATGCCAGAACTTAATTTACTTGTAAATGTTTGATTTCAACATTCTGTTTCAATCATTCTTTTTATATGTTTATAACAATCATTTTTTCTGAATAGTTATATCAAGTGTACCTATCTAATAATTTATGCAACATTATATCATTTAAAGTAATTATTTCTGTCAAATAATAACCTTTTTTTTTTTTTTTTGGTTTCAAGCATTTCTACAAAATACTAATAATTTTCCAACAGTTTTATTTGACCCAAAGATACAACCCTGATAGATATTAGAACTCCAGGCCAGAGTGGTATTGAGTGTAAACAAAAGAATGAATCCATACTTCCCAGAGCTTTGGAGTTGGAGGTTTACCACTGGATATAGTTTAGCATCATACCCAGACATCCCCCCTTTTTTTTTGGGGGGGAGGGGGTGAAGGAGGGAGGTAATCTTATTCCTTTTGCATGAGATGAAGTAGGCATATTCTAGGTCTCACTGACAGAGAGCCACAATTTTGTTAAAAAAAAAAACATGGCTTATTTGAAAATATCCCATTTCAATCATTGCTTTTTATCATCACACTTTATTTCTCAATAATCCTTTGCCAGCATACACATTGTTACAAGTGTTCTGATCTCATAATTCATACAAAATCATATGGTCTTGAGTAATTATTCCTATCTAATAATAGTTTCTGTAGACAGTTATATGGTTTAAAGTATTTTTTTATCTTACACTAATAATTTTCAAAAAGATCTATTTGATGCATAGATGAGATCCTTACAGGTACTATCACTTCAGGCCAAAGTAGTACTGGGAGTAATGGCAAGAACTTGATCTTCAACATGATTCAGTCAGCTAGGACAGTAGAATACACTGACTGCATCTCTACAGAGAGCTAAAAAAAACTTTATCCAATGAGTATCCTGGATATGACACTAAACTGCATTAATAGTGAGGTTCCAGTTCTGGAGCATTGCCATTACTCCCAGGTCCATCCTGACCTGGACTGATAGTACCTATAGGTCAAATAAAACTGTTTGACCATTTAATTATGTGCAAATAAACAATTCCTTTTGAATAGAATTATTAGTGTTAGCTAGCAATACTTAAAACCATTTAACTGTGTGCAAAAAAAATGATTAATACTAAATAGAATTACTTGTGTTAAATAGCAATACTTGAAACCATTTGACAGTGTGCAAAAAATGGATTAATATTGAATAGCATTATTAGTGTTAGAAAGCAATACTTGAAACCATTTAACTGGGTACAAATAAATGAGCTCTAACTTGTTTAAAAATGATACCAACAAACTATTTTTGTTGACAAATCATACATATTTAATATATGTATAAACAGGATTTGACATTAAATAACTTACAAGGGTTGATCATAAAACACCAACCAAACAATATTCAAGTCATATCCAGGACATATTTTTAGGGGGAAGAAGTCTTACTCTTCTGCAGGGAGTATACAATCTGTGTATTCTAAGCCTTGCCAACTGGCAGCAATGAGGCTTTCAATTCCATGATGCAAGTTAATCTTATGAACACAAGATACAAACTGATTAACTTGCATCATGTTTTTATCTTTAACATGAATTTAAAAGTTGATAATACATGTGCTGTCAAAACCAATATATACAGAAGCAATAAACATTCTAATTGAATCAATGACACAATCATTAACTAAAAAAATTATGAATCAACTCCTGTATTCTAAAACTTCCTTTTATCAGACACCATGATCTGGAGGCTATAGTTCTGGAGATCTGAGTAGTGTGATGTATTATTCCCAGGTTCACTCTAAGACGAAGTGTTAGGGGCCCATTTATGGGTCAAATAGAGCTATTTAAAGGTTATTTGTATTTGATAAGAATACTTGATGCCATGTATCTAAATTATTTCTATTGAGAATAGTTATTTGAAGAGATAATAGTTTAAAGATTATCAGTTATCTGAAACCATATAACTGTGCAAATAAATGATTACAATTAAATAGGAATAATCACTTAAAACCATATAATTATTCGTATGAGATAGTTGAATAGTTTCAAGTATTTTATGAGCAAATTATTTGTATTAGGTAGGGATACTTGATATAACTGAACAAAAAACAACTACACAAAAAAATGTAAATTTAAATATACAATGGATGCAATTCCCTAACCTCTAGGCATAAAATAACCCCAGATGGGTTAGCATGTGGTTAAAATCAATCAATCATTTCATGACTAAAAAAATGTATTTAAAAATTCTTGTAATCTATAACCTCATTTTACAAGTTAATTATCACAGAGAAAATGATTTAGTGCCCTCCTTGTCTTGCTCTCTACTTTATTCCTCACCCCCATGAATATTCTCAAGGGCAAACATTTTTATCTTTTTCCCCTTTTTTGCTTACCCTCTCTAATCCTTTCTGTCTCTTTCTCACCCTCCTCACTCATCATTCTTCAATCTTTATTTGTTTCTTTGTTGACTCCTAAACAGCTGACCTTTGCTAATCATTTATTTATCTCAAGTAAACAACCTGATCCCAATTATCAATAAGGGAGTTATCCACTTCTCCATCAAAACAGCAGATTACATTAACAGCCAAACCACTCCCCCTCATCATCTCAAACCCCCCCCCCCGTCATCTTTGCAATAAAGTCAGCATGGGTAATAAAGCAAGGCCGCACTAACCTTGACCTGTTTTGCCAGATAATCACTTTATCATTTTATCAAATAAATAATTTGCTGACCAATACAGGAAGTTGGATCATTTTTCTTTTCTCTTAAATTAATAGGAATCAAAGGAAAAATGTAAAAAGTGGATGAGAAAAGATAAAACTGACCAACAGTACAGCTAAAGGAGACATAGTATAGATGGAGATACATTTAGCCAATCTTCCCTGAGCTATCTTTTTTAGATTCAATATTCACTATCAAAATGCATTGCCACTAATTTTCTTATAATAAACAACATTAACAGGCACACAAAATATTTTCACTAGAGAATGATACTACTCTGTCGGTTGTATAATTTTATCTATTTTAAAATCAAGCATAAAAGTAAAGGTAAAACAACAGAAGCCCCATGTAAAATCCTCTTTTTTTTTTTTTAAGAGCATGTCAATCTTTATAGGATTGTTTTATGCCTAGAAGTAAGAGAATTGCATTCATTGGAAAATGTTTAATGCCATTTGTTATTTTGGTTGATCTGATGTAAAAATGATTCCACTGCTCAGAATCAATTCCATTCTGTTTATCAAGTTTCTTTCTACCAGTCACTTCTAACTCCACTTCAACAGTAACTCACAAAAAGCCATCAGTTTAAAGGCATTGTTTGTCTGCATCCTTTGATGTCTTCAATCTGAGCTGAGCAATTTACTTTTTAAGCGACTTTATTTTTGGGTAAGTGTCTCTGTGATTCTGAAGGTATCACCTTTTTTTTTTTTATGTCTAAATTTATTTCATCTATTCATGTAGGTTTGTAGGGAAAGTTTTTACATAATTTCTGTTTAGGGTGTGTTCTTTTCAAGGAATAAGCAATAAAGACAGATGCACTACCCATCGATCATTAATTATTAAAGATTATGGGCCAAGATTGATTGATTTTAATGGCATATCAACCTGTCTAGAATCATGTTCATTGTACATTAATATTTTTTGCATAGCTGTTTCTAAGATATTTTTTGCATACCGTTATAAAATATTGAATATTCCTGCCTAATACAAATAATTTGCACACAGCTGTATGGTTTCAAATATTCCTATCTAATAATTGTATGGTTTCAACTATTTATTTCTATTTGATAATAGTCATTTGTTTCCATTCTAGAGTCTCAAGTAATTGGTAATAATTCTTAGTAAACAATCACAGCTTCAAGTATCTATTCCTAATACAAATAATTTAGTTATATGGGAGCAAGAAGTTCAATCAAATACTAATGATTTTCAAACAGATCTATTTGACCCATAGTTGGGACCCTAACAGGTACTTCCACTCCAGATTAGAGTAGACCAAAGAGTAACAACAATGAAGGGGTAATCCACATACTTCAGAATTTGATCCTTACCATAAAATGTAGTTTAGTGTCATACCCAGAACAACTGTTGTTGGATGAGGGTCTTACCCTTCAGCAGAGGATATTGTCAGAGTATTGCTGACAAGGTTACTGTTGCCTTCAAGAAAAAAAGACGCAAGTTGAATTTTTTTTGCCATTTCTCTTTTAAAACACAAATATTTGAATTACATCATTAAAACAAGGAAAGCTATTTGTTATTATCTGTTGCTCAGTCTGACACACAAGCCTTAGATTACTTTCAACATGTGTTCTTATTAAATAGTCCCCAATCCAAGAACCGAACAAGCTTCTTGTTGCTTACTTCCACTGTTTAACACAATATCAAAATATTCAATAGAAATATAAATTTTTTTTTAATAAAATGGTTCATAAAACATACAATACATTTCTATAGCAATTTTTCTTTACAGCATGTCGATTCTTGTTTGGTTATTTATAAGTTAGTTTAACAATTAAATTGGTCTTTGATTACATACAGTACAAAAATATATCATTTTAAACAATCTTGTTGGGTTATTTAATGGCAGAAATCCATCTTTTTTTTGCAAACAATTATATTGTTTCAAGTAATTATTAATAATAAGCTATTTATGGTTGGTTAGTGTTTTATGCCATATCAATCTTTATTGGTTATTCAATGCTAAATCCAGTTTTTAAGTAACTTTATTTTTAAACAAGTCGCTAGAGATCATTTGTTTGCACACAGTTAAATAGTATCAAGTATTGCTATTCAACATTAGTAATTCTATTTATCAAGTATTCCTATCTAATATGAACAATTTGCATACAGCTGTATAGTTTCAAATTAATACTACTACTACTAATGATCCTTAGTGAATGATTGAACAATTCCATTTGACTCATAGATGGGACCTTAAAAGGTACTACCATTTCTACTTAGAGTAGACCTGGGAGTAATGGTAATATAAGGGTACTCCAATTACCCCAAAACTTCAAGACTGGAGCCCCATCATCAGATGCAGTATAGTGTCATACCTAGCACACTGATCAATTTATACACAATTATATGGTTTCAAGTAATTATTGGATAATAATGATGATCATTTGTTTGCACACAGTAATGTGACTTGTTTGATTTGGTTAATGGCATATCAACTGCTCATGGGTTATATTTGCCAAAATTTAATTAATCTGTAAATGAAGCAAACTCAGAAAAAAAAAAAAAAAGAAAATTCTTGTTAGATCTCATTGTGAATGTAACAATTGCACAGTATGCATCTATTCATGCATGTACACTAAGATCCAGTTTGATTAGCTGTCAAGTTACAGCAAGGCCACACAACCTGCTCTTAAGATATTCAAAGTGACTGAAATTTTTCCTGACAGAACTCATAGATGCTTTACTATTTTTCTTCTTCAGATCACCTCAGTAAATAGGGTGGTCCATTTCAAATGTTCACTTCAGCAATAAAACACCTATTTATCTAAGATTTGATGTAATTCCAAAGAAACTGCAATCAGAGAAAATCTTCAGTATCTAGATAGAACTCCAAAGTTTAACAGTATAATAGAAGCCAAACTTGTAAAAACAATTTCAAGTCGCATTTATTGTTCATTAAAGAAGCCCAAGAACATTGTTGCTTTCCGCAAGAAGCAGTTGCAAGCATTGTGTCTATTACAATACAGCCATAATTGAAGGACAATAGAGAAGCAGTCTGAGAGGCTTTGAATGCAAAAGAGATTGACAGGAAAAAGAAAAACTTATTGAGTCAGTTGTCTACCTTTCTAAACACCTACAAACTGAGAGCGGAAGTCTACTGGTCAAAGAAAGTCTACACAGAACCAGAGGGGTTTCTTTCTTTATGATCATATTGTACTAAATGATTTTTTTGAAAACCAAATTCTAGCCTTATCAGCAGGGCATAGATTACACCAACTTTATTATGGTATGTCAACACTTGTTGGGTTATCTAATGCTGAAGTTAGTCTTTTTTGCCAGTTATCATAAGGTTCAAATAACTAATGAATATCAATATTATACATAACTTGCAAAATGCATAGAAAAATTCTACAGAATGAGAAAATAAAGAGGAGTTAAGCAAAAAAAAAAGGGGGGGATGATCTATAATTTTATCATATATAAATCCTATTATTGCCTTTGCAATAAATAACAAAAGAATATATATTAATCTATATACTAATTGATAAATAGTAATAGTAAAGAAAGAATGTGATAAAGAAATGAATGAAAGAAAAATAATGATTAATGAAAAAGTGTTTGTCTCCATAATGACAATTATTTTCAATTCATTAAGAAGATAATAAATTGAATAAATACCAAGTCTTAGTTTTCACTTGAAAAAACTAAATGAATAAAAGATAAAACAATACCTTTTTCCTTTTTTATATTAAACAATCTCTAAGTTCTATAGCCGAAAAACAATCTGCTTAACAAATATTTTTGTTTGGTTTGGTTTCTTTGTTTAATGACATATCAACTCTTTTTAGGTTATTTAATGCCAAAGCAATTCTCCTAGAAGAACAGTAGTGGTACTATTTAACCCATAGCTGGGAGGATAAGGGGTTTCATACCTTTCCTAAGGGTATTTGCCCGAAAGTGAACATAATAGCACAACTGGAGTACGAACTCACGTACTACGATTTTGCAGTCCATCGCTTTAACCATTACACCATGAGGAGACCCCCAAAACATTTTTGTGTGTGTTTGTTTTCTATTAGCAGTCATCTTTCTTGTGAAGCCATGGGCAAGGCCAATCACTTGGTTGAGAGAGGGTGGAAAAATATCCTACTTAGTTTTCCAGAGGGTATGTACATGAGCATAACATGCAAACAAATGAACAGATAAGCCAAATTATGATCTAGATTATATGTTTCAAGTACCTACTCCAATTTAAATAATCATTTGTTTGTACACAGTTATATGCTATCAAGTATTCTTATCTTATACCAATAATTTGCACACACTTGTATGGCATCGAATATTCCTATTTAATACTAATAATTTATACATGGTTTAATGTAAATATTCCTATTTAATAATGATCATTAGTTTGCACACACTAATATAGTTTCAAGTATTCTTAATAAAAAATAATCTACTCACAGTTATATGGTTTCAAATATTTTTATCTAATACTGGAGTACGGTTTTATTTGTTCAGTGGCATATCAATTCCTTCAGTGTTATTTAATGCCAAAATTTGATTCATTTGTAAATGTTAAATTATAATCATAACTATTATCAATGCTTCATTGCACAATTTTGTTGTTAAATACTTAACATATGGTTATATGATATCAATTATTCCTATCAAATACAAATAATTTGCAAACAGTGGTATAGTTTCAAGTATTCCTATCTAATACTAATAATTTATATTATAGTTGAGACCCTAAAAGGTACTACCACTTTGGATCAGAATGGACCTGGAGTAATAGTGTGGTATGATAATGAACATTCATGTGTTTATATATATATATATATATATATATATATATATGGATATGTATGTGTGGGTCTCTGCATGTGTTTATGGATGGGTGGCCAAGTTGAGGATCTTATCTCTGGCATCTTTGAAGCAGTGCTGGAGTGTCTAGAAGAACTTTCATTGTCTACTTTGGTGCGAAGACCCCACAAAGAGCTGTGCCCACAAAAACCTGCAAGATGAGATGAGAAGGATGAAGAGAGTTCATTGGGGTAAGAGTCCAGAGCAGAGGGTCAGTCAGTTAGGAGTGAGACTCCGAAGCATGTAGTTGGAAAGTTAGGATAATGCCCAGATGTGTCTGCATTTTCGGTATCTGTGTAGGTCTTTCGCAGAGTTCTCAAATTAGCCATAACAAATACACACAGAATGTTTAAAAGTGCCAGACTTCACCTTTCTGAATTTTGCAGTTCTAAATTCGTGTTTGTCTGTTTCTTCCTTCCACCCTCTGTTTGTTGTTTGGTTTTCATTTTTTTTCTACAACCTGTGAAATGCCCACATGACTGGGTGGGAGAATTAATGACTTCCACACCACGAGATGAACAGCAAAACAAAAAAAAATATCTGCTGTTTGTGGATTGTTTCATAATAGCAATAAAAAGGTACTCCATATTCTGAAGAGCCCCAAAACTGGAGCCTCACCATTAGATTCAGTTTAGTGTCAAATCCAGGATTCACTTTTTTGCAGGAGATACAGTCAGAATATTACGAATTGCATTAAAAAGGAACTGTCTGTGAGAGCTGTAGCTCAAATATATATCAGGTTTCTTACAAGTTTAATTAATAGAATTTGAGAGAAAATTTTTGAATCAATTATAATAAACATGATTTTAATTTGAGCATAAAAAGTCTTATTACAATGTTTTTATTGATGTTGTTTAAAATGTCATGTTTTGTAAATAATTTAGCCTTAGAAGTTAGAGCTAATAAGAAAGGTTGGGTAATAATTAAAATATGAAGCAATAAATAGAGGACTCTATTGAAATGTTGGTTGGGTTTTTAGTGCATATCAAATCTTATAGGTTATTTAATGCCAAATTATATGTATATGATTTGTAAACAAATAGTTTAGAGATAAAAAAAAAAAAAATGAGTCAGATCTCATTTGTTTGCACACAGTTAAATAGTTTCAAGTATTGCTATTAATTGTTTGCATATAATTAAAGTTTCAAGTATTTATATCTAACACTAATAGTTCCATTTGCACACAGTTAAATGGTTTCAAGCATTGCTATCCAGTAGTAATTCAATTTAACATTTATAATTAGTTTGCAATATGTTACATGGTCTCAAGGAAAGTAAATGGTTAAACAGTTCTATTTGACCCATAGATGAAACTATAACAGGTACTACCACTCTGGGTCAGAGTGAACCTAAGTGTAATATAAATTAAAGATTATGCTACATCCCCCAAAGTTACATGACTGGAGCCTCATCATTAGATGCTTTAGTGTCATATCCAGGACACTAATTAGGAAGAGGGGGCCCCTTACCCCTCTGCAGAAAATCAGTTAATACATTCTACAGATCCAACTAATTGGGATGTATATTAAAAAGAAAACTTACTTGTAAAGAGAAATGAGTATACATCTTAATTCTGATACCATTTCTATGATTCTACATATTCATTTTTCTCCCTGTAAAACAAACAATTCTACATTTTAAGATCTCAGATTGTTCAGGTTACCTGGAGCACCAGGAGCCATCCCAGAACCAGCCCTGCCAGTCAACCTTAAAACAGTGATTGAAAGACTGTTGTTTATTAAGGTCAAATCAATCATATTGAATTTCTTAATCAAATATTCATTATTCATTACTTTTCCTTCAAAGTAATTATCATTCTTTGTCTTAAAATTACCCAAAGACTATTTAAAAAAAAAAAAAAAATCAAAATTTGAATTCTTTTAGCTACTTCACATGCATATCATCATAGAAAATGGAATCAACAATCTGATTTTTAAATGATGAGGCTGCACTTTGAGCAAATGCTCTAAGGAAAGGCATGAATCTATTTGCTCTCTCTCCCATATTAGAGCAGAACGATTGGTTTGGTTTGATGGCATATCAATTATTGTAAGTTATTTAATGCCAAATTCTTTTTATACATGTATCAAATATATGATTTCTAAACACATTTTGTAGATAACATTTTTAAATGAGCCTAAGCTAATATTTTTGGACATGATTAAATGGTTTCACTTATTTCTATCTGATATCAATGATTCTATTTGATATTAATCATTTGTTTCCACACAGTTAAATGTTTTCAAGAATTGCTATTTAACACTAACAATTCAATTAAAAATCAGTCGTTTTTTTTTTTTTACATAGTTAAATGATCAAACACTTTTATTTCAAATAATCCAGTTTAGTATAAGTTAATAAAGTTAAATGGTTCCAAGTAATGCTATATATCACGAAAAATTCAATATCAGTGATTCGTTTAAACACAGTAAAATGATTAAACAGTTCTATTTCAAACAATTCAGTTTTACATAAGTCACTTGTTTGCACTAGATTTAAATGTCGAACAATTCAATTTGACCCATAGATAGGACCCTAATAGGTGCTGTGGCCAGAGTGGACCTGGGAGCGAAGGTAATAAAACGGGTACTCCACATTCCCCAAAACTTCAGCATTACAGGGCCATCACCATCAGATTGTTCAGTTTCATATCCAGGATAATCATTGGGAGAGGTACAGTTGATGTATTCTTCAGCACCAGATGACTGGGCCAAGAGTATTAGCTTTTTAGCTTTCGTTAAGTAACCAGTCTTAAAACTTGAAATCTGGTACTAAATTTTCAAACATATTTCATACATAGAGGAGACACTAGCATGTACTACCCACACGGTCAAAGTGGACATGGAATAAAAAGTGAACATGGAATAAAAAAAAAAAAAGGGTGGTCAAACATTACACAGAACTGATGCCTCACCACCAGATGCAAGTTAATGTTATAACTAGGATACACCCTTTTGAGGGTTCTTATTCCTTTGAAAGGGATTCAGTTAGATCTAAGTGTTCCCATTCAATATTAATCATTCATTACCAAACTGCGCATAACTGAAACTAACGAGTAAAATTGAAAGAAATTCTAGAAGCAGCACACAACAAAACAGTTGCTGTAGAGCAACTCACCTACCATTTGTCAAATTCTAGTAAGTTGAAAAAGATATGCACTTTTGGTAATAAATGATATATATATATACACTCACACAAACAAACACTATATATATGCTCACACTATATATATGTATATATATATATATATATATATATATAAAAAACACAAACACACGCACATAATATAGATATATATATTTATATATACACACACACAAACACACGCACATAATATATAGATATATATATTTATATATATACACACACACAAACACACGCACATAATATATACATATATATATTTATATATATACACACACACAAACACACGCACATAATATATAC
>OY757922.1:40808632-41121943 GCA_963585895.1 Sepioteuthis lessoniana | reverse complement strand
CATGCCATTAAAATCAATCAATCTTGGCCAATAATCCTTGAAAAGAACACACCCAAAACAGAAATTATGTAAAAACTTTCCCTACAAACCTACATGAACAGATGAAATAAATTTAGACAAAAAAAAAAAAAAAAAGGGTGATACCTTCAGAATCACAGAGACACTTACCCAAAAATAAAGTCACTTAAAAAGTAAATTGCTCAGCTCAGATTGAAGATAGCAAAGGATGCAGACAAACAATGCCTTTAAACTGATGGCTTTTTGTGAGTTACTGTCGAAGTGGAGTTAGGAGAAGTGACTGGTGGAAAGAAACTTGATGAACAGAACGGAATTGATTCTGAGCAGTGGAGCCATTTTTACATCAGATCAACCAAAATAACAAATGGCATTGAACAAGTTCCAACAGCAAGGAGCATCTGTCTGCTGACATAAAAGTGCACAGTGATTCCCTGATTCTTCAATGAGAGACAGAATTGGCTCTTCAATAACTAAGGTTTCAATACATACACTAGTTGATTGAAACTGTTGTTGAGTAATATCAACTTGCAGATGATACAAATTCGCTTCCTTCAAAGTGCTTATGAAATCAACAAGAGATGTAAAGTGGAAAGAAAGCTAAAAAACATTTTATTTTTAACCTCTTGATATAATTTTTACTCCTACAAGAAAAATTACGGATCTCTTGTTATCACCCAGCTAAATAGAAGTTATATCATAATGTATTTTGGAATATTTTCAACTTGTTCTTTAATTTTCAATCTATTAACTCAAAAATTCTTTAAATTCTGAAGCTCTAGAGAATGTGTAGTACCCATTCATTGCTATTACTCCCAGGTTGACTGATCAAGAGAAATAGTACCTTTTAGGTGTTAGGTTTATGCGTCATTTTTTATTTTGGTCATTTATGTTTTTAGAGTTTTAACTTTACTTTCTAAAATAATAATCTGTTATTTCCAAAATCTTTTTTAACCTTTGCAAGAAACATTTCGTTTAACATTTGTATTTACTTCAGCAGTTCATCTATTAAAATTATTGTTATTGAGGCTGTGAATACATCAACTGTATTGCTTGCACAGGGGTAAGACCCTCCCAAAAAAGGTGTCCTGGATATGTCATTAAACTGCATCTCATAGTGAGGCCCCAATTCTGTAGAGTGGAGAGAGTGGAATCACATCTTCATTGACATTACTCCCAGGTCCACCGACCTGGAGTGTTAATACCAGTTAGGGTCCGATCTATTAGGTAAATAGATCTGTTTGAAAATTATTTGTATTAGTTATATAGCTTAGAGTATTTTTATATGCAAATCATTTTTATTAAGAATAGTTACTTGACACTATAATTGTTTGCTAAAGATTATTATATATTTCTGCTCGTCCCTTCATTAACACATTATGCTCATCAACATACCCTCCCCACAGTCAAGCGGGATATTCTTTCACCCTCAACTAAGTGATTTTGTCTAGCCCATGGTTTCACAAGGAAGAAGATTGCAAATATTCAACAACAGTAAACAAAAACACACATTCACACATAAAAAAAATGTTTGTTAAACAGATTATTGTTTTGGGATTCTAAAATTAAGAGATTGTTCAATCAAAAGAAAAAAAAAAAAGCATTATTTTGTCTTTATTTTTCAATGAAAAATAAGACTTGTTAATTATTATCTTAGTGTATTGAAAATAATGGTTGTTTTCATTATGGAGACAGACACTTTTTTTTCCATTAATCATTAGTTTTCTTTCATTCATTCATTTCTTCATCACCTTCTCTCTTTACTACAACTATTACTGCGTATTAATTAGTATATAGATTGTTATTGCATATTTTTGCATTATTTATTGTCAAGGCAACAACAGGATTTATATATAATAAAATTGCAAATCATCCTTTTTTGCTTAAATAGCTCCTCTATTTTTTTGTTCTGTAGAATTTCCTGCTAGTTATTATTATTGGTTGTGTTGTATGGCATATCAAGTCTTGTGGCTAATCTAATGCCAAATCATAAGATCTGTAGGCTAATATTTTGTAGGTAACATTTTTAAATGAACCTGAGTTCATTTATTTGCATACAATCAAATAGTTTCAAGTATAGTAAATGATTAAATATTGCTATTTGACCCACAGATGGAACCCTAACAGGTACTACCACTCTGGATCAGAGTGGATCTGAAAGTAATGGCAATGAAGGGGTATTCCAAATTCCTCAAAGCTCCAGGAACCTCATTATCAGATGTTTTAGTGTCATATCTAGGACACTCGTGGTGGGGTTTTATCCTCTCTGCAAAGATACAGTTGATGCATTGTACAGCCCCAGCTTACTTGGCTTTGTTTTAAATCAAAATACTTGATATATAATTTGTATGCAAAGAAATGACTAGATAAAAAAAGATTGCAATTTTAACAAATATACTATAACATTGAAAGTATGATTATGTTTACTATCAAACATTTACATATAACTGTGCACATTATTTGTATTAAGAATAGTTATTTGAAGCTGTAAGTGTTTATAAAATAGTTATTAGTAGCTACTTGAAACTGTAGAATTGCTTACAAAGAATAAAAAAGGACCAACATTGGCCTTAAATAATCCAATAAGGGTTGACATGCCATAAAACCAACCAACTTCAATGATTATTCACTTAGTTCTGATTAAGCCAAGCATTTTAAAGATCAATCAGGTCATGATGCTTCAACATATATAGACCACAATTTTAAAAAAATAAAAATATCCAAGACAACTACAAATCTAAAAAAAAAAAAAAAAAATGTTTCTGTTAATGCATATGCCAAATTATGATCTCTCAGACATATTGATTATGCAAAAAATGTCTTCAAGACCTGCAGCTGGAAATCAGTTGGTACCATCAGTCAGAATTTACATTCAGAAAGTCCACATTTCTAATGTTAAAGTTACTTTTCAGATTGGCCATTTCTAACTCAATACAACCTGACAATTCTTTTATTACTCAGATCTTTTTGGTCTCCGGCATTTATTCATTTCACTGCCTTCTATTCCTCAGCATTTTTTCAAGCATTTTTTTCTCAGATGCCAAAATCGGAAGACATGTCAGGAAAAGAGATATGTAACCAACAAAGATTGAAATGATTTCCTTACAGAAAATACCAATACAAAACCCTTAACTTTATTCTATTAAGTATGAAAAACTGCTTTCACAACTGCTATGAAATATTCGGTAGACTATGACTTTCTGTACAGTTTCTTATCGACCTACTTTTAATAATGGCTATAAAAACAAATTTAATAATTTTTTTTCAAAAATAAATTATATAAGTACATAAAAGTATTCATTATCTCATGACTAATAAGACACAACCAATGAAGATTCTAATAATTTACTAATAGAAAATGTTATAAAACAAATTTACAAAAAAAAATAAATAAAAAATTATTTAACAATAGATAGATGTATTTAATCAACTCCTCTGCCATGGGGCCTCCAACGAGCATCCTGGATATGACACTAAACTACATCTGATGGTGAGGCTCCAATCCTAGAGCTTTGGGGAATATATAGTACCTCTTCATTGCCATTTCTTCTAGGTTCACTCTGACTCAGAGTGGTAGCACCTGTTTGGGCCTCATCTATTGGTCAAATAGAAATATGCAACCATTTTCTAAACTTGATACCATTTATCTGTATGCAAACATATGAGCTCTTGCTTGTTTAAAAATTGTTACCTATGAACTATTCATTTACAAATTATATCAATATAAATATATAAAGAGGATTTAGCATTAAATAACCTACAAGGGTTGATGTGCCATAAAACAACCAACCAACTGCCATGGGCAGGATGGGAATCAAAAGTCCATTTTTAAGCAATGTACAGCTGATTTTATTTCAGAGTTTTCTTTCTCTTATACTGGTTGCCTAACTAAAGTTAAAGACCCAATTCTTCCATACTATTAACCCAGAGCTAGCAGATGGAGTTGTGCTTTTGCCAAGAGCATGGATAAGAAGTGAAAGGCTAACAAACTCATTCTGGATTTGAACTTGGGTTGCCAATTCCATTTTCAACAATGACAACTATCACACTAAGCACACCTCCAACATAATCTTTAGCACATAAATTTTTCCTAAGCTATTTCAAGTGTCACGCTGAATAATAAGAAATAGCTATCATAAAATTTTTATAATTTAACAATATAAAATGTTATAAACCAAACTTATGAAAGTAAAAAAAAAAATGATTTTAACAGGTTGTCAACCCTTTGTGCCCAGAGGTTAGAGAATCACATTCATTGTACATTTATATTTTTTGTGTAGTTGTTTCTTAAAAGCTTTTTTTCCTGCACACAAATACAAATAATTTTTAAACAGATCTATTTAACCTACAGATGGTACCCTAACAAGTACTCTCACACCAGGTCAGAGAGGACCTGAGAGTAATCATCATCATCATCATGTCGTGCGGCCAACACGGATAAAATGAAAATTTACTATATACTGCTAAGATATCTAGAACTGGAGCCTCAACATCAAATGCAGTTTAGTGTCATATCCAGAACACTTTTTAGGGGTTCTTACCTCTACACAGAGGGATACAGTCAGCATATTCTAAGCCCCACTGACAAGGTAAAAAAAAAATTATAGCAGCTTTTACTATGCTATTTGGCATGCCATAATGACTAATGATGAGAAACAAGTATTATTAAGATTCTAATAATTCAATAATATAAAGTTATAAAACAAATTTACTAAAAAAAATTAAAATAAAATCATAGTGATACATATAAGCTTTGAGAAAGTCATTATGACTCGTGATTAGAAATGCCAACTATATTCAAAATTATCATAATGATTAAAAATTTAGAATGTACCTCTAAGGATTTTCAAATGTCTATCACAAACAAAATAAATATTGACATATGGAAATAAGTATCTATTACACTAGAAAAAAAAACAACTTAAAACCTAAAATTTAATCTTAGAGTTTTTAAGAAATTTTGAACTGTTTAATAAATAGCAGGTCACACTGAACTTTATTGAAGATATCTTTATTAAATCTATACTTCTAGAGACATTTTTTATGGGGGAGGGGGGGTTGTTTTTTTTTCCCCTAATTGATTGCATGTTTTCTATATACCATTCTCTTGTCTCATTTGCAAGATTCTTCTGAATTAAGCATTACCTCATGACCAAAACATGAAATAAAACCATTAGTAGTAATATGTAATTTTTGATTTTTGTTACATTGTATGGCATTTCAAAAAATATATAACTTTTTCTGATAATTTGTATTGAAACTATTTTTAAAGACAAATTTAAAAAAAAAACTTACATCATTCTTGAGACAATGAAAATAAAAACTTTTTTTAAAATCCTTTAAAAAAAAATTGTAGCATTCTTGAAAATGGCTTAAGACCCAGCTGAAAGTGCTAAAAACCCTGAATCTTTCAGAAAATTTCTACATTCATTTAATCTAGATTTATATTCTTTCATTTGTAAACAAGAAAATTTTATTAAAAAATACATACATTCTTCTTTGTCTGTTGCTCTTTTTAGTCAAACATACACGCAAAGAGTGAGTGAGTATAAATATATATATATATATATATATATATATATATATATATATATATATATATATGGGATTAATTAATGAAAATAAATTCAATAGTACGAAGAAAATAGAAAAACAATATCTATTGCTGTTCAAGTAACATTTTTCACAAGTCCTGGTGAAGGTTAATTAAACTGAAACATTTTATCTTTGACTTTCCATCATAATAAATTCATCACTTTTGGATAACTTTGGATTTTTATATATATGTGATGTTTGCTTTGAAAGATCTTATGAATAGATTAAGGGGATACTTAATAGATTTTAAAAGCTTCAAACTAGTTTCAGTCGACAATTATCTTTTTTTTCCTAAATTACAAAAGACACCTTAATATGGTGAATATATAACAACCAAGATGAGGATAATAGAGATTTGTAAATGATAAAAATTGAAAAACTCCTGTCAAAAATTATATATATATATATATATATATATATATACATATACACACACACACACACACATACACACACACAGAGGGTGTTTGACAACTGTCGAAACAAAGCAGCAGCCTCTCAGATCTTCCCTGTTGACTTTATTCACTTTTCAGATTATTGCAAGGAAATAGTTAACATTTTGATATATTCAAGTAAATATGGCAAAATCATATCTTGGATGAAAACATATTATGAAAGTAAGTCTTTTGAGATTGTTCAAGCAAGATATAGAAGGAAGTTCAATCTCATCAGATTTTCAAATTGGTCAAGAACTTTGAAGCTCATAGAAATTGTGAAGATTGTAGAGCAATAGATTCCACACCAACTAGGTCTCTTCTAACAAGTAATCAACCCAAGAAGAATGTGTATTAGTTATTAACAACTTTATGCAGTTCAACAGTGAGGGTGTACAACAGAGATAGAGAATGAGTGAGATTAGCCTCATTAATACTGACTACTTGCCTTTGCAAAACCACACACAAAATGTCCGAAAACACTCTCGGGCTCCTTTTGACATTTTTGGTTCACGTTTGAAACTAAATCGTTGCAGATCCTAAAATGTTATCCTTTTACCTTTCAATAAATGTAATTTCCATTACTCTATCATTTGTGGTCTGATTTGTACTCTATTATTTTGTTTGAAAAATTGGGAAACTCCCTCTAGAGTAGGGTAGTATTGGCAAATATTATCTATAGGTTAAGATATAGGTTCCCAATCTGCTGCCCTCAAAACCCATCTGTAAAAACTCTTTACCCAACTTTTAGAATTTTCTCTTCTCTATTGAAGTTTCTTGCTTGCCACATCCTTGATTTCTCTAAGAACCACATGCTTCCAAGAATCCTCCACAGCCAACAAGTAGTGAGCATGTTTGGAACTAGACACTGCTGATAACAAAATCAAGTAAGCCAAGAGTACGCTGCACTTGCAATTGTCAAATCACTTATCTGATGTGACCCTTCTGATAACCTTTTTAGTTAAAGCTGATATTACATCTTTTTCTGATGGCAAACAACATCAGATTAACAAATTATTACTAACCTAGTTATTTAACTGTTTAGGCCCTACTGAGTTAAGATTTATGACTCTGGGGCTGAAAAGGTTGAGAGTCCCTAGTTAAAGGGGATATTTTTAATAAACTCGTACATTCTTTGTCCTTTTTAACCAAACACACACACACATATATATATATATATAACTCGTCATGTCAGAAATTTAGAAAGACTTGTTTATGTGAGGATATATATATATATATATATATATATATATATATATTATACACACATTTTAGTAGGGTGGTATTGGCTGTCAAAGATGTTATTTATAGCTTAAAGGGATCTGTAAGAGATTTTAAAAGTTCAAAAGAACATTAACACTACATTTAAAATTATCTTTTTTTTTCAGATGCAAGTATGTTTTCAGCTCTAAACTAGAGAACAAGCGCAGAATCACAACATTCAACCCAATACTTTAACCTTTGGGATATACCTGCAAGTATCAGAGATAAATAACTTCTTTTTTTTACATTTTTTAATACATTTTTTGTTTCACTTTTCATACTATTAGATACTTTGAATCCTAATAATTTCTCTTTACTTCCCACACTTTGGTCGGCTGATGATTGCAGTGAGGAATTCATTTGAGGGTAGCCAAATTATTCTGAGGATATTGAAATGGAGATAGAAATAATATAAGTAAACAGATTCCATCAAAACAGAGAAAGTCAAAAAGGAACGAAGTGGAGATAAAGTGCAATAAAACAGAAATATGAAAAAGCTGGCAAGAAGATTAACACGCAATAGTTTCTATTAAATATTTAGATAAGAGTTTTATGCTGTGCGACTGCACACATGCTAAACCAGGTTAACAAAACAAACATCTTCATCAATGCATGCCAACAGCATGGCTTCCCAATCCCTATCAGCCATTGCTCTTGAAATGTCCTCTAGACGGCATCCAGTGTTGGCATAGAGTAATTGATGAATATAAGCTTTTGCTACTTAGCCAACACTGGTATGTCCATGTGTAGGAGTCTATAGAAAAACATTGCTTATGAGTTTGTCTTTACCTCTTCAGCAGTGCCCAGCATGTCTTGTTTGTCTTATTTGGATAGTTTGTGAGATGGGAGGTAAGTGGCCACACAGCTGCTGGTTTTTAGTATACTTCTTCCAGGATTTGTTCAAAACAGTACTCAGCATCTTTGCATAGTTTCTATCTATTTTTTTTTCCCCCTCAAGAATTTCATTAACATTCAAGTGGTGCTTGGTGATAGTACTGACATGGTTACAGTTTGGAAGAATTCCTGTTTTATTTTATCAGAGAGAACAGATATAAGAAGCAAAATATATGGAAACTGTTGAGATTCTAAAAAAATCTTTTACAAAAACTGACATATATTACATATTCATTTTTATATCATCTACCTTACAAAAGGTTAAACAAGATCAAGGACTCCAACTATGTTTTCAGATATAGGTATTTCTATGTGTAATGTACTCAGTCTTGTACAGAGTACTCAGTGAGAATTAAACTTATTACAGGAGCCAAGTATTCCTATCTAAAACTAATAATTATATGCTCTCAAGTAATTATATCTATCTTAATATATTTGTTTGCACACAGTTATATGATTTTAAGTAATTAATAATGATACTTAGTAAACAATCAAAGCTATTCTTAATACAAATACTTTGCAGTTATATAGCATCAAGTATTCCTAACCGAAAAGGACATCGAAACGAGGTTAACGAAAGCATGGACAGCTATCAATAGGCTATCGACTATATGGAAATCAGACCTAACCGATAAAATGAAACGCAGTTTCTTCCAGGCAGCGGTCACATCGATACTGCTATATGGATGCACTACATGGACGCTAACAAAACGGCTCGAGAAGAAACTAGATGGCAATTACACAAGAATGCTGCGTGCAATCCTCAACAAGTCCTGGCAGCAACACCCAACAAGACACCAACTGTACGGCCACCTGCCCCCTATCACGAAAACTATTCAAGTTAGGCGAACCAGACATGCAGGACATTGCTGGAGAAGCAGAGATGAACTCATAAGAGATGTACTCTTATGGATCCCTACACACGGCCGCGCAAAAGCAGGACGACCAGCACGAACGTACATTCAGCAGCTGTGTGAGGATATCTTCGATATTTTTTCCTCTATATTTTTGGGTATCATTTTTTATACGTTTTATATAGTTTTAATTGGAAATTGACTTTTTTCTTCTTCAGACTAGAGTCCATTATCTTTCCAGAATTGTTTTCTCTGCTTTCACATTTTAACAATATTGATGTTTTATGCTGGATCTGGGAGTAATGGCAATGAAGAGGTTCTCTACATTCCCCCAGTTTCCAGAAGTGGAGACGCACCATCAGAAGCAGTTTAGTAACATACTCAAGACACCTTGTTTTAGGCGAGTCTTAACCCTCTGTTGGTGATAAAATCAGTTTATACTGGAAGAGAGAGAGAGACATAGTTAATCTTTTTCTCAAAATGAATTCCAATTAATTGGTTTGGTTTCTTTGTCTTATGGCATATCAACCTTCATGAGTTATTTAATGCCAAAGCCAACCTTCTGGAAGAACATTGATCATCATCAATGAGCTGACAGCATGGATTTTTGACTCTCTCACCATTTATCCCTATTATTCTTTGCTCTGGTAGGTCATCCAGACTGCATCCAGTGTCTGCACAGAGTTGATGTATATAAGTGCTTGCTAGTCAGCCAACACTGATGCATACATGAGTCCATAAGAGGATGTTGCTTATGAGTTTGTTCTAATTTCTCCAGCAGTGCCCTCCACGTCTTGTTTATCTTGGAACAATTAAACCCATAGCTGGAACAGATAAGGGGGTTCATACTTTGCCAAAAGGTATTAATCCAAAAGTGAATGTCATAGACCAACTGGAGTTCAAATTCCCTCACAAGAATGTTATATTTACCAACCCCTCCGCTCGGGCAGGATATGACAAAAGGTCAATTTTTAAGCGGAGTTTAACAAGTTTGAATTCAGAGTTTTCCTTCTCCTAGACTAGTTGCCTCATCAAGGCTGAAGAACCCAGTCTGCCCTACTATTTACCCATACCTGGTGGGAGAATAATTGGATTCATACCTTTCCAAAGGGTATTAGTGCTATGCAACCAGTCTCGTCCCAGATTTGAACTCTTATCTCCGTGTCCATTTCCTACGACGATAACCATTACACCACGGGCACCCCCAAGAATGTTATAGTCCAGCACATTAACCACTATGCCATAGAGACTCCCCCACAATTAATTGTACAAGGATATTATTGCGTAAATAAAAACTAACCAAAATAATTGTGCAAATACCAAGTCAAAAAGCACTCTTTATACAAGCCCAATACAAATATATTTGCATACTAATTATCTGAACCATAAATGAGTGCTCAAAGAAGTTTATTATTAGCCCTAATTAAGCAAACAACTTAACTGTGAGAGTGTACAGAAAGAATGAGAGATCAGCCTCATTAACACTGACTACTTGCCTTTATATAACTACACACACACACATTGAATTTCCAGAAACAGGTCTCATGTCTCTCATTAAGGATGAATGGAAAATGAACAAAGTACTTTATCATAAATATGCAATAAAAATTCATTAATGATGGTTTATACATATAAAATAAGTCATATATATACGAGGTGCATACGATAAGTTTCCAGATTTTTTTCGTATGGGCACTTTTATTGATAGTACACACATGAAACTCTAGTCCCCTTCGAATTAATCTCCTCCAGCTGCAATGCACTTGTTATACCATTCTAACAACTTCTGGAAGGCCCCATGGAAGTCCTCGAGTGAGCATGTCAATTACCTTCGTTACAGCCTCTTTCATCTCAATTGTCTCATGACAACAGCCTCTAAGTTTTTCCTTGAGCTTAGGGAATAAGAAAAAGTCACAGAGAGCAAGGTCTGGACTATAGAGAAGCTGAGGAACTGTCTTGATGCCCACCTTGGTCAAATAGTCTGTGACAAGAATGGAGTTGTAAACTGGTGCATTGTCCTGGTGGAAATGCCACTGACCCGATTTCAAGAGTGCTGGCCTCTTGCGACGGAATCTCTTCCTGAACTACCTTAAAACCTCAACATAGTAACCCTAACCCTTTGGCCAATCAACTCTGGTGTATTGACTTCCTTACTCCTCCCACACCTCACAGACTCCCTGCCTTCCTTGAATCTCTTATGCCACTCAAAAACTGATGCTCGATTCATGCAAGATGCTCAAAAAGCAGTCTGAAGCATTCCATACGTTTCTGTGGCATTTTTTCCAAGTTTAAAACACAATTTTATTGCATATTGTTCTTCTAAAGTGTCAGATTGTATTTTTGAAATTCACCAGCTGTGACAATCAGGCTTTAGTAGGATGTATTCCAATTGCTACTGTAGCTGTTCATTTAAACCTGAAATCATAAAAATTGGTTAGTCATCTCATAAGATGTATAGCAGTAACATACTGAATTTTTAAGAGTCTACGACAATTTTCAATGCCCATACGAAAAATGTCTGGAAACATACCATATGCACCTTATGTGTGTGTATGTATATATATATATATATATATATATATAAACCTGCCCACCCATTCAATACATATGAAGCAGTACCCGAAATTCAATAAATAGATCATATCTGGAAAAAAAAAAAAAGTAACACATTAGCTAGATGAAGCTACCATTACAACTTGCCTAAATTGATGACAGTTAAAAATGTGGCATCTCTGCTACACCTAGTGTGTTATGTAAGTTAGTAAGTGGGCTGACTATATTCGAGGAAAACCCAAAGGCTCCCATTTCAATAGCAACTAAACAAAGGTGTAGGGAAGGGTAATACTCCTTTCTCTAGATTGTTCCACTTACCCTTGATCCACACCATATAATGCTGAATGTTAAGACATCAAGTACCATTTTTTGAATCTTTAGTGTGACTCCACCTGGGATTGAATCCTGGTCTCCCGGACCATTGGCAAACACTTTAACCATTATGCCGATGAGACAAAAGAGAACAAAACCTGATCTTACAACAGAATGAGAAATTCTGTTGTTTTAGAGGAAAAGGAATTTTTACCCAAGCCTATTCAAAGCAAAAAAAAAAAAATGTAGGTAGAAAACAGTATTTTTCTCTTCTCACTATTTCCCTTTCTCCTCTCTCTCTCTCTCTTACTGTTTCACTTTCTTCTATCTTTCTCTCTCTCTCTCTTTCACTACCCCTCTCTTTGTTTCACTTTCTCTTTCTCACTTTTTTTTAAAAATCTGACTTTACATTTCAGTCTTTTTTCCATGCATCATTTATTATTATTTCTTTCATTCCATTTTATTCTCTATTTGCTGCTTGTTCCCATTCTTTCTTCAATTTACTCAACTGATTTGCAAAAATATTTAGTTGGCCAATGACTACATTCTTTATTCATCAACAACTAACACTATTACCTTTAATATGTAAACAAGAAAAAGTATCAAACTATACAGAAATAATCTTGTCATTCATTATGGGGACTATACTGGCTTATATATATATATATATATATATATTAAAAAAAAGCAAATATAATTTAGCTTATACCCTTTGCCAAACTTCAAAGCACATTACTTGTTTACATTCAGCTAGAAAAGGAAGATACCCTGCAGATCACACAAGAATTTGACATTTTCTCATCCAGAAAAAAGTCATTGTATAGGAGCAATAGAGTTAATGATGCAATAATATTGGTTGGTAGGTATTTTATGGCATATCACTCCTTGCAGATTATTTAATATTAAATCCTGTTTTTATATATTTATATATGTATAAGATTTGTCAGTGAATAGTTTGTAGATAACTTTATTTTTAAACAAGTAATTAGAACTCATTTGTTTGCACAGTGAAATGATTACAAATTTTCCTATCTAAAACTAATAATTCTATTTGATATCAATCATATGTTTGCATACAGTTAAATGGTTTGAAATATTACTATTTAACATTAATATTTCTATTTATCAAGTATTCCAATGTAATATAAATAATTTTCACACAGCTGTATGGTTTCACAGAGGGAATCTTATCCTGCTGTAGTCAGTGTATTCTACACTCCAAGCTGACAAGTCAGATGATGTAATAAGTCTATTCTGGAGGCAGTATTAGAGAGAGATTATTACTTTTTTTGTACAGAACTCTCTTTATTAGTTGGTGTATGCATTAAGTAAAACATCTTATACCTTTAAGAGCTTTTCTCTTTTTAAAATGTAACATTACAAATGTTTACAACCAAACATTTTCATGCAGATTTGTATATCAAAGAAAAAAAAATAAATTCTAACCATTTCCAAATAAATGATTTTCTTACTAAGGTTTCCACAAACCAATCAAGCAGAATTCATGAGATTTGAAAAGTAACTGATTGACTGACAGGAATCTCCTAATATCTAAAATGCAATGTGACTTTAAAAATTTTACTTGGAATCTGAGAATCAATGAAAAAGGACGATTTTTCAGATTTGTAAGAAAAAACTTTGCATGGGAGCTCCTGCAGTTCTGGGTGAAATAGTAGAGCAGACTGTTTAGGAAAAAGATAATTTAGTTTTTGTTTTTGTCCAGAAATTATACATTGCTTTGTGGAGGCACTCATGGTGTAATGGTTATCATCATAGGAAAAGAACACAGCAACTTTTCAAATCCAGAGTGAGGCTGTTTGCATTTCACAGAGTGCTAATACTTCTGGTAAAGGTATGAAACTAACTATTCTCCTTCTAGCTATTGGTAAATAGTAGGGCAGATTGGGCTCTTTAACCTCAATATAGCAACCGGTTTCTGCATACAGTTACATGATATGAAGCTTATATTCTGTATTGGTTTGGTAGTGTTTTACAGTATATCAACCATTGTGGGTTATTTAATGCCAAATTATTATATATATGATTTGTAAGTGAATAGGTTGTTGGTAAAATTTTTTTAAATAAGCCAGAGCTTATTTGTTTGTACACAGTTAAATAGTTTCAAGTATAGTAAATGCTAGAATTGTTTTTATTTGACCAATAGATGTGACCCCTAACAAGTACTAACACTGCAGTAATGGCAATGATGGGGTATTCACCATTCCCCAAATCTTCAGTACTAGAGCCTCACCATCAGACAGATTGGTATCATACCCAGGATACATGTTAAAAGGTTTTATCCCTCTGCAGAAGTGCAATTGGCATATTTTACAACCCTAGCTAATAAGGTGGCTTATATTCTGGTATAATTTGTTTAATGGCATATCAACCTATGTGGGTTGTTCAATGCCAAAGGCATCCTTGTAAAGGAACAGTAGTAGTACTATTTAACCTATAAATAGGTCAATAAGAGGGTTCTTACTTTTCCCAAACATATCAGTCATGCTATTAGATTCACTTTCAAACTCGCTTACTATGATGTCACAATCTTACATGTTCGTAACTATACCACAGACCCCCCCCCCCGACTTATATTCTAGAGTACAGTCCTATTTCTGTTATGAAGGATAGTAGAGATCATCCATCTTGACATTTTTAAACAGGTCCCATATACTCTTTGTTTCGAATTAATTTGTTTTGTGCATTATTTTGAATAATTAGATATTATATACAATATCTATCACAAATTCCAGATATAAATCTAATTTAAATAATAAATGGAGCCTGCTGCCCAGCTGATACTCATGGAAGTGCTTTTTGGTGCAAAAATATTGGGACTCCTCCAACAGAATAATGGTTAACAAATTAGTCCCTCAGACTATTACTAAAACCAGAAACTGGAGTCCTGAGAGCAACCTGACATTTTCTTCAACCTCATTTTGGTAATTCATGCAACAATATTGTTGCCCTTCCCTTTGACAACATGGAGAAGGGAGACTTGGTGCATGGGTAACACCTGCTTTATCCACACAACCCAGCTCACATTTCTATGCAGATCTACCAAATATATATGATGGACTTTCCTACCAATCACAACATATAAGGGCCGACAATTCAGTTAAAATGTGAACCATTGGACTATCTATACAGATGATTTGTTTATAGAGTGGAAGGCTTATTCAGGACCAACCAAACTTATTTAAATGAGCTGATAGTAAAAGAATGGTGCACGAGTATGGAAGAAATTCTCCAGCCAACACTCCTCAATTTTTGAATTCAGAGTTTTCATTCTCTTAGATCTGTTGCCTTACCAAATCTAAAGAGTTCAATGTGTATGTATATATATATATATATATATGTATATATGTGTGTGTGTATGTGCATATAAAATATTTTTTAATCATCTGAGGGTCAGTAATTTAGTATGAAACTTTTAGCCATGATTAGTTTGTAGGTGTGTCCAAAAAAAGATTTTTTTAATGGTAACTTGACAAATTAAAAATGTAAAAATGTTCTTAATTTTTTTCTTCTTTTACAACAAAGAAACAATCCCAAAATTTTGTCTAGACAAAAGAAAAACCTACTTTCATCCATTATAACTTAAATTGTTGCTATGAATTGGTCAGTTTCTGCATTTTGTTTACATTTACTTTGACAATCTATTGGTTTATGTACGGAAATCAAAAGTATAATTATCATTAGTATCGAGTCTTATGATTGAGTTTTATGCCCCTGAAATTGTACATCTGAATTAGAATAAAAGAAAGTATTTCTGGTACAAAAAAAAAAAAGAAAAAGAAGGTTGAAGACCAATAAAAAGACAATTGTTTTGCAGCTGAAGAAAAAGTCAAGCATTTAGTTATCAAAAGGATTATGACCCTTAAATATTAAATTTATAGCCCTTACAGACAACCATACTAAAAATATCCACATGAAAAAACTTCTTGAATATGTGAATGCCCTATATTTGTTCAATATCTCAGTCATTATTTTTTTTCTTTTTTACATTAAATAACCAAGATCCTAGTCAGTGGCAAAAAAAATTCATTTATAGAAGTTAATTTCATAAATATCTCAAAACAGAAAAAAGAATCAAAGGGGAATATGTAACACTGTATCTCTGAAAAATGAAGAAACTAGAGAGAAAAAATTGCCTAGAATTTTTTTAATAGTAATATTGAATAATTTTCAAATTTCAAAATAAAGAAAAAAATTAAGGTATCCATACAAACACTGTCATTCAATCATAAAATAGAAAGGTAAACTAAATGAATTTGTCAATGGAATTATCTTTTAAAAAATGTAAAAATGATGCAATAACAACTGCATTAACTAAAAAGTAAATTAAATAATTGAAGTAGAAGGCAGGGGTTAATGAATGAAAGAAAAAAAAAAGCCTGTCTAAAGAATTTTGATAAAAAAAGTCATTGTTTTATGGTATATCAATCCTTGTGGGTTATTTAATGCCAAATCTTGTTTATACATATGCAATTTGTAAGCAAATAATTTGTAGGTAATATCATTTTTAAAGACGCCAGAACTCATTTGTTTACACATAGTTAAATGGTTTCAAGTAAAGTAAATGATTAAATAGTTCTGACCCATAAATGAGACCATATCAGGTGCTACCACTCCAGATCAAAGTGGACCTGGGAGTAATGGCAATAAAAGAGTACTCCTCATTCCCTGAAGGTCTAGTGTTACATCCAGGACATTCATTGGGGTGGGGTAGTGTTCTTAACTCACAGCAGAAATGCAGTTGGTTATTCTACAGCTCCAGCTAACTGGGCCACCAGAATTTTGAGTAAAAATCTATTTTGAAAGAAACTTTGTTTAACTTTATTTGCTTAAGTAGCAAAAATCTAATTAAAATCCAATACTCGCCCAATTTAGAGGGGAATAAAAAAAATGATGCTTTTAGATAGTGTGATTCATTAACATGCCTAATATTAATCATTGTTTTTCTGATAAGACTAATTTTCATGGGTACAATTACTAAACAGATACTACATGTTGACTGTGGGCACAAGTTTTGATTTATGCGTAAATAATCCTGCCAGAATTCAAGTAAACAATGCCAATAATAATAAATGTTTTAACTAAAGTATTAACCTTGCTTGTGTAGCAAGATCAAAATGTAGTAACTTTTTTTGTCAGTTCAGTCATAAATCTACTAATAGTATAATCAAAAAGAAAGCTAAATATGACAATTCAAATGAATTTTTCAATTCCTAACAGTAATACAGCCATTTCAGAAACATCATAGGTTGTTGATGAAAAAACACATGTTTACATGCAAATGCATGAATCTTGTTTTGCTATGAATTAAGTTCCTCCCATTCTCAGTTAATTGCTTAAATGATTTCAATGATCCAACATTCAATTTCTAACTAGCATCCTTATCTTCAGTTGTTTTTATACAATTTTCACTGACAGTAACACAATTGAAATATAACAAAAACAAAAAAAAAATTATCAAAGTAGTTTAAAACATTGGTTATTCTGGGTGTAATCTACCAAACTTGAACAGTTGACGGCCAAGATTTCATAAAATGCTACACCCAATTATGAAGAGAAAATCTGAATTCCATGTTAAATTATATCTCAAAATCAACACCATCAGCAACTCAACAAGCATAAATGGAACAATAATCAGTCATTTAATAATTATGGTAATTAACATCATAAATGCTTTACTAATATATCATAAGCAAAAAGAATACATTACCCAGCACTTGATGACTTATAATAAACAAGTATAGTAACATTAAAAAGATACAAGCAGGTTTTTAAAAATTGTTTATAAATTGTTATAGATAATATAAGTAAATAAGCTGGTTGACTGTAGTTGAGGGTGAACTGAAGGCTCCCTTTTCAATAGCTACAACAATGATGTGTAGGGGAAGATGCTACTCTATTTCCTGGGTTGCTCCACTTACCTTTGAGGCATACCTTATAATGCCAAGAGTTAAACAAGGATACATCAAGTACCATTATTTAAATCTTTGATGTGACTGCCTGGGATTGAACCGTAGTCTCCAGGGCTATTGGCAAACTCTCTAACTGGCTCATTGGCATAATGGGTAGAGAGTTTAATCTCAGATTGAGTCCTGAACAAGACTAAAAAAAATGGTACTTGATGCCTCCTTGCTTAACACAGCATTATAAGCTATGGGTCAAGGGTTAAGTGAAGCAATCCAGGGAAAGGAATAGTGCCCTCCCTTACAGGTCAGTGTTGTAGCTATTGAAAAGGGAGCCTTCGAGCCACTCTTGACTATTTCAAGCAATTCAATTTAGCATAAGGTATTTGTTTGCACTCAGATAGAACCCTATCAGGTGCAACCACTCTGGGCAAAAGTGGACCTGGAAGTGATGACAATCAAGGGGTACTCTGTATTCCCCAAAGCCCCAGTATTATTGGACCCTCACCATCTGATTGTTTCATGTCATGTCTAGGACAGCCATTGAGGAATCTTACCCCTCTGTAGAAATATATCATCAAAATTGGAAGTTTTAGGGTTTTTTGTTTTTTTTTAAGTTTTTCTAACATTATCACCAATTATTGGTATATATTTTCCCAAATATCTAGTTCATTTTTTTCATTCCATCCATGAGGAAAATTTCTGGTTTATTTTCAATCTAGTTATGCCAGTCAACATGACTTCAGATGAAACTGCTGACTGCTCAAAATGTCCGTTTCAGTTTCAGGAACAACCAGAAAGTTCTTTCGGACCTTGTTTTACAGATATGACTATCACTAAAAATTGCTTTTATATGTCTAAAATTTCAATCTTCTAGTGCCAAAAATCCTAATACTGATTACTGCTTTATATGAAACATGGAGATAGTCATCATAATAAACAAAGAATATTACTCAATGTCATCACATGGTGAACTTAGATAATTCATGTTTGAACAGGACTTTTTTATACTACCAATTACATGTTCAAAAACATTCATATCTCCACAATTAGTAATGTAGAAAAAGATCTTACTTACAATCAACCCTCATAAAATAGATATTTAGGAGAGCTGACCAATGATAATGGTTACTAAGCTAGTCTTGTAGATTATCAGTACTAAGTAGAAAACTTGGATTCAAACCAAGAGCCCTATACTTTTGGCCTTGTTCCAAACTGAAGCTAAGCTTAGTAGGTAACTATAAAACATTACCCCCACTCCCAGTATTGTTGGTGGATGGTATTCTCTCCAGTATATTTCAGTACACAGCTCAACATCCCTAGATGCACATAAAGCAAGGTCAGAGCAAGAGAAGAGAAGAATGAAGATAAAGTGTGTATGAATGAACAAAACAAAATGGCTGACAGGGAGGGATGGTAGGAAGCAGGATGAAAGCAGGGGTGGAAGTGGAAGATCAATGTTCCAACTCCACCATGAAAACTTATTAGTTTGCAGCAGTGAAACACAGGCCGAGCAAACAAATGAGCCAACTAATTAACAAACGTGCAATTTAGTTTGTTACACAAATACACCAGACCAGCACTGAGCCAAGGAAGATCCATATACTTCTTTTTCCTACACTACAAGCCCAACTCAACTTTCTACATATTGGCATAGAAAATTATATGATGTATGTGTGTTTTCCTATAAGAAATGAAAATAAGAAAAATGCTTTAAAATATTGCTCAATGCTATAATGGCAAAGTAGGTTTAAAACCTAAAATATCAAAATTATGATTTGGTTTCTTTGTTTTTAATGACAAATCAACCTTCATGAGTTATTTAATGCCAAAGCCATTCTTGTAAAAGACCAGTGATACTATTTAACCTTTAGCTAGAAGAGTTCATACCTTTTCCAAGGGTATTAGCCCAAAAGTAAATGTAAGAGTGCAAACTCATTATGATCTCACAATCCAGTACATTAGCTACAACAGTACGGTAGTGGGGGGACTCTCCCCTCAAAATTATGAACTTTCAACGTCCATTAATTAATGCTTCAAGTGAATCCCACAATCAACAGATGGAAATATAAGAAAAAGTAGCTAATCAACTGTATTTATGAATTGGACAAGAACAGCAACCTCCTAAACTGAGAAATCATTGAAGGAGGAAGATTTGAGGACATAGCTTTTCACCATATTAAAATAAAAAAATTTCATCAGTGCTTTGATCAGTTGGGGGAAAGAAAAAAATCAATGGAATAAGTGTTTGAAAGAAAATCAAAGGTTTTCATTGTTCATCTCTTTATTTAAAAGCTACAGCTTTTTTCAAACATATCTTGAATTTTTGATAGTAGCAACGTTTTTTGTTTTTTTGTTTTTTTTAAATTTAAATTTTTACAGATGTAAATACTGATTATATATCTTTAATCAAAAACATACTCCTGACCCCCTCATCTTGCCAGCTCATTCCACCTCTATATTACTGTAATGAAATGTCAAACAAAACTTAAAACAGGAAGTAATACAACCACTAATGCTCCCAAACAAAGTTTTCATTGTTTCATGTAATGTAAAGCCTAAAACCCAAACTAGAAATCTACAGGACTATCACCCAAACACTCAATTGCTGTGTAAACAGATTCTGAATAATTAATGCTGCTGACAGTGCCACAGTGGCAGTAGAAATTACTTGGATTCTGTTTTGGGTTGGGTCCCCCACCCTCCAAAAATAAACAAAAAATACAAAAGGGATAAATAAATGCTTGTGGTTTAAAGATTCAGTTTAAATTTCTAACCACAGTTTACAGATTGATTATAGTTTGTGTAATGTTATCTGTATTCTAGACCACCTTCAAACCCATTTAAAAAAAAAAAAAACTTCCAAAAAAAGTTTTCAAAATAGAAATAAGCATTCCTAATTTCATTATATTTTTTTTATTCATTATTTTCTATTTATCTATCTCTTGCTTTTCTTTTTTTCCTTCCTTCCTTCTATTCCACTGAAGCAGATAATAAACATCTGGTGTATAGTATTATTGTTTCTTCCTTTTTTCTTTCTTCCCCATTATATTTGTTTTCTTTTATTTTCTGACATGTATCATTGTTTTATTTTATTTTCTGACATTACAATTAAAATGGAATGGGCCATTATATATCCAAGATGATGAGAGAGTGCAACATTCAAACACAAATGTTCATGTCTTCTTTTGATATAATGTATGATACTAATGTAAGTTTAATATAACATGAGACATGTGAACCTGTTGGGTTCCTGATGAGGCAGCAGTCCATGGTGATGTTGATGCTTCAATTTAAGAAAAAGGAAAGGATTCTAAACAGCATTCTATAGTTATCTGTAATATTGAAAATTTGAATGACTAAAAAATGATTAGCGCAAATCCAGACCCCATAAAATTAGCATTCACTTGAAAATTAAACTTGAAATTGCTTTACTATCTTGGTTAGAACTTCTGAAGAGTATGTATGTACCCGACCCCTACACCACAAACAGGATGTGACACAAGATCAATTCTAAGCAGTGTACAGTTTGTTTGGGTTTATGGCATATCCTCTTTTGTAGGTTATTTAGTGCTAGATCCATTTTTTAAAAACAGATCTATTTCAAGCAATTCAGTTTAGCATAAGTATATAGTTTAATTGTCAAAAATATTTCTATTTCTAGCTATTCAGTTTAGTCAAACAGTTCTAAGTCAAACAATTCCGTTTAGTATAAGTATAGATTTTGTATACATGTAGTTAAATGTCAAAGTTCTATTTCAAGCAATTCAGTTTAGCATAAATACACAGTTTAGTTCTATTTGACCCATAGATAGAACCTAATTAGGTATGACAACTCTAGGCCAGAGTGGACCTGGGAGCGATGGCAATGAAGGGGAACTCCACATTCCCCAAAGCTCCAGCATTACTGGAACCTCACAATCAGATTGTTTTGTGTTATATCCCGGACACTCATTAGGGAGGTCTTACCCCTCAGCAGAGATGTAGACAGTGTATTCTACAGCCCCAGATGACTGGGCCATTAGTAGTATACTGCTAAATTTATGGCTGCAGGTTGGAATGGACCTGGGAGTAATGGCAACAAAGAGGTGACTCTACACTCTCCAAGGGTCTAGAACTGGAACCTCACCACAGAATGCAGTTTAGTGTGCTACCCAAGATACCTCTTTTTGGGGGTGAGTTTTATTCCCCTTTAAGAGATGCAATCAGCATATTCTAAGTCCTGCTGACAGAGTGGGAAATGAGGGATCAACTTTAGAAGGTTGGATGGCAGCACTTAAAGGAGAAATATTATTGGATCAGTAAACCCCATTTTAAAAGCCAAAGCAATTTTTTTAGAACTGATAATAAAGCAGGAAGTGACATTAATTGATATTTGTTCTTGAGCTTTTTCCTTTTTTTTTTTTTTATTATTCTCAAGCAAAAGTCAGTTTCCATTTAGCAGAATAGCACAAAAGCTTTTTGTATTGATGTCTCTTTATTTGACGGATTTGTTAATCAAGTATTTGCCATCAATGCATACACAGTAGAAATTCTCTCTTTACATAAATATTTCTACACAACTTATTAGGGTCGCAAACAAGATTTTCCTTTTATTGCTTCTTGGAGGCTATCAGCAAACAAAAAATTAGTTTCTGAGTGAATATTTTTAACAGATGGCAATATGAATTGTTGAATTCTAGATTTTAGTGTTTGTCTATATTTGGGTAGATTTTACACAAAGCAAATTATTAATTATTTGAAGCTTATTATTAATTGATAAGATTTTTCTTTTACATTTTTTTAAATTTCTGTGTCAATGTTGGTGGCATTATTTTAAGGGTTTATTTTAAAAACTAAAATTAAAAAGGTGTTGAAATCTTCATTATGTTATTTGCTTTTATGGCAAACCAATCTCAAACAATAGTAGTTAGAAAATATTAGAAACTAATGACTGACTAGTCTTTCAAAAATTTAATGAAAAAACATCACTGATGATAGTCTTTCAATGATATCAAAAAAAAGTAAAAATAGAATAAATAAATAACAGACTAGTTTTATGAGAATATAAAAACTAATCTATTCTTTCTAGAATGTATACACTTATCTCTAACAATAGTCTTTCAAGAAGGTAAAAAAATTATCTCTGACAATAATCTTTTAAGAATATAAAAAAAACAATCCCTGACAATAATCTTTCAAGAATACGATAAACTAATCTATGCCAATCTTTTGAGAATATAAAAAATAGATATGTCATTAGAATGTGTGTGTGTGTTTCACTAAATAGTACAGTTCGAATAAGAGCCATAAGTTTTTAATGTACTGGGCAAATCCCTTTTTAGGGTAAATTATGGCACATCAACTGCTATATAAAGGTCATATCTTGGAAATATTTTTAAGTATATTATCACAGTATTTAATTGCATGTCTCAGGATTTTAAAATTATAATCACTTCACCAACTGATGAGAGATACACTTGTATCAGTGTTCAAAACTTTCTAAAACCTTTCACATATATCTCTGGTCACCTCTTGTGAAACTATGAACCAGAAAACAAGATATATTAGGGATCTAAACTTCTTTAACTAGGAGCAAATGTGGAATAATTTAAAGATAATATAGAAAGATTTATCATCAAATTTAAAGAGACAAACAATAAAAACTTTCTCTAAGTTCCCTGTGAACTCTTGGATGATTAAAAAAAAAATTTGGTTCATCTTAATGTGATTAAAGAAAGCAACACATGTACTTGATTCAAATCATCTAATCAATAGGCCAAGAAAATATATTAACTCCATATGAGAGTTTCTAATTCAAGTTGGGTAGGGGTGGGGGCATGGCATATCAAACCGTGTAGATTATTTAATGCCAGATCCTATATATATATATATTAAATATGATTTATAAAAGAATAGTTTGTAGGTAATATTTTTAAACAAGTCAGAGCTAAATGTTTGCAAACAGTTGAATGGTTTCAAGTATTGCTATTTAACACTAATAATTCTATACAACATTATTAATTCATTTACTCACAATTAAATGGTTCCAAGTATTGCTAGATTATTTCTATTGAATTCATAGATAAGATTTACTTCAGGGGTGTCAAGCTTGTAGCCAGATTAAAGCATAAACTAGATCTCATGGACTGAATAAATATGATTATTCCTTAAAAAAAGAAAGGACAAAAAACACTTATAGTGTTGGCCAAAGTAAATGGACAGAGGGATCAATATACATTTTAACAACTTTATTAACAATAAACAAAAGGAAAAAATATAAGCTGTTAAATATTGTAAGCAGAGACAAGGTATATATTTACCCAACCCTTTCTACACAAGCAGTATGTGACACAGGGTCAATTTTTAAGCAGAGTTTAACAGGTTTGAGTTCAGAGTTTTCCTTTTCCTAGACTAGTTGTCAAACCAAAGTTAAAGAGCCCAGTCTTCTCCACTATTTACACATAGCTGGAGGGATAATAGTTGAATTCAATCTTTCCACTCTATGAAATGCAAACAGTCTAGTCAAGGATTTGAACTCTGGTCACTATGTCCATTTCCGACAATGATAACCATTACACAATGAGCACCTCCATCAGATACAAAGGTATATATCCACGTGATATTTCCAAAGTACTTATATGTAAGAAAACTTAGAGCGAGAAGGATAAGAGAAATTTTCCAAATCCATCTTTAACCTTTAATTGTTGATAAGGTACACAATTTTATAATTGCTACATATTGACTTTTGATGGGCCAGTTAGTTAGTGGATTTCAAAACAGGATGTGTAGCTGTGTCTTAAGGTAAGCAAGGAACAGCAGAAATGCCATGTGAATTGTGGAGGCACCTGAAAAAAAATAATAACAGAAGTTTTCAACCCCCAAGGTGAGAGCAGTCAGTCAACAGAGTCAGTGGTAAGCAGTGAGTAGTCATGCCATTTTGGGTAAGCCTGGGGAAGGAGGTAGTCCTGTATCAGTCTCCCAAGAAAGAAGCACAAAGAAGCAAAGCTCTCAGGAGATGTCTCTCCACCTGGTGCAAATCTGATGATGTGTTGCAACCTAACAGTTCTCTAGCAATCCCAACTCTATTTCTCCCTTAACCAATTTTGACATTTCATAAATAAAAAGAGTTTATATTTTTATAAATAAGTGTTTTTGTCACTTATATAAATGGAAAATGTGAAGACTTTCACTTACCTGAAACAAAGAGAACAAGCTGGTTCATGTAAGTAGCCATTTGTAATATAAGAGGCACACATGCACAGGTGCAAATCCTTATGCAACTATTGCATTTAAATATATAAGTTATCATGTATATAAGGACTCATTTGAAATGACACAACATGGGTTACATCGATGACAGAAGAAAACTAAAATGAAAGTGACATTTGGTTGAAGCCTTAAGATCTGAAGATTGGAAGAAAGAAAACAAGTTCCTCTTAACTTTGCGGGTAAGAGAGAATAAAAAAAAGTTCTGCTTTGGAAGTGCAGCTTTGACAACGGTTAGTATGATGTGACTTGCAATAAGAGTAGAAACAAATCTCTTAGCATTGCTCTTAACAAAAAATAACAATATTTAGAAATAGGATCTACTTTATATGGTTAAAAAAGATAAAGAATCAGTTTAGCAAACCAGATGATGGACACAAAGTGAAGATTCAGGTTAGCATTCTGTTTTCATTGTGAATCAATAAGAATAAAAAAAAAATCTATGTTTTGGAATTAATAACTACCATAAATTTTGTGGCCATAATTCTAGCCATCCTTTCCTATGTGATGGACAAAAAAGACATTTTGTGAATCATCTATAAAGATTAGCAAATAATTACATTGCAAAGGAGACTGTCCTTTTGTTAAGACTTCCATGAAGTTTCTCAAAAGTAATAACTTCCATTTAAAAGTAAAATTATATGCAATTGCAAACAAATTAAGAGACAGGGGCAAAGGGAGAAAAAAAAAGTAAATTAAAAAGTTTCCTTCATCAATGAGCTAATTAATGTTTGAACAAGCATAATTAGTTCAATTTAAAGTCACTCTGGATTGGTCACAATGAAAAGAATTTATGAGGGTCAGAAAAAAAGAAAAAAAAACATACTGTAGACTTCTATATTAAAAAAAATTGAATCATCAGAGAAATTTGCAACTCTCTAAGCTCTTCTGTCCCTAGGTGCATATAATGAGGTGCAATAATGCATATGATGTGTGCCTATATGAGTATGTATGCATATAGGCGTAACATATGTATTTATATGCAAGTAGGTGTGAATATGTATTAATAGTAGCATAGATGTGTCTATATAGCAATATCAATAGGATAGTTAAAAAGTTAAAGAGGCAGCAGATTTTAATAGATGATAAGACAGAAAGAGCAGGATTTCTCAATGGGGATAAAAGGATTAGTTTTTTAATCTCCATTATAAACTCAAGCTTTTGTACTAGTATGGACAGGATATGACTTTTTCATTGTAGATGGTTAATGGTTGCCAACAGGATGGATCAGTGGTCAGGAATTCATGGGAAAATTATGAATGGAATAGTGATATTAGCATAGAAAATGCATGGCAAACCTGGAAAAAAAGAATCATCATTGGTCAGGAATTAATGCTAGCATTACTAATAGTAAGGCTGTTATGTATAATGTTTAGGTGTGTGAGAATGATGGTAATGTATTGTTCCAACTTGTTTCTAGTTCCAGCTTCAATTTTCATTAGGAATTGATGCTTTTCCATAAAATAGGAATAAAAAGAAACTTATGCAAGATGACCCTCTTTCTTTCCTTTGCCGATTATGTAATGAAAGACAGACATAGACAAGCAAATGTAGATATGCTTCCAGCAAAACTGGCATTTAGATGAAAGAGGTAGTGTGTGTGTGGGGAAGGATGAAACAAAATGAGAAACAGGAGAATACAAAGACTTATACAAGAAGTTATATGCCTGAAAGTAATAAAAAGAAAAGGTGATGTTAAAAAAAAAATCAGCTTCAAAAGCAATATGAGATCACAAACCCCCAATTTCATTGTAGATTGTTAATGGTTGCCGTAATTAATGAATAAACACATCCAAGTACAGAAGGATCGATATTCTGACACTCATTTTCTGGAAACAGGAATTGTGTTGGAAACCTGTCTGTATCATTTACATTGGACATTAAAAGTGCAAGAGAACTTACGACATAGCTGACCCAACAAAAAGAGGACAGATTATTAAGATGAGGTTTGTGTTTTTGTTTTTTTTTCATTTTTCTTTTCTATAGCTTCGGTTGAATTAAAGCTTTACAATTATCAAAAATATTATCAGTCTTTCTACAATAGAAAAAACTTGATAATTCAGATTTATCAGTATAGCAGACGTCTGTGAAAAAAATGGAACTGCAGATCAAAGATTTTAGAAGATTTTTTTTTTAGAGTCGAGTAATGTGTCCGTTTTTGTTAATAAGTGTGCAAGCAATAAGGTCAGTAAAGAAGTCAATTTCACAAATGCATAGTCAAAAGTCCAAAAGGCAAATAAATAAGAAGGGGATGATGAAATATCCAACTTCCTAATCAAAATATAGTGACCAAGCTCTGGTTCACAAACCATTGAAAAAAAAAAAAAAAAAAAAAAAAAAAAAAATCAATGCAAGCAGTTAAAAAAACAAACAAAAAAACATGGTTTTTATGAAGACATAATTGCGATTGGTTCCAACAGTTAGGGAGGATAAAAAAATTACAATATTTTGAGCTATACTTAAAATGGTATCCAAGATTTATTTTTTCCTTTGGTATATCATGCACAGAACATAAGCCCTTATTGAGGTAGGTGATTTTCTTCTTTTAGCCATAGTACCCAGGACTGGAAGGGGTTAAAAAATTTTTATTAAAAAATCAGGTCTATTGTTTTCAAAACAGCTGCAAAAATATTAATGAAAATAACTGGACCAGTTATGCTTTAAAATGCATAACTGGTCCAGCTGTATATAAGTCAAAAAAAAAAAAAATGGAACATATCATATTGTCTAAAACAATGGAAATATTGACAATCTTGGTGAAGAGGGCAGTAATACAAGAAAATATTTTAGAACAATAATAAAGTTTTAGAAGCAGAACTGCAAATGCTATGAATTCATACCAACCCAATAATCATTTTGATGGAATCTTGTTCTTTTTCTGTCAAGTATCCCATCTAGTAACACATGCAATAACCATTCTAAAAAGTTGACCCTGACCAAATGCCAAATTTGTAAGTAAAAAATTCAGTCAAAATCAACTTGCTTGAGTTTATTAATGTCATGCTATGTTTCTTGGGAGCACATGCGTAGCATAATTGCTATCCTAGGAAATGAAATTAGTGATCCAAATTCAAATCCTGAAACGAAGCTGTTCATCTCTCCCTCCAACTATGAATAAATAGTACGACAGACTGAATTCATAAGCCTTGGTTATGACACCAGTCAAGAAGAAAGATAAATCTGAATCCAAAGCAGCTTTACCCTTAAAAATTGACCTTGTGTCACATACTGCCCATGGCAGATGAGGCCAGGTAAATACATACTATATATGCTTCTTAAACATATTACTCCATGAAAAGAATTTGAGGTTTGATATGGATTGTTTAATCAAATCCTTATGGATTATATAATGCCAAAAGTTGTTAGCACACAGTAATATCAAGCATTTCTATCTAATACAAATAATGATTGTGGCATAATGCTCATTTTTGGCAAGTCAAGTTCAAAACCTGGACATGGATGAGAAATTTGTATATGACAGTAAAATCAATTCAGAAAATTCAACTGTAGGTTTTCAAAGCAGTAGGTTCTATTTCCTAAATTTTTATCTGAATTTCTATAGTAAGATTGTCATACATTGATTCTTTGAATCTCGTTTCCTCATCTTTATCAATTTATAGAAACCAGACCAACTGAATCAACAAATTACAAAAGCAGTAACAAATAAAAATTCAATATTTAAATTAACAAATCAACTAATTGCAAAGTTAGTAACAAATTTTGAATATAGCATGAGACCATTAAATCTGTTGACCATAAAACAAAACTGAATTACTATAAGCAGATTTCTAAATATTTATGTGACAGCTATTTTCACAGATGTAGTTGAGAGCAGGTCATATGATAACTAAATCAATTAAAGAACCAATCATAATTCACCAGTCCTTTGTTCATTTTTGTGCTGATTTTAAACTGACAGGTGGACATAAATAGAAGAAAAATCAAGTCAAAAGTTGAATAGTCACAATGATGCCAGAAGAGATAGACAGGATCAATTTCTAACCCCAAGGTCAGCATCTCTCTTTCAACCCACTCCTTTTTCACAATCAATAGTCACTACCAAAACAACATGGAAAAATTTCAAAGGCATACAAAAAGTGACAATTACAATCATGTAAACCACAAATAGATACATACAAAGACACTTTTTATCATCCAATAAACACATTAATATTATCAGACCTTTTTACTTTCTTCAGACTTAAAAACACTTAAGTAGTATTTTAAAGAGATAATGTTCACACATAAATTGTTTGTTCTTCTGCCTTCTTCATTTATGTTCATTACAAATCATATGCATATAAGTTATCTTTTTGTTCATGTAGAGTTTTGATTTTTAAATGGACAGGGAATTTCAATTCCTGGAAACCAATACAATAGAGACTCCTACAGACTTTATAATTTTGGCTGTTGTACCATTCATAGATGTGTTTCTGAGTAAATAAAACCCTTTATTTGATCCACTAGTAATGCTGCTTGCATTATTGTACCTATGATGTCCATTATTCATTTACAAGAATTCCAAAACTCATTTTTTAAATGGATAGGGACATTGTCATTATAAGAGATTTCTTGTGTCCTAGAATCTGGAAAAGATGGAATACCTCTCTTAGTCAAAATATAATCAACAATGGAAGAGCTTGTGGAATAATAGTTATTGTAGGAAGTAGATTTTGGCTACCAGAGTTCAAATCCTGAATAAGCTAGTTTGCATTTTTAGATAGCATTAATATCTCTGAGAAAGTTATGAATCAAAGTATTTTCACTCCAGCTATGAATAAATAGTAGGGCAAACTGTGCTCTTTAACCATGTTGGGTGGGTCGGTTTTTATGACATATCAACGCTTCTAGGTTATTTAACACCAAATCCTGTTTATGAGTCATTTATGTATAAACAGTTTGTAGTTAACATTTTTAATGAGCCAGTTAAATGGTTTCAAGTATTGCAATGCAACAGTGTGACAAAGACGTACCTTGTTAAACCAAGAAAAGGTAAATTGCTTGTGTATGTGTTTGTAGACATCATAGACCTGTGAGGTGAATTTCAACCAATCAATGTTGAAATGACATAGCACATGTGTTATCGGCAAGAACGGAGCTAACACAAATGAGAGATTTCGGTTTCTTGCCCAAGACCGAAGAAAAATAAAAAGAGCTAACTTTTGGTTTCAAGTTAGTTGGTCTTTTGGACTCAAGGAGGCGAGATCCATGTTCCAGAGAAAAAGAGTGAGCGAGAGAGAACTGTGGTAAAAATAGAGATGCAGATAGAACAAATTCAAATGGAAATTTGTTTTCCTACCACCCAATCTTCATCAAAATAACACAAACACTAATCATTCCATTCAACATAACTCATTTGTTTGCAAACAATTAAATGGTTTAAAGTACTATTATGTATCCCTAACAATTCAATCAAACATCAATTATTTGTTTACACACTTAAATGTAAAAACAGTTTTATTTCAAGCAATTCAATGTAGCATAAGTGATTTGTTTGCACTCAGTTTAAATGTCAAACATTTCTAGTCAACCCATAGATTGGACCCTATCAGATGCTATCATTCCAGGCCAGAGTGAACCAGGAAACAGTGGCAAAGAAAGAGTACACATCATTTTCCAAAGATTCAGCATCAGATGGTTTAGTGTCATAATCAGGACACTCATTGGAGAGACCCTACCCCTCTACAGAGATGCAATCAATGAATTCTACAGCCCCAGCCAAGCAGGCTGCTTTAACCTTGTGCCAATATGAGTATATATGTATGTATATAGGCAACCAGTCTAGGAGAAAGAAAACCGAATTCAAATAAGACCTGAAGAGAAATGAGCTCCATCAGGCTATTCCTGTCCAAAACAAGCGATATGAGTAGCTCCCTTGCAACCAAAACCAGGTTAGGGGATAACTTTTTTCTCTATAATTCACTTAGTGATATTAAAGAATCCAAAGAATCTCATTTATTTATTTCCTATTTTTTAAATACTTAACCTGTTATTTACGTTGAATGGTTGGTGTTTAATGGCATATCAACTTTTCCTTTTAGGATGTGTGTAGATGAATGTATAGAACTATATATAATCATTATCAACATAGGCGGTCATTAATTCTTCCTTGTGATACCCACTTGTCCCTTAATTGGACTGTGTTGATAGGGCTTAGAATATGCTGACAGTATCACCTGCAGAGGGGTAAGATTTCCTTTAAAAAAGGAGTGAACTAGGTATGATACTAAACTATATCTGATGGTGAGGCTCCCATTCTAGAAATCTGGGGAGTGTGGAGTACCCTTCATTGCCATTAATCCCTGGTCCACTTTGACCAAGAGTGATAGTACCTGTGAGGGTACCATCTATGGGTCAAATAAATTTGTATAAAAATTATTTGTATTTGATAAGAATGAGTGTAAAAAAAAAATGTTTTTAAACTCTAAAGAAATTGCACAAAAAATGTAAATATGAATGTACAATTAATGTGATTCACTAACCATTAGGTACAAAATAACCCTAGATGGGTTGACATGGCATTAAAGTCAATCGATCTCAAATATAATGCCTGACCCAGGAATTGAATCCTTAACTTTGAAAGGACCTGATCAGCTTTCCTAGTGATATGAGGTTATATCTCATAGAACACTTACATATTGGGTTTTGGAATCTTAAATCTAATATATGGTTCTCATCTAATTAATTTGGTTTATTCAATGGCATATCAACCCCTTATTGGTTATTTGATACCACAATTTGATGCATTTGTTCATAATCATAACTATACTTTCAACATTTCATTGCAATTATTTCTTTAAACAGGTGAACACTTCATACTTAGTTACAATATCAATGTATTAATGTAATTCAAAATAATTTTAAACATTATCTCAAACGAATCTATTTGATGCATAGATTGAGACCTTAATAGGTTCTCCCAATCTGTGTCAGAACAGACCTAGGTGGAATGGCAATAAAATGGTAAATTTACATTCCCCAGAGCTCCAGAAGCAAAGTGTCACTACTGAAGACAGTTTAGGTTTGATTTCTTTGTTTAATGTCACATCAACTTTCATGGGTAATTTAATCCCAAAGCCATCTTTGTTAAAAAAAAAACAGTATGTCACCGGACATTGGCCTAGGGGTTCGCCAATGGTCCGGGAGACCTGGGTTCAATCCCAGGTCGAGTCATACCAAAGACTTTAAAAATGGTACTTGATGCCTCCTTGCTTAGCACTCAGCATTATAAGGTACGGATCAAGGGTAAAGTAGAGCAATCTAGGGAAAGGATTAGTGCCCTCCCCTACACATTGGTGTAGTAGCTATCGAAAAGGGAGCTTTCGGGTTACCCTCGACTATGGTCGCCAACTTTACTTTACTTACTACTTAACCCATAGTTAGGGCAATAAGGAAGTTCATGCCTTTCTCAAGAGTATTCATCTGAAAGTGAATGTAATAGCATGATTAGAGTTTGAACTTATTACAATGTTGCAGTCCAGCACATTAGCCACTACATCATGGAGACTTTTCCCAGACACTGTTTAGAGTCATAACAAGGAGTCTGGGAGTCTTACACTGACTGCTTATCCATAAGATACAGTCAGTGTATTCTAAACTCCACCAACAGGTCAGCAGTGTAGATTGAAAAAAATAAATAAGCTTTTGGGAGGACTGGTTGGAATTAAAAGACGAAAGAAAATAATACAAGTCAAAATTAATAACAACATTCCTCAAACTTTGCACTTTAGAAAATGCCAAAATAAAAAAAGCCAAAGCCTGATAGCAGAAAGGAAAAACAGAAAGACAAGTGCAGTTCTGAGAAATCTAAACATTTTGTTTGATTTATAGCAGCCAGAGGCCTCCACCTTGAAGCAGGGTCAAACAAAGTGGAGAGATAATTTACTTTCAGCTCATTACTTACAGAGAACTGTTCATCATGTACAGGTGAAAATTAAGTCTAGGCGCATCATCCATCCAAATATAGAATAGGGTTGCCCAGTGAGAAGTAGGTAGACTGAGAGAGGATGAGGCTGACCTGTGTGAGGGAGGGAGAGAGAGAGAGATGAGGCTGGCCTAAGAAGGGGAGTTCCAATTAATAGTTAGTCAACAAGAGAAGAAGAGATAGACACCAGTTAGATTGATTCATCCAAGTAGATTGTGGGCTTCAAATGAGGTGGGGAGAGAGAATACAATTAAAAAAGATTATCATAAAGAGAAAAGTGTGTGGAAAGTATGGGGAGGCATAAGAGTGGGTAAAGCTGTTTCATGGTTAAGAGAGGAAGAGATGTGGGAGATGGAAAGCAACAAGGTTTGTGGTAAGGAAGGGTCCAATGGAGTGTGGCCAGGGTAAAAAAAATGTTCAAGTGAAAGGAGACACTAGGACCAAAAACATGGGAGTGGACAGAGTGAGACAAACAAAGAGAAACATACTGGGGTGGAAGAGAGAGACAAAGAGAAACATACTGGGGTGGAAGAGAGAGACAAAGAGAAACATACTGGGGTGGAAGAGAGAGACAAAGAGAAACATACTGGGGTGGAAGAGAGAGACAAAGAGAAACATACTGGGGTGGAAGAGAGAGACAAAGAGAAACATACTGGGGTGGAAGAGAGAGACAAAGAGAAACATACTGGGGTGGAAGAGAGAGACAAAGAGAAACATACTGGGGTGGAAGAGAGAGACAAAGAGAAACATACTGGGGTGGAAGAGAGAGACAAAGAGAAACATACTGGGGTGGAAGAGAGAGACAAAGAGAAACATACTGGGGTGGAAGAGAGAGACAAAGAGAAACATCAGAAACAGAGTGAGATGCACAAGGAGAAACATAATGGAAAAATGAAAGCATGAGGAGAAACATTAAAGGCAAAGATATGCACAAGGAGAGAAATTTTCGGAGAAGGGCAAGACCTTTATGAAAAACGTCAAATGGCACAGAGAGATCCACATAGAGAGAAATATCAAAAATAAGAAAGAATTTGAGAAACAAAGGACACAGAGAGATGCACATGGAGATGGTTGGTTGGTTGGTTGGTTGGGTTTTATGGCATATCAACCTTTGTAGGTTATTTAATGTCAAATCCATCTTTATACAAATAATCAGTAATATTTCAAACAATTCAGTTGAGCATGAGTACACAGCATAATTGTCAAAAACATTTCTATTTCAAACTATTCAGCTTAGTCAAACAGTTCTATTTCAAACAATTTAGTTTAGTGTAAGTACAGTCTAGATGTCAAAAACAGTTCTATTTCAAACAATCAATTTTTGCATAAGTATGCAATTTAGTTCTATTTGACCCATAGACAGGACCCTATCAGGTGCTACCACTCCAGGCTAAAGTGGACCTGGGAGCAATGGCAATGAAGGGGTACTTTGCATTCATCAAAGCTCCAGCTTTACTAGAACCTCACCGTCAGATTGTTTAGCTTCATATCCAGGAGACTTGTTGGGGGTGTGTGGAAGGAGTCTTACCCCTCTGCAGAGGTGCAGTCAGTGTATTCTACGGCCCCAGTCAGCTGGGCAATGCACATGGAGAGAAATATCAGAAATAAGAGAGAACTTGAGGAGGCAGAGGGAGTCACTGATCATGAAGAGAATAGAAAATGGTGATGAAACAAAGAGAGGAAAATAGATAACAGGATGTGTGAGAAGAAAAAAATAAGGTGATCAAAGATTCAACCGACAAAATATGAAGAGATGGCAGAAAAAGAAGACTTGTTCTCTCTCTCTCTTTCTCTCTCTATGTGTGTGTGTGTGTGTGTGTTTGTGTATAGATGGTGAATAAACAAAGCATAAAAATTTGGAAAGAAAAGTAAACATTACTGAAGCGTAAAAATGAAGATGGTGATATGTTCATTAAACCCTATGCAATATTTTATCCAGAAAAAAATCTTCCAGGTGAGAAAAAAAAAGGGTCAAGTGAAGAGCTTTACAATGACAAACTGAAAACACACACACAAAGGAAAGAAAAATACTCCACCACCAATCCTATCACATTCCCAGAATCAATTGCTCTACAAATAATTTTTCAGAGCTTCAAATACCTCAAGCCACAAAATAAAATTCAAAATACAAATAGTCAAATCTATAATTACCAAGCTCTAATATGAATCCAATTACTTCACTGCAGACTTAACATCTACCATTAAATCTTTACTGTTAAATTTCAGATACATCCAATAGAAAGTCCCACAGATTTTTCTTGTCTGGATCTCATGCTTTATTGCTTAATATGTTGAAATAACCAATACTGATAGATCAAATAATGTCCATCTATTTGTACAGATAATGTTTTATCATTTTTGGCTCGATTTCAACCAAACTTTCAGGATTTGTTAAAATCATGCCAAGAAAGGTCTTAAATTAGGCTAAGAAATGTTTTTAGTTGGATCTGTCTCTTAACTTTTATATCTTAATGTCTCCTCACTGTAAAAGGAGGTTTATCTCACAGAACTTTACATACACCTGGTAATCATTGCAAGTGGCAGATGCTCTCTCTATCTCTCCCTACATGCACATAGACTCTCTTTATCATGGCCAGGTGTTCAGCTACTAAGAGGGAATTCATTTCAACACAACCATTCTTTCAAGTTTAGAAAATAATAAAATTAAACATTTATTCAAAACATTAATTTTAGGGGTTTTTGAGAGTATGTGAATAAACCCAAAACTCTTCCATACACCACACTTGGTGTAAACAAAGTAATAAACCATAATAAATAATGGAACAAATAAAATATTCTTTAAATACAAATAATCATCCTCAACTTTAATAAAAGTGAATCTAGATCCTTTATTTTTTTAATAAGGACCATCTTACAACCTATAGATAATAACTTATAGTATGTACAATTAGTAATTTATTAAGAAACTACAACAAAGTCATTTTCCAACTTTTTGCAAAAAATACAAAGTTAAAAAGCTACAATAATAAAATGGAATCAAACTACTAACTATAAGCAGACAGCTATAATGTATTGACAATGATTTGATAAAAAGTAACAATAAGATGAAGTAAAAATAGTAACCATCATTTCTTTGTTTAATGACATATCAATCAATGGTCCAGGAGACCGGTGTTCAATCCCAGGTTGAGTCATACCAAAAACTCAAAAAATGGTACTTCATGCTACCTTGCTTAGCACTCAGCATTATAAGTTACGGATCAAGGGTAAAGTGGAGCAATCCCGGGAAAGGAGTTGTGCCCTCCCCTACACCTCGGTGTAGTAACTATTGAAAAGGGAGCCTTCGGATCACCCTCGACTATGGTCAGCAACTTTACTTTTAATCTTCATAGGTTATCTAAAGCCAAAACCATCCATGTAGAAGAAGAAGAACTGTAGTGCTATTTAACACATAATTGGAAGAATAAGAGGATTCATTCTTTTCTCAATGGTATTAGTCCAAAAGTGAACATAATAGCACAACATGATTGGTTTGGTTGGTTTTATGGTATATCAACCTTTGTAGGTTATTTAACGCCAAATCCATTTTTATGTAAATAATCTGTTCTATTGAAAACAGTTCAGTTTAGCATAAGTACACAGTTTAATTGTCAAAAACATTTCCATTTCAAACTATTCAAGCAGTTATATGTAATAATTCAGTTAAGTGTAAATACAGTTTTAATGTCAAAAAACAGTCCTATTAGAAAAAATTCAGTCAAGCATAAGTATGCAGTTTAAGTGTAAGTATGGTTTAATTGTCAAAAACATTTCTATTTCAAGCTATTCAATTTACTCAATTCATTTTAGCATAAGTATGCTGTTAGTTCTATTTAACCCATAGATAGGGCCCTATCAGGTGCTACCACTCTGGGGCCAGAGTGGACCTGCGAGCAATGGCAATGAAGGGGAACTCCACATTCCCCAAAGCTCCAGCACTGCTGGAACCTCACCATCAGATTGTTTAGTGTCATATCCAGGACACTCGTTAGGGGAGTCTTACCCCTCTGCAGAGGTGCAGTCAGTGTATTCTACAGCCCCAGCTGACTGGGCAATACGCAGAGTTATATGTCAGACAGTTTTATTTCAGATAATTCAGTTCAGCATAAGTACACAGATTAGACATCAAAAACAGTTCTATTTCGAGCAATTCAGTTCAGCACTAGTACACAGTTCCAATGTCAAACCAGTTCTATTTTAAACAATTCAGTTTAGCATAAATATGCAGTTTAAATGCAAAAATCAGTATAGTGAAAGAAGCACGTAGTTCTATTTAACCATAGATAGGACCCTTATCAGGTGCTACCACTCCGGGCCAGAGTGAACCTGGGAGCGATGGCAATGAAGGGGTACTCCACATTCCCCAAAGCTCCAGCATTGTTGGAACCTCACCATCAGATTGTTTAGTGTCATATCTCATTGGGGGGGGGGCTTACCCCTCTGCAGAGAAGCAGTAGGTGTATTCTACAGCCCCAGCCGACTGGGCAAAGCACAACTTGAGTTTGAACTTGCTTACAATGATGTTGCACACAAGCACATTAGTCTCTATGCCACAGAGACTTCCCGAGGTAATAAGGAAAGTACTTCATCTAAAAAATTTTATTAGGTAAGTGCAAAAGTGCCCAAAACTCTTTCAAAGATTAGAGACAGAATAAGCAGCAGAAAATCTTTTTTCAAAATTGCAAACTTTTGTACACACCTAATAAAACTATTTACAGTTTTTCCATGATTTTAAATTTGTCTGTTTGATGTTGTATTTTTTAAAAAATCTATTGTTAAACTGTTAGAAACATTGTTCTACAATGCTTTGCCTTCCAGTCAGGTCTGCAGTAAATTAAACTTTATGCTTACCAAATTCACACATCAAAACAACAAAAAAAAAAACTATTTTATGAATAACTTTATAAAAAAGAAACAAAAAAAAACACACACACTTAAAAGTTTTTAATCTTTTGAGCATATGTTGTTTTTTTTTTTAATTCATTTATTGAAGCTATAAAACCAATTTGTAGGTATATGGACACAGATATGCTTAAATTTCAACCAATATCTCCAGACATACATTGAAAAGAAAAATCTCTTTACACTTAAAACTGTTTACTGAATTTGTCAACAAAGTTAAAAAGAGTGCAGAATTGAGAGGTGGCAAGAAAAACATGACAATAAATTCAAGTCAAGAGAACTTAATGTCTTTTTACTGAAAAGAAAGAGGCCAAATTCAGTTTGATAATTGTATAAACCTAGACAGAACGACAGGCACACACTAGACTTCCATAGCCCACACAAACACTTTATTAAAGGCTATCTCTTAATGAAAAAGATTATTTTTTGCGGCAATTATTAATATATTTTTTTGTAAATTTTCCACCAGAAATGTTTAAAAAGGAAATCTAATCAAGTCTTCAAAGAGTAAAGTCTATTTTTTTTCTTGGCTTATCTTTTAATTTATCCAAAACTTCCCCAATCACATCAAATACTATCAAGAATTCTACTGCTCTTTCAGCAAACACTCTCATCATGGTTGCAAGAATCTCACCAAGATTATCATCAGGTGGATTTCTTGGTCATTTGCCAAATGGGTCTTTTTATTTTCTTTTTTTGTTTTTCAGAATAAAATTATATATATTTTTTTATTAGTTGAATAAGCAAATCATTTAAAATTGTTATTAAGTCAAAAAGGTGCTTAAACTGTTTCATCGAACAATTATATTCTTTTAATACATAAAACTAAGTAATTAAGCCAACATGAGAAGGTGAGATTATATATAAAAGACACACATTATACATCTATATATATATATATATATATATATGCACATTACTCCATGCTAATGCCCTTTGAGAAGGCAGAAATCCCTCTCTTCCGCCTCCAGCAATGGGAAAATAGGTGAGCAAACTTTTTTTAAAACTTTAGTTAGGCAACCAGTCTAGAAGAAGGAAAACTCTGAATTCAAAATTAGCTTTACTGTACTAAAGGGTTGGCCTTGTGCCACATCCTACCTGTTAGTTGATTGTCAACTCTTGTGGGTCATTTAACATCAAATCCTATTTATACATATATATTATATGACTTGTTTGGAGACATTTTTAAATGAGCCAGAGGTCATTTGTTTGCACACAGTTAAAGGATTTCAGATATTGTTATTTATTATTTGCACACAGTTAAATGGTTTCAAATATTGCTATTAAACACTAATAGTTGTATTTGCAACAGTTAAATGGTTAAAAGAATAGAAATCTAATGCTAATAATTAATTTTAATATTAATCATTTGTTTGCACAGAGTTAAATGGTTTTCAGTATGATAAATGAAATATTTCTATTTGACCCATAGATGGCATGCTAACAGATACTACCTCTCCAAGTCAAAATGGATCTGGGTGTACTGATAATGAAGGGATACTCAACATTTCCAAAAACTTCAGGACTGGAGCTTCACCATCAGATTGTTTAATGTCATATCTAAGACACTCATTAGAAAGGGGGTCTTAACCCCCTCTGCAGAGATGCAGTTGGCATATTCTACAGCATCAACCAATTGGGCTTCATACTACCTGTAGTGGAGTGGTTGTGTGTGTATATATATATATATATATATATATATAACCCACACACAAACAAACAATTAGAATTCTAATGTTTATGAACACACAGTAGCATGCTTGTATCACTAATCTAAACTGTATCAATTGTGTTATGTCCTAGGAACATTGCGGTATGCACTTCCTTCTCTGTGGGTGGTGACATTATCTATTTCAATTGTAAAATGAGAGGGGGGGGAACTGATTTCTTTTCTTTTTCATTTTTAATAATGAAAACAAAAACAAACATTAAAACCAAATAAAATACCACAGTCATAATGGACTATTCTATTTTAAAAATGCAGCTAACAAAGAAATTGGATCTTAGGCTCTAGGATTCTGAAATTAAAGACCAAAAAGAATGTTCGACCCCTCCCAGACACACCCATAAAGAAAACACCCACTCAGAATGATAATAATAAATGAAATCATTAGGCTATTTGAATGTTACATTTTTTTTTAAATAAAAGAATCAAATGTTGCAAAAATTAGATTCATTTGTTAATCATAATTATTAACAACTCTATTAAAGAAAACTTTCAGTGGACATTAAGCTCAATATCTCATCTATAAAAATTATAATTATAAATAAGTAAAACAAGTACTTTATAATTAGTAGGAGGTATTTATGGTACTATGATTATTATTGTAGAAATAGAATTGGTGACCTGAGTTCATATCAGGGACAAGGAAGGCTGTTTGCATTTCACATTCCAATAATACCCCTGAGAAAGGTATGAATCCAACTATTTTTCCTTCCACTATGGGGAAATAGTAGGGCAGGCTGGGCTCCTTATCCTTAGCATAGCAACCAGTCTAAGAGAAGGGAAACTGAATTCAAACCAGTAATACTCCACTAAAAAATTTACCATGTTTTGCATCCCGCTTGTAGAGGATATATATACACTGTATAATTTGCATTTAATAACTATTTCCTTTGAGCTATTATAATGATAAGGGTAAGCATGAATGCAGACACCAAACTTATTGTAAATTGGATTGGAAATTGCTTTATTCTCTAAATCAGAGCATTTTTATGCTATTTTTAAAACCAAAACAAAATCACTGTCTCATTTTTACTGTTAATGTAAGATACAAAACTTGAATCGTGATAATATATGACAATGTTCTGAGTAGTGTAGTTAATTAGTTTGGTTGTATTTTATAGCATATCAACCCTTGTTGGTTATTTAATGCCAAATCCTGTTTATACATATATATGATCTGTAAGCAAATAGTTTAAAGCTAACATTTTTAATTTTAGTGTCATTTGCTTGCACAAAGTTAAATAGTTTCCAGTAAAGTAAATGATGAAATATTTCTATTTGGTCCATAGATGTGATCCTAACATGTACAACCACTCCGGGTCAAAGTGGACCTAGGATTAATGCCAATGAAGGGGTATTTCCCATTCCCCAAAGCTCCAGAACTAGAGCCTCACTATCAAATTGTTTAATGCTATATCTAAGACATGCGTTGTGGGGGATGTCTTAACTCTCTGCAGAAATGCAGCTGGCATATTTTTCAGCCCCAGCCAACTAGGCTGGAATTAATTCATCCCCAAATTTTGTATGGACAGTTAAAAACTGCATTGAATGATTATAGGTATATAAACCTTTAGTGGGCTATTCAGTGCTGGACTCAGTCTATTTTTTTTTTAAACAAGCATTTAGGAATTCAATTGACTAATGATAATTCGTAAGAAAATGATGGCTTCAAATGAGCTATTCTTAACACAAATAATTTGCACACAATTATACAGCTTCAAGTATTCCAATCTTTTTCAAGCAAATCTGAGACATAGATGGGACCCTAACAAATACTACTACTCAAAGGAAAAATGAGCCTGAGAGTAATAGCAATGAAGTGATCCAGAACTGTAACAACATTACCACTGAATGAGTTTAATATTGTAATGGAGGCACCTCCTTTTTTTTGCAAGAGGGGGGCTTCAGCCTTTTGTAATCAGCATATTCTAGACCCTAACAGGGTGGCTAAGATCTACAATCTGAATAAATCTTCATATCCATACACATATTGTTATGATATTAGAGTTATTACCAATTGATTTTGTGCCTAATTTATAGATTAAATTTCATTGCCAATAAGTTGGTATGTATGAAAAGGAAAAACCTGAAGGGTATGATACTATTTCTATTTGATAATATCCACTTGTTTGTACACAGTGATATGATTATAAATTGTCATCTCATGGATTTTACTGTTCCAGTGGATCAAAGAAAGAAAATAAAAGAATGCAAAAAGATAGACAAATACTTGGATCTTGCCAGAGAGCTGAAAAAGCTATGAAACAAAAGTAATGATGATACCAATCGTAGTTGGTGCTCTTGGAACAGTCCCCAAAGGCCTAAAGGAAAGACTGAGGAGATTGGATATCAGAGGAAGAATCTAGACCACAGTATTGTTAAGATCAGCTAGAATACTTAAAAGAGGACTGGAGACCTGAGGAAACTTGCTGTCACTCAAACTCCACTGAAAACCCACTAATTAAAACAGGTGTAAAAAAAAAAACTTGTATAGAATGAGAATAATAATCATTTGTAAACAATTATAGCTTCATATAACTTTTGCCTTCGTTTATCTAACAGTATATCAACTCAGAGCTATTTAATGCCAAAATTTTATTCATTTGTAAATATTTTATAATTATAACTATATTCTCAACATTCCACTGCAATCATTGTTTTTTTAAATAGCAATCTTTTATCTGACTATAATGCTATTTGTTTGCAGTTACATAGTATTCTCTTCTAATACTGATAATTTATACACATGATTTAAAGTAATTATTCCTATTTAATAATAATAATCACTTGTTTTCACACTGTTATATGGTTTCAAGTATTTTTATCAAACAACAATAATTAACTCTTAATATAAATAATTTGCACACAGTTATACAATTTAAAATATTCCTTTCTAATACTAATAATTTATAAATAATTCTATGGTTTTAAGTAACTATTCTTATTTGATAATCACTTGTTTGGTGATAGTAATATGTATTCAAGTATTTCAATTAATTATATAGTGTCAAGTAACAATCCTTTATAAACAATTATAGCTTCAAGTAACTGTTCTTAATACAAATAATTTGCATTCAGTTATATGGTTTCAAGTATTTTTATCTAATACTAATAATTTTCAAACAGATGTATTTGACCCATAGATATTACTACTAGTCCAGGTCAGAATGGACCTGGGACTAACGGCAATATAAAGATGATTCTATATTTCCCAGAATTCTAGAACTGGAGCCTCATTACTGGTGGTAGTTTCTTGTCATACAAGCAAGTCATTGTTAGTTCAATTCTCACTGGCCTTGTACCAAGCTAAAGAAAGTTAGCAAATGACTATTATATTTCATCAACTATGACTTTTAAAAACAAAATGTGGTGTCTTTTCTTTTAAAAACTTTTTTTTTAATTTTAAGTTTTGTTATCTTAAAACAAATATTTGTAAACCAAATACATTTATAGAAAGGCCTATTTAAAAAAAAAATTTCAGCAACTGTAAAACACACAAAGGCTTTCTGAGTTAAATATGAAAACGCCCAAGAAAATTTTATAACTTGGTGTTCTAAAAGAGTCAAACATTTTTTACTTGAATGTGGTAACATTCAACTGAGAGTCTTCAAATATTTGACAATAGCTGGTGTTTGTCTTTTCAAATGGTTCCTCTTATTAATGTATTTAGCTATTATTTATTTTAAAATAAGACATTTTCTCTATTATTATTCTAGAAAACAAGAGGAAAAAAGCTCTGAATATAGGCTGTTCATTCAGAATCGCTAAATAAACTAATTACAAATCTTGTTTTAATAAGATGCTCTAATGACACATTTGTTTGATATTCTAGCAAGATTGTCATCAGAAATGAATTTGCAGTGGCAGTTCACAAAGATTCCAATGCATTATTAGAAAAATTAAAAGTCAAAGTGGACTTGGGAGTAATGGTAATGAAGGAACACTCCACATTTCCCAAGTCTCCAAAACTGGAGACTCAGCACCAGAAGCAGTTTAGTGTCATACTCGATATATTCCTCTTTTGAGAGAGAGGGGGGGATCTTACTCCTTTGCAAGGGATACATTTTCCAAACCCTGCTGACAGAGCAAGAATATAACATTTGGTCTTCATCATTGCACAATATATGTAATCCACATAGGGAATAATAGACTATGAAAGGATAATCAAAAGTTGTAATTTCTGATTGGTTGGTTGTGTTTTATGGTATATAAACCCTTCTAGGGTATTCAATGCCAAATCTTGTTCACACACACACACACATGATTTGAAAACAAATTGTTTGTAGGTATTATTTTTGGATGAACCAGAGCTCATTTGTTTGCACACAGTTAAATGGTTTCAAGTATTGCTATCAAACACTAATAATTCTATTTAAAATTATTCATTTGTTTGCATACAGTTATATAGCTTCAAGTAATGCAATTTATTGTTTGTACACAGTTAAATGGTTTCAAGTATAGCAAATAATTAAATAGTTCTATTTGATCCATAAATAGGAGTAACTGCTACTACAACTCTGGGTCAGAGTGGACCTTGAAGTAATGTCAATGAAGGTGTACTCTACACTCCACAAAGCTTCAGGACTGGAGCCTCACAATCACAATGGTTTATCATCATATTCAGGACACTTGTTAGGAAAGGGTCTTAACTCTCTGAAAAGATGCACTCTACAGTATCAATTGACAGGGCAGTATATTTTCTGGTTTCTCCTTATTTACACTTAGAACCATGAACTCCCCCCTGCCCATAGGCATGTGGGCTTCAGACAGAAAAATAGCTGGAAATATAAAATGTTATAATCTATTTAAATAAGATTACATTTTATAGGTATCTGATGTGGCAACAGAGATTCCCCAGCTGCAATTCAGGTTGCTTTAGTATATGTACTTCAAGGTAGCTGCACAAATACTGACTGCTTAGGCTCTAAGGGTTAATACTCTTTGTATAAAATCTACTCATTATAATTGCACTCTTAAATCTCAAGGGTACCTTAATAAAAAGTCTACTGTAGTTTAGTGTGATTTTATCATTATTTTGAGAAAAGACACATTTTGACAAAGATTTATTGTGATGGCTTTACTTTTTTCTGAGAAATCATAACAGATCCCACACATACATGTGTGCATAATCTGCTATGTTAGAAGGTGCTTTTGAAGTAATGGTTACCATTGTAGGAAATGAACATGGCAACCCAAGTTCAAACCCAGGATGAGGCTGTTTGCATTTCACAGTGCTAATACCCTTAGGGAAATTTATGAGTCTAACTAATTTCCATCACAGCTATGAGTAAATAGTAGGATAGACTTGGCTCTTTAAGCTTAGTATGGCAACCAATCTCAGAGAAGGAAACCTGAATTCAAACCTGTTAAACTCCACTTAAAATTGATCTTGTATTACATCCTGCTCATACAGAGGGGTTTGGTAAATATATATATATAATGGACTCTCCTATCAATCTTAACACATAGGGGCCCAACAGTTCAGTTGAAGATATTAGACAACCTATATTGGTGATTAGTCTATAGCAGTGAAGGCCTGTGTAGGACTAACCACACTTTTTGGATGACCTGATCACAGAAGAATGGTGCCACAGATTCTCTTTAAGATTACTCTTCTGGTTATGAATTCAGAGTTTTCCCTTCTCAATCATTTGCCTTACCAAATCTAAAGTGTCTAGTCTGCCCTATGATTTATCCATAACTGAATAGGGAAGAGATGTATTCATGCTTTTTCCCAAGGGTAATAATGTAAAATGAAATGCAAAGAGCCTTATCCAAGATTTGAACTTGGCTCCTCTAGTTCATTTTCTTACAGCAATAACCATTACATCAAACATACCTCATGATAAAATTAATACAGCAAGATTTGTGGGTAAATGAAAGATTACATGAAATTTAGTACTTTTCTTTTCCTGATAGAGTGATTTCAGTTTGCATGTGTTCACACACACACACACACACACACACACACACACACATCAGTGGTGACACTAGGTCATCAATGTTATTTGGCCTCATATTCTTAACATAATTTACTATATATGAATTTTTGCATCTAACTACATTCTTTCTAAATACCATTATGCCACACATGCATCATATATATATTCCACAAACTGTTCATCAAGACCTTATAAAAGGCCATGCTTTGGTTTAGTCTTGAATATAGATTGTTCATCTAGTCTCAGAATAAAACAATTAGCTAATGACATTAATACTATTCAGTTAATAACACTTGTCATTAATTCCTGACAATACTTTTCTTCCAGATTTCAATCCATTTCTATAGTGAGATTTTTCAATGCACTTCTATAATCTTCCTTCCTCATTTGCAATATAGAAAATGCAAAGAACTAAAAAAAAAAAAATTGCTCAAACAAGTTTAGTGGGCTGTTTGATACATTCAGGTTTTCTACATTTGAAAAATTCCCATCATATCAACTGATTTTGACCTTCTTGGATCTTGGGATAAGCAACAGTTGTTTCAAATTAGCTTTTCTTCAACGCTAATATTCTCCAATGACTGGACTGCATCAGCACTACAAACTCTAGAGTTTCCAAGGAGTGCTACTGTGCAAAAGGCTCCACCAAGTCAGACATGCCCTGCAGTGCCCTCAACAGAGCAATTTTACCAAGCTCTCTTCATGGATGGAAAAATTGCTAAGGCAGTCAGCAAAAAACTTGGCTGGCCACTGTGAAATCAAACTTGGAGCTCATGTCTGACCCAAATCTTTATGGTGTCTGTCAAATGATTCATGAATGACTGAACATAGCAAGAGCTGATACAGCCTATTGTAGAGCATGGAGATCAAAGATGTCATCAATTCAATGTGTAGAGCTGGCTTAACCCACATTGAGTGAATGCCATCACACAACACCAATATCCATCAAATCACAAACTACATTGCATTTGGCTGATTCTATTTCGGAATGATAATCAAATACTGTTGGCCTCGATTAAATCATGGATGATACTTTTTTTTCCCCCCCTTTTGGAAGCTCTCAGAATTAATGGCAGTAGCTTGATAATTCCTGTTGGCATTTTTTTCTCCATAAATGATTTGAGTGCTTTTTAAAAAGAAACTCCCCTGACATAGAATATCTAGTCTAAGATTCCTTTTTATCAATGTTGTATTTTTTTCTATAAAGATCAAAAGTATCTATCCTCATAAAATCATTTTTTTAATATTACAGAATAAACATTTTTAATGAATTAGAAAAAAAATTTTGGATTTTTTTTTTTTTTTTTTTTACTGGTCCTCTAACCTAGTTTGGTCATTGGGAGTACTACTCATGTAGCGTGTCTTGGGCAGGAATAGCCTGACAGGACCTATCACTCTCCAGGTCAAGAACTGGTTTGACTTCAGAGTTTTCTTTCTCTTAAACTGGCTATCATACCAAGGTTAAAGAGCCCAATCTGTCCTACTATTTACCCATAGCGGGAGTCAGAATAGTTGGATTCATATTTTTCCCATATTTTATAAGCACTAAGTGAAATGCAAGCAGCTCCATTCAGGTGTTAAACTCAAATAGCTAAATCCACTTCCTACAATGATAACCACGGCACCACAAGTACCTCCCTATATTCATATATTACAAATTTTAAAATGATTTTATTAACCATTCAACAAAAATCTTAATCATGTTTGCAAAAGTAGAAAAGCTATTGCCAATTGAAATTTTATTGAATTCATTTTGAAATAATATACACACAAGCTCCATTAAAGTTTTCTTTTTTTTTTAACGAAATGTATTGTCAGGTATTAATACAAGAGTTACTGGCAGAATAGGGATGTTTTGTAAATACTTAACAATAATGTCATTGGCTTAAAGAAAAGTGAATGAGGAAAGAATAGGGATCGAAAAACCAAGTTAAGCTGAATTTGAAGTTTTCTAATAGAGAACTGCCCACTTCCCTTGTGAGCTGTCTCACATAATTCTTCCACCCATTTTAGCTGTGTGTGTGTACACACACACACACACACACACAAGGGCTATTCAATAAATGAGGCAAATTTTGCCTAAGGAGTTGGTAATAGTAAGGACCCAGTCTAGGAGAAAGTTAAATTCTGAATTCAGAACCAAAAAAATGTTTAGAGGATCTGTGGCATACTGGTGCTCCCTTCTGCTATCAACTCATCCAGAAAATGTAGCTGACTCTCCATAAGTTTTTATCACTATAAACAAATCACTTGTGTAAGCAGTCTAATGATTCACATCTCTAACTGAACTGTTGGGTACACATACATCATGTGTAATGGGAGAGTTACTGCTAATTTTGTCAAAATTAAACAGTTTTTTTAGTTATCTTGTATATGTAGATATGCATGCTGGGATAACATACAGGTTAGAAAAAATAGAGTGCCACCTAATGAGTGATGTTTTTCTAAGCTAATCATAATAATTTGAATGAAAAGAAAAAGCAAAGATTAAAAAAGACATTGGGATTGGGAGGGGCCCAGAGCTACTGCAAGCATCATGGATATTGATTCTGTCTCAATCTTAACCTTCATACCACTCAATCAGAATATCTTGTGTTGTATGAATATCTATTTACACTGATTAATATCTAAGTTTAGACAAATATTAAACAGACACAAATTATTCAAATTAATTAGGACCATATCCTATTTCTCAAAAAGCTACATCAAGATAATGATAATAATTATCATAAAAGCAAATGTAGGTTATGGGGTGATGGAGATGAAACAGTTAATCACAAATGCAGCAAAGTATTGCAAAAAGAACACAAGAGGAGGTAAGGGGATCTACTGGGAATTGTGCACAAGACTAAAATGGTATATGCACAAACCAGAATCTGTCCTAGAAAATGAGATGTGCAAAATTCTCACTTGTCAAAAACAGCTGATGTTAAGATTTCCCAAAGCATATCTATGATAAAATAATTTCCAGTGTGTGTGTGTGTGTGTGTATGCACGTGCATGTACAAGACCTAAAAGGGGTTCTCGTGGTGTAATGGTTACCATTGAAGAAAATGGACTCAGTGACCAGAGTTCAAATCCTAGACAAGACTGTTTGCATTTCACAGTCTTAATACCCTTGGGAAAGGTAAAAATCCAATCATTCTCCATCCAGGTATGGATAAATAGAAGGGCAGACTCAACTTTTTAACCTTTGCATGGCAACCAGTCTAAGAGAAAAAAAAGTCTGAATTCAGACCTATTAAACCCTTCTTAAAAAATTGATCTTGTGTCATATCATGCCAGTGTGGAGGAATTGTGTGTGTGTGTGTGTGTATGTATATATATATATATATATAGAACCTAAAAAAAACAACCTTATCTTCCCTCCTCATGTGAACTTCATTACTTAAAATTTCATGTACTAAAAATACAATCATCAGATGAACACGAGTTGTTCTTTTTAATTCTGTTCTATTGCCCAGTATTTGAGCACTTTCTTGATTTAAGAAAAATATGTTTAAAGGATTTGCTTATTCACCTATGTAATTTGAAACACCCTCCTACCCATACGTAACATTCATCTCACAAATGTAAAGCTCAGTATCAGGTGTCCACAATAGTAAAGATCATATAATGATCAGTTCAAGACACTTTGATACCAGAAAATAATTTTCATTCAAGGAATAGATATGCTACAGCACCAATTCATTTTTCCTATTTCTCTTATAGCATAAGACTTGATAAAACTTATTTTCACAAAAAACTTTTTCCCTGACAATGACCTAAGATCTAAAGTAGTTGAGAACAATCAAAAAATAAGTACAAAGAAATATTCCAATTTGTCTTACCATTTGTGCTCTTATATATATATATATATATATATATATATATATATGATTTTAAAATAGTATTCCATGAATGCTCTATATAAATGTAAAAATTATATTATTAAAAAAAAATGAGAAAATCAATGTTTAAAATTAGATTTTACTGATGTTTTTGTATATCTCCTGCTATTTTATAATTTGCATATTTTTTATAGAAAAATTCTTTAATATCTTCCACCTCACATTAAAAGTTATAGTTGTAGCAGTAGTAACTGTCTGTAAGAGAGAGAAGATATAAAAAAAACAACAAAAAAGTAATAAGATTAAAAAACAAACACATAAATATGACACTTGACACTTCCTGTGACAATCAGAAGATAGGGAGGGTGAGTATATATATACTAAAAAATATAGAAATTGTTAAAACCAGAAGATATAGAAAAACATCAGTAGAATCTCACTTGAAAATTTTTTTCTCCAAGTAAATTTTTAAAAAAGTCAAGGTGGATATGATGGATAAATAACATTGATTTTCATGCTTCTAAAAATCCAGAATTTCTTTTATATATATATATATATATATATATATATATATATACACACACACACATACATAAGACTATAGCATATAGAAAAAAAAGGAGAAATTCTGGATTTTAATATTTTCCTCAAATGAAAATGACTCAAGCCACTATGTGTGTGTGTGTTGTGGTTCAAGTCACAAATTTTAATTTTAGGAAAATACAATTTATCAATAAATAATTTAACAATGATGTAATTTCAATTATTTTGAATCTATTCTTGCAATTTATCAGGAAGTTTGATTCTTAAGTAATATTCAGCTGGGTTTGAGCTCAACAAGTTTTCCACAAATATTTTCATCTGATCTTCTAGAGAAAATCTTTTGTCATTAAGAGCATTTTGTAGAGAATGAAGAAAATGGAAAGTACTTGGTGCAAGATCTGCTTAATACAGGGAATGGGGTAAAATAGACCAAGCAAAATTCAGTATTTTTCCCTACATGCTTCTTGCTGAATGTGGCTTTCCGTAATCATGGAGAAGCACAATGTTTCTTCTAGAGACAAGAGTGAGGAGTTTTCTCAAAATATTTTCCTGTACACATTGCATTGAGTGTCTTATTATGGTTTAAAAACTCAAAATGAATAATACCACAATGATTTCACCATACACACAGCATAACTTTTTTTTTTCCATGGAGCTTCACCTTTGGAGTCGGCTGCAGAGATTCATCCTTGACAATCCACTGCCTTTTGCAATATACATTGTCATAAAAGATCCATTTTTCATCATCTATAATGATATTCTTGAGAAATGGATCATTTCTCTGCCTTGAAAGAAGACTTGTAGCTATGGATATGCAATCTTCCTTATTCTAAGTATGAGGAATCCAAACACCCAGTTTGCACCTTTCCTATCTTTTTTGATTGGTGCCGGATTGTGGATTGGGATGTGTTAAGATCAAGTGCTAATTCTTGATTGTTTTTTCACGGATTGCATTCCACCAATTCTCTTAAAGCATCTTGATCGAGGTTTGATGAATATTCTGCTCTGGGTTCATCTTAAAGACATATCACCAGAAAAAAACATTGAAAACTAATTTGACAAGGTTCTCAATAATGACACCTTAGTCATAACACTAAATTTCTTTAGCTATTTCTGTAGCGTTTTTGTTATTATTGAACTCCCACAATGTTACATATTGAATATGAACTTTCAGTTACTCTATTTTAGAGGCATGAGATCATAGATTAAATTATTATGCGCACTCTTGCAATGAAACACTAACAATTCAACATCAGTCATTTATCTGCATGCAGTTCTATTTGATTGATCCATAGATGGGACCCTAAAAAGGTACTACCCTACTAGGTCAGAGTGAACCTGGTAGTAATGGCAATGAAGGAATACTCCACATTCATAAAATCTCCAGGACTGAAGCTTCACCATCAGATAGTTGGGTTTTATGGCATATCAACCATTGTCGGTTATTTAACACCAAATCCAGTTTATACATATATGTTAAATATATATGACTTGAAACATATTTTGTTGACAACATTTTCAAATTTTTGCACGGTTTACATATTTTTATCTAAACCTAATAATTTTATTCATTAATAATAATTTGTTTGCAAACAGCGAAGTAGTTACAAGTATTGCTATTCAATCCTCGAACATCATTCATTCATTTGCATACCGTTAATGGTTCCAAGTACTGCTATGTTATATCAATAATTTGATTTAGGCACAGTTAAAGAGTTTCAAATATTGCTATTTAACACTAATAATCTTATTCAACATTACTCATTTGTTTGCACAGTTAAATGGTTCCAGGTATTGCTATGTACCACTAACTAATTCAATTAGACACCAGTCATTTGTTTGTACACAGTTTAAATATCAAACAGTTCTATCTGACCCATAGATAGGACCCTATCAGGTGTTACTACTCTGGGTTAGAGTGGACATTGGAGCAATGGCAATGACGGGGTACTCCATATTCCTCAGAGCTCAAGGAGTCAAGCCTCAGCATCAGATGGTTTAGTGTCCTTACTCCACTGAAGAGATACAGTTGGCATACTCTGCAGTCGCCCACTAGACTAGATATAATAGGTTATACACTGCTAGTAATAACAAAATACTAATTAATTAAAACCAACAAGCTTCCCGATTTAGATGAGTGTTCACTAGTATTCCATGTTTAATCAACAGTTTTAGGGATCTTAAAAAATAGTAAATACACACATTAATAAAGTTTAAATGTAAATAAGTTAACTTGATAGTCCTTGCTATAATCAAAGTCATAACAGTCATCATCAGTCCTTGAAGAAGCATTTATTGTAAATGAGTAAAGAGTCAGTTTACAGTTTCTACCCCAAACTGTCAAAGGCAGCCACTCCGAAAAATTAGAAAGATACTATGTAGGAAGAGATGACCAATGAAGGTTTTCAAGATGAAGTACAGACAGTGGAATGGAACAAACTCTTTTTTGTAGAGCTGTGAATAGAATAAATATACCCAAAAAAAAATAAATAAAATAAAAAACTAAAAAGTTATTTTATTCTAATGCTGATAATTTTTTTAAGTTTAGCTTCTGGGTGTGAGGAGACAGGAATAGAGAGAGTGTCTTTTTTCTAACTTCTGTTCAAGAATAATTCAGGTTTGGTTTCTTTGTTTAATAGTATATCAATATTTGCGGGTTATTTAAGGCCAAATCTATCCTAGTAGAAGAACAATAGTGGTGCTATTTAACCCATAGCTGGTGGAATAAGAGGGTTCATACCTTTTCTAAAGGTATTAGTCCAAAAGTGAATGTAATAGCTTACTACAATGTAGCAGTTCAGTACGTTAGTCACTATACCACAGAGATTCACCTCCACTTCCTTATGAATAAGTCAGCACATAGTTATTTCTCATCCCCAATGCAAATGTCTCATATTTGAAATGTAAGTAAAAATTTGGGTAGTAAAACAAAAAAAAAAAAAGATTTTTCTGGTCTAATTATTTATCATCTAAGTTGTTTAAAGGGAATTTGATTCATTTGTAAATGTTTGTTTCCAATCATAACTATTTACATTTTCAACATTCCATTGCAATCATTTTTTAAATCTCACCTTTATTTGATTATATTAATTAAATACTTGTACATTTACAAGATATTAAATATTCTTATCAAACAATTTATACACAATTCGTATATGATTTAAAGTAAATATTCCTATTTAATAAGCACTTGTTTATACAATTATATGGTTTCATAATAATCTTTAGTAAGACTTCAAGTAACTATTCCAAATATGAATAATTTGTACAATTATATAGTATTGAGTATTCTCATTTGATACAAATGATTTTCTAACAGATCTTTTTGACTTATGGAAACAATCAGTTTTATTTGGCAGTAACCATTTCTTTGCACACAGTTATATGGTATCAAGTATTCCAATCTGATACAAATAATTTGCACAATTACATAGTATTGAGTTTTCTAATTTGATACAATTGATTTTCAAACAGATCTATTTGACCCATAGATTAGCCTGTAAGAAGTACTACCACTCCAGGTCAGAATGAACTAGGGAGTAATGGCAATAAAGGAGTAAGCTATACTCCCCCAGAGCCTTATTACCAGATGCAGTTTAGTGTCATACTCAGGATACCCCTATTTTGGTGAAGTGGGGGTATCTTATCCCTCTAGCAAGGATGCAATAAGTGTATTCAAAACACTGCTAACAGAACAAAGATATTATTTTTGTGTGATAAAGGTGTTATTTCTAGCTTAATAAACATCTACAATTAGTAGTTTTTAACTTGAGATAATTGATGGGACTATACACAAATCCAAAAATGAAACTGATGAACAAACTGTTCAGCTGACCTAAATATTTAGATTCATTCATTTTTAATTAATTAAGTTTAAAAATAGATATAATCAAAAATTGTTTTCTACAACCCCAAGTTGTCTTACCTGTTATCAAAAAAAATATCCTGAAGGGAACAAGGAGAGGAGTCATATATTTAGAAAGCTTCCAGTAGATATGTAAGCAAACAGAGTTTTGACTCTAAGAACCGGAAACAATGAATCAGTGAAAGAGTTAAAATATTGACTGAAAACACACACAAAGGTACTAATGATGTAAAATGCAAAATGTACTTCAAAAATCAGGAAACGCACATGGAATAATTGGCAGTAATTATGTAAAAATAGCATCCAAGGAAAAGATTTTATTGACTTTCTCAAGATCTTTTTATAGAATTTGATTTTGGTCTCCCCACCCATCTGACAGGGAGTATCAATAGATACCAATGAAATCAATAAGCTTCAAGGCAATAATTTTAGATGGAAAATAGAACACATGAATGAGGAATGAAAGAAATAGAGAGCCTGACGTAAAAATTGAGATTGTCACTGTTTGGGGTTTGGTCGAGAAATCTAAAATAATTTGTTTTTCTTACTCTGAATCCATTTAAGAATTATATAAAATCAGGATGAAATAAGTAGTAAAAAAATTGTTGACCAAATGAAACAAGCTGAATGTATCAAAGCAATTTAAGGATAGATACTTCCTTGGAGAGAGAAAAAACCCAAAAAACTTACCCTAATTGTTGTATTTTGTATGAGAAGGTGCTGAAATATTCTCAGCCCAATCAAGAGAAGGGAATAACTTGGAGCCATGTAATTCCACATGGGACAAATAGATATATTTGAAAATTATTTGTATTAGATAGAAATACTTAATACTAAATAACTGCAAAATATTTGTATCAAGAATAGTTACATAAAGCCTGGATGAGGCTGATTGCATTTCATATAGCTCAACATCCTTGGGAAAGATATGAATCCAACTATTCTCTTTCTAACTATGGGCAGATTGGGCTCTTTAACTTTGGCATGGTAACTAGTCAAGGAGAAGGAAAATTCTGAATTCAAGTCAGTTGTACTTAACTTAAAAATATCAACCATTGTACGTGGTGCCTTCAATAAGTTTCCAGATTTTTTTTGTACAGGCATTTAAAATTGTCGTAGACTCTTGAAAATTCATTATGTTATTGCTATACATCTTATGAGATGATTGACCAATTTTTATGATTTCAGGTTCAAATGAACAGCTACAGCAGCAATCGGAATACACCCTATTAAAGCTTGATTATCATAGCTGGTGAATTTCAAAAATGCAATCTGGATGTGAGGACACTTTAGAAGAATGATATGCAATAAAATTCTGTTTTAAACTTGGAAAAAATGCCACAGAAACGTATGGAATGTTTCAGACTACTTTTCGACCATCTTGCATGAATCAAGCATCAGTTTTTGAATGGCATAAGAGATTAAAGGAAGCCAGGGAGTCTGTGAGGGATGATTAGAGGTGTGGGAGGAATAAGGAAGTCAATACACCAGAGTTGATTGGCCAAAGGGTTAGGGTTACTATGTTGAGGTTTTAAGGGAGTTCAGCAAGAGATTCCATCGGAAGAGGCCAACACTCTTGAAATCAGGTCAGTCATATTTCCACCAGGACGATGCACCAATTCACAATTCCATCCTTGTCACAGACTATTTGATCAAGGTGGGCATCAAGACAGTTCCTCACTGTCCCTATAGTCCAGACCTTGGTCCCTGTGACTTTTGCTTATTCCCTAAGCTCAAGGAAAAACTGAGAGGCTATCGTTAGGAGACAATTGAGGAGATGAAAGAGGCTGTGACGAAGGTCATTGACACGCTCACATAGGAGAGGACTTCCATGGGGCCTTCCAGAAGTTGTTAGAATGGTACAACAAGTGCATTGCAGCCAGAGGAGATTACTTTACGGGGGACTAGAGTTTCATGTGTGTACTATCAATAAAAGTGCACATACAAAAAAAAGTCTGGAAACTTATTTAATGATCCTTGTAGGTTATTTAATGCCAAATCCATTTTTATACATGTAGACACTTCTATTTCAAAATACAGAATTTAATTGTCAAAACAGTTCTATTTCAAATAATTCAGTTTAGCATAAGTACACAGTTTAGATCTATTTGACCCATAGATAGGACCCTATCAGTTGCTACCACTCTGGGCCAAAGTGAACCTGGGAGCAATGGCTATGAGGGGTTACTTTGCATTTCCCAAAGCTCCAACATTACTGGAAACTCACCATCAGATTGTTTAGTGTCATATCAGGACATTCGTTGGTGGAGGGTCTTACTCCTCTGCAGAGATGCAGTGAGTCAGTGTATTCAACAGCCCCTAGCTTACTGGACCTCCAGATACTGCTAGTTAATATAATCAATATGATAGCCATTAGGAAAAATTTTTTTAATAAAAAAGAAACTTAAGTTAGTAAATACATTCCAAAAATGATAATGTGAATCTGATTTTAAGAAGGTTATTTTATGCCAAGTGGTTAAGGAATGGTATACATTGTACATTTATAATTAATTGTTTGTGTACTTTACAAAATTTTTGCACAGAGTTATATGGTATCAAGTAAATTATAATCCTTAGTAAATAAGGCTTCAAGTAATTATTCTTAATGCAAATAATTTGCACAATCATAGTTATTTACTAAGCTTAAGTGTGGCACAAGGTCATAAGTATGGGGCTCCTCATGAATTGTACAATTATTTGGTATTGAGTATTTCTTTCTAATACTAATCATTTTCAAACAGATCTGACCCATAGATAAGACCCAAAGAGTTAACACCACTAAGTCAAAGTGGGCCTGGGAGTAATGGCAATGAAGGAGTGCTCCATTACTGGAGCATTACCACTAGATGCAGTTCAGGGTCATACCCAGAACACTGTTTGCCATGGGGGGGGAGTCTTCCCTCACTGTCGAGGATACAGTCAGTAAATTCTATGGTCTACCAACAGTGTGGAACTTGAATTTGATGATATGCAACAACATGTAATATAAAAACATCATTGGGATAAAAAAAGAAAAAAAATTCTACAATGTGTCAGAATTAATTGAAGTCCATGTAATATTCCAACTTCTGATCAAAAAAGAAAAATGGATGAAAGATATAACGAGGAAGAATGTGGCTGACTACTTGCCTTCTATACAATTCATTGGCCTTAACAGATGGTGGAGGGGAGATACAAGGCCATTGGACACATTTAGCAATCAGTGCCAAGCTTCTTGAGAGAAATTATTGGGGCTTGCAGATTCACGGGGCTAGCTAGCAGAGTTAATATCTGTGGGTCACAAGACCCAAGTGAAAATTGACTGAGAAATAAGAGAGTAATGAGAAAGAAAAAAATCAGGCAATGTCACAACACATTGACTTGGAGCAAAGACAGACATGACCAGAGCCAATAAAAGTCAGCAGTTAATTTTTCTCTTGACATTTGCTACTTTTCATTCTAACAATGTCCGATCATAAAAGTACATCTTTTAAAAGATTTTGACAGTGTTAACAGCCAAGTTCAGAAAATGGAAACATTACAAGAAAAAAAAATAGTTCACAACTTAAAAGCAGTTCACAATGTCTCAAATGTAGATTTTACTTATGGCTTTGTACAAAACTCTGAGCCACACAGGGAGAATCAACTTTACTGCTTGAAAATAAATATTTGTGAGTATTTATCCAACCCCTCAACCATGAGAAGAATATGACACAAGGTCAATTTTAAGTAAAACTGGTTAGAATTCAAAGCTTTTTTTCTCCTTGACTGGTTGCCTTACTAAAGCTAAAGAACCCATAACTGGGAAGAAAAGAGATGGATTCATGCCTTTACCATGGGCAAAAAGTGAAAGACAAATAGCCTCATCTAAGATTTGGACTCAAATCACCAATTCTAGTTTGGTCTGTTGGTTTTTTTTTTTTTTTTTTTGCTTAATGGCATATCAACCTTCGTGGGCTATTTAATGTCAAAGCCATGCTTTTTTAGAAGAACAATAGGGGTGCTATTCAACCAATGGCTGGAGGATAAGGAGGTTCATTCCTTTCCTAAGGGTATTAACCCAAAAATGCATGTAATTGCCCAACTAGAGTTCAGATTTGCTTACTTTGAGAGCAAAGTCCAGCACTTTACTAATTATTCCATAGCAAAGCTCCTATTTTCATCTTCACCAATGGTCTGGGAGACCGGGGTTCAATCCCAGGTCAAGTCATACCAAAAACTTTAAAAAATGGCACTAGATGCTGCCTTGCTTAGCACTCACCACTATAAAGTAAGGATCAAGGGTAAAGTGGAGCAATCCACGGAATGGAGTAGCACCCTCTCCTACACCTCAGTGTAGTAGCTATCAAAAAAGGAGCCTTTGGGTCACTCTCGACTAAGGTCACCAACTTTACTTACTTAGCCTGGTAAAAATGAAGATCAAACTACTTATTGATAATGCTCAGCATAGTACACTATAGGAGCAGAAGTCAATAGGCAGTCAATAACCAGAAAGAAACAGTGTAAGAAAAACAAAAATTCTAAGCCCAACCAAGAAATGAATAACCTTGAGCCATTAAAAGTACATGCTATTTCAGATATTTATCTTAAAATTCAACACACTTGGCAAATCATTTTTCAAATTTCTAATTTTTCCAAATGAAATTCAGTAACAACAAATAAAATAAGGTCATTTCCTAGACTGAGCAAAAAACTTTCCATCGCACTGTCAGCTGAGGCTATAGAATAGACTGACTGCACCTTTACAGAGGGGGTAAGACTCCTGCCTGCCTCAATGAGTATCCTGAGTAGGACACTAAACCATCTGATGATGAGGATCCAGTCCTAGAGCTTTGAGGAATGTGAAATACCTCTTTATTACCATAACTCCAAGATCCACTTGGAACCAGAATAATAGTAACTGTTAGGATCCCATCTCAGGGTCAAATAGAACTGTTCAGTCATTTACTATACTTGAAACCATTTAACTGTGTGCAAACAAATGATTGATATTAAACAGATTCAGTTTAATGGCATATCAATCTTGTTGAATGCCAAAGCCATCATTGTAGAAGAACAGCAGTGATACTATTTCACCCCTAGCTAGGAGTGTAAGGATGTTCATACATATTTACAATTATGAATATTGACTAATATTGAGTAGAATTATTGATATTAGATAACAATACTTGAAACCATTTAACTGTGTGCAAACAGATGAGCTCTGGCTTGTTGAAAAATGATCTTACCTACAAATTATTTGCTTGACAGGATTTGGCATTAAATAACCCACAAGCAAGCATTGATATGCCATAAAACACAACCAAACACAAACTTTTCAATAGCTCCACATATTATGCAATATTGGCTGACTTTATTTCTGCCCTAACCTGTAAGTAGTTGTTTTTACAAAGCTGAGCTTAGTTTAGGTCAAAGACTACATGTTTGGGATAGCCAGTAAGGTTGGTTGGTTGGTTTTTCAACAATGTTCTTGGGTTATTTGATGTGGAAGTCAGTTATGGTTATATAGTAAATAAAGTTGGCGATCTTAGTTGGGGGTGACCTGAAAGCTCCCATCTCAATAGCTACTACACCGAGGTGTAGGGGAGGGTGTATGATCATTCCCAGGATTGCTCCATTTTACCCTTGATACTTACTTTATAGTGCTGAGTGATTAGCAAGTTGGCATCAAGTACCATTTTTTGAGTCTTTGGTATGACTCAACCTGGGATTGAAGCTTGGTCTCCCAGACCATTGGCGAACATTCTACTCATTCGGCCAATGGCATATATATATATATCACACAAAAATGTACCTTCACAATCATTTTAAACAAGTAGACCTTTACAGGTACTATAACTCTGGGTCACAGTGGACTTTGGAGTAATAGTGATAAAGGACTGACTCCACACTCTCCAAAGCTCCAGAACTGAAGCTTCATCACCAGATGAAGTTTAGTGCCATATGCAGGATACTTCTACTTGGTGAGGGGGTTTACCCACCAATAGGATGACCCCCACCCTAATGAGGAGGATCAAAATAACTGCTTATTGGTGGGGTTATTTGATAATATATACTTAGATGCAGCAAAAAGTTAGAAATGTGAGCCATCAAGTGAGAATCCAACTCACTAGTAATGGTTTACAACTATAGAGGATTAAGTGTAGTGAGGATTTGGCACAAACAAGGCCACAAGTATGAAGACCTAGTGAGGATCAAACTGACTACTCAATAGTAATGATAGCAAAATCAGCTTATTTATCAATGAGGTGCTTATCTTTGATATAGTTTTCGTTTCTTTGTTCAATGACATTTGGACCTTCATAGGTTTGGTTTGATTTTATGGCATATCAACCATTCAAGATTATTTAATGCCAAATACTTTTTATACATATATATTAGATATAAGATTTCTAAGCACATTTTGTATATAACATTTTTAAATGAGCTTGAGCTCATTTTTTGGCACATAGTTAAATGGTTTCACTTATTTTCATCTAATATGAATAATTCTATTTACTATTAATCATTTGTTTGCACACAGTTAAATAGCGATACTTGAAAACATTTAACATTAACAATTCAATCAAACATCATTTGATCAAACAGTTCCATTTCAAACAATTCAGTCATTTGTTTGCACTCGGTTTAAATGTCAAACAGTTCTATAGGAGCTTATCAGGTGCTACCATTCCAGACCAGAGTAGATTTGGGAATGATGGCAATAAAGGGGTACTCCGCATTCCCCAAAGCTCCAGCACCACTAGAGCCTCACCATCAGACTGTTTAGAGTCATATCAGGACACTTGTTGGGAGAGTTTTAGCTCTCTGCAGAAATTCAGCCAGCCTATTCTACAGCTCCAGCTGACTGGACCAAAAAACTAGTGGTCTTATTTAAACCATAACTCAAGGAATAAGGGAATTCATACCTTTCCCAAGGGTATTAATCCAAAAGTGAATATAATAGCATCACTGGCGTCTGAACACACTCACTTCAAGGCTGTGGTTCAGCACTTTAAGTATTATGCCACTTAGTCCAAAAGTGAATGCAATAGTGAGACTAGAGTTCAAGCTCACTTACTCTAATGTTGTACTCCAACTTTGATATAGGCTATATAAGCCAGATTCAATATATTATTAGGGGTTTTATAATGTTAGTATAATGCTAAATTTGACTAATACTTTTTCTCCATTATGCTAGCTCAACTGAATTTTTATCATTTTCTTTATAAAGTAAACACCTGAAAATTTCCCAGAAAGAAACTGAAAATATGACTTTTTCCCCTCCAAGTAAGAAGACTAAAAAATTGTGTTGTGTTTATTTACATTTATAATATAAGCAACAGTTATCAAGCTGCGGTAAAAATCAACCTCTTGACGATGTTTATCAATTTATAAGTCCTCATAAAAATACAACACATTAGGTAATATCTAAAAATCCAGCTCTAATAGGAGGGTTTTCAATTGGTTATTAGAATTTGTCAATATAAGTGAAAATAGATAACATTCATAGTATCAACATTTTTTTTTTACAATATGTAATTTATGCTTAAGTGGAATTTATGTATGTATTTACCCCACTCCTCTGCCACAGGCAAGAAGTGACACAAAGCCAATTTTAAAGTGGAGTACAACTGGTTTGATTTAAGATTTTTCCTTTTCCTAGACTGGTTGCCCTACAAAAGTTTAAAAAATCCAGTTAAGTGTTTTCAAGTATTATTATATAATGGTCATAATTCAATATCAATCATTTGTTTGCACATATAGCTTGTAGGTATTTTCATTTTTTAATGAGTTAGAATTAATTTGTTCGCACACTAATATTGCTATTGCTTCTACAGTTAAATGGTTTCAATTATAGTTATCTAACACTAAAAATTCAATTCAATATTAATCATTTGTTTGCAAACAGTAAAGTGATTACAAGTATTCTATTTAACACTCTTTATTTATTTGCACACAGTCTAATAGTTCCAAGCATTGCTATGTAATACCAATAATTCAATTTAGGCACACAGTTAAAGAGTTTCAAGTATTGCTATGTATTACTAACAATTTGATTCAACAGTAATTTGTTTATAAACAGTTAAATGATCAAACAGTTCTACTTCAAAAAATTCAGTTTAGCATAAGTCTATATATTATATACAGTTTAAATGTCAAACATCTATTTGACCCAAAGATAGGACCCAATCAGGTGCTATCATTTTGGGTCAGAGTGGATCTGGGAGCAATGGCAATGAAGAGGTACTCCATCTTCTCCAGAACTCCACTGATTGGAGTCTCACCATCAGATGATTTAATGTCATATCAAGGACATTTGTGGTGGTGGTGGTGGTGGGTCTTACCCCTATGCAGAGATGCAGTTGGCTTATTCTAGAGCCCCAGCTGACTGGGCTGAAGGTGGCCTAGGGGTTAGAGTGTTCGCCAATGGCCCGGGAGACCTGGGTTCAATCCCAGGTCGAGTCATACCAAAGACTCAAAAAATGGTACTTGATGCTTCCTTGCTTAGCACTCAGCATTATAAGGTATGGATCAAGGGTAAAGTAGAGCAATCCAGGAAAGGAGTAGCGCCCTCCCCTACACATTGGTGTAGTAGCTATCGAAAAGGGATCCTTCGGGTTACCCTCGACTATGGTCGCCAACTTTACTTATCACATTCTTGACATTGCAAACATTTGAACTAAATTTAAAAAAAAAAAAAAAAAAAAAACAATTTATACCCTCAAAAATTACCAATTATTCAAGCACACAAGAAAATTTTGGACGATTTTTTGATAAAAATGGATCAAATTTAAGAAATCTAGTAAGAGTGTTGAATAGCCAGAAAGGAAGAGACTACAATGCTTGTTTATAAAGATGTAACTCTTCTTTGTCATAAAAGGGTCGAAATGGCTGTATGTCAGACAGATTTACAGACAGATGGAGGTCTGCTATCATAGACACCATGTTGGGGACAGACATTCAGAGCCTTACTTCTGCTTCTCAGCTGGGAGGTCTGATACAGAACCATTTCTCAACCAGGGGACAGCAGCCTCCCAGCAGGCATCTATTTGCTGGCTGATCTCCAAATCTGAGCAAATTTCTGTGACACCATTGTCATTATATAAGATTCTTAACACCCACACATTTTCCTTCCGGTTCCCAATTCGTGTGATTCATTTCCGTTGTCCTTTATTTGTACAGGTGCATATACTGTTTAGAAATCCACAACTAACATGCTGTCAAAGGTCAAAATGTAACAAGATGACAAGAAAAAGAAATCAATAAAAATTGGGAAAAGGAATCTTGTCTATGAATTCTAAATATATTTAAAAGAAACTGCTGCCGAAATAAAGAGTCAGTAGAAAAGTTTATAAGCTGACCAAGATATTCTCATAGAATGTAACTAAATGAGGTTTATTTTTCAACAGTGCGTGAACTGCAAGGAGGAGTTCTTTCATTGGAGTTGCAGTGTTTGGATCCCATGAGTTGAAAAGTCATCAACAGTAGATATGTCAGTTTATGAACTTTTCAGTCCACCCTAACATAAGAAAACATTAGACATCCCTCTTGAATAACTAAAATTTGATACTGTGAGAAACCATTAAGATATATTTGTAATGAAAAGAATATTAAAAATGAAAGTTTGAGGCAAATAGCTAAGATATTCTTTCACTTAATCATATATACTTCAGATGTACACTTCTTTGAAAATTAACCTTTCTTTATCAATTTTTAAAGACTATTAATGCTGTCAAGAATTTCATTATTTTTTTAAATATGAAAAATTTAAAAAAAAAAAAAAATGGTTTGACAAAAGCTTTTAAAATATGGTAATTTATTTGATCTATAGAAAGAGGAATTACTTTACTTTTCATTAGATAAAAAAAGCCAATTCCTTGGTATCAATTCAGAAAAATAAACTATAAAAAGAAAACCAATTTCATTGTGAATTGCTGAAAGTCTGCCAAAGTTTCAGATGAGCTTTACAAGAGAAATTGTCTTTTGTGTTGATTCTCTTAACTGAATTTCCAATAATCAGGTTAATGGTAAGAACCTTGGTGAACTCTTAAGGCAGCAGGTTTTTGTTTTTTGTTTTTTCCTTCCAAACCTCAATCAAATGTAGAAAAGGCATTGACTTTAAATACTTTCAGCTCAAGTGACTCCCCATCAATACAGGCAACACAATGACTCAAGAATCATGGGGAAAATATGGAAGTAGATAAGCAATTGTCTCTACAGACAAGCATTTTCTTTTAGGCAGGTTTTATTAAAGATAACAGACAACTTAAGTCGATTATACATTTTTTTTTAATAATCTTCTGCTTTCATACTCGGTATCTTAGTATGCATGAAACATTCATGCATGAAACATTATCATCATAGGAAATGAACTCAGCTACCCGAGTTCAAATCTTGAAGAAGTTGTTTGCATTCCACAGAGGGTTGATACCCGAGGAAAGGTATGCATGCAAAAATTCTCCCTCCAGTTATGATTAAATAGTAGGACAAACTGGGCTCTTTAATCTTTGTATCGCAACCAATCTAGGAGAAAGAAAACTAAATTCAAACCTGCTGAAGATCTGGAGAGGGATGGGCTTTGCTGGGTTATTCCTTCCCAAGACACGCTATGAGTAGTACCCCCAAAACCAAACCAAGTTAAAAGCTAAGTCTCTTACCGCGGAATAACATGCAAATTATATAAGAACTATCCAAAATTCATTAATGTATAAATTTGGAATATTTTTGATAGTTGCTGGTCATTGTTAAGAAATTAGTTAAAATTTTAGGTCCAATATCATAATTAATAACTTTTATAGAATTTTTTTTATAGTTTTAGCTGTATATTACCTTGGTAAAATCATTTATGTCAGAAATATTTCATGCAGATTAGAATTCCTGCTCTTCAATTGAAAGTTGCCTTGCTTATTGCTGGTGTCAATTGTTTTGCCTTAATAAATATATCACCCTATTGACAAGACTTAAATTATACCCATCTGAAAAAAGAGGAAAGATACTCCCCACCCACCCCCAAAAATGAGGAGAGGGTTTTGTTTATGATACTATACTGCATCTGGTGGTGAAACTCAAGTTCATTGTCACTACCCTCAGGTTTGGTTGATAGGTTGGTGATGTTTTAAAGCATATCACCCCTTGTAGGTTATTTGATGCCAAATCCTGTTCATACAAATCATATATATTTAATATATATGTAAGTGAATAATTTGTATGTAACAATTTTTTAAGTGAGCTTACTTGTTTGCACAAAGTTAAATGATTTCAAGTATTGCTATCTGACACTAATAGTTTGAAATGGTTTCAAACATTGCTATCTAATACAAATAATTCATTTTAATATTAATCATACACGGTTAAATGGTTTCAAATATAGTAAGTGATAAAACAGTTCTATTTGACCAATAAATGGGACCCTGACAGATACAACTACACAAAGTCAGAGTGAAACAGGGAGTAAAGGCAAGGAAAGGGTACTCTACATTCCCAAAAGCTCCAGGAGTAGAGCTTCATTAGATGATGATTTAATGTGATATCAAGAACACTCACTTGGTGGTGGGGTCTTACCCTTCTGCAAAAATACAGTCATGTATTCTACAGCCACAGTCAACTAAGTTGTCCCAGATTCACTTTAACCCAATGTGGTAGTACCTGTTAACACCACATCTCTAGTTCAAATTTGGAAATTATTTGTATTAGATAAAAATGCTTGAAACCATATAACTGTATGCAAACAACTGATTATCAAATAGAAATAGGTACTTGGAATCATAAAAATGCACATAAATCATTAGTATTAGGATTATTTGAAATATACAACTGTATGGAAATTATTTGTATTAGATAAGAATACTTGATATCATAACTGTAAGAAAATTGTATTCAGAATACTTACTTGAACCTATCATTGTTTATTAACAATTATTATAATTAGTTAAGTGGATCTGGGAGTAATGGCAATGAAGGGATACTCCACATTCTCTAAATCTCCAAAACTGGAGCCTTACCATTATATTCAATTTAGTGTCATACCAAGGACACCCGTTTTTAGGTAAGAGGTCTTATCCCTCTGCAAGAGATACAGTCAGCATATTCTAAGACCCACCAATGGAACGGCTAGAGGAAAGTCAATTAGTTGGAGAGACCAAACAAAACTTTGGAAAAGAAATCTGAAAATACTCACTATAACAAAAACATTCCACTTTTGACTGATGTTTGACCTTGTAACTAATTATCAGTTAATGAAATCAATGACTTCACCATAAATTGTTTTTGTTTTTTAAATTGTCAAGTCATTTCAGATCTCAAGCTATTCAAATCATCTATATTTACATCTTCCCTGCAGTTATTTCTTGAGAGTTTTTGGCAGACAATTGCATATCATGTATTCCTATCTAATACAAATAATTCTTAAAAAGATTTGACTCACAGATAGGACCCTAACAGGTACTACCACCCCAAGTTACAGTGAAGCTGCCAGTAATGGTAATGAAGAGGTACTCATCAGTATCTCCAAAACTGGAGCCTCAGCATCAGATCCAATTTACTATCATAACCAAGACACTTTTTTTTGGGGGGGGGGGGTCTTACTCCTCTGAAATGAATAGGGTCAACATATTCTAAGCCCTGCCAACAAGGCAGATTCACAAATCAGAGTAAACGTGTCAAGTATGAAACAATTTGCACAAATTGAAGTAAAAGCCGCAATTCACTTGTTAAAATCTATGTGTACACTTTTCAAAGTGATAAGTGCAGGTCTAAGTAAAAGCACTTTAAATAAGATATGAAATTTTTTTTTTTTAAATAAAAATCAATAACAGCACATATAGTCTTTCTAATCATAGATAAACAAGAGTGTGCATGTTTGCATATTATATATATTATTTACTTTCACACGTGTGATGACATCTGTATTGTGAGTACATATGAGAATTTAAGTAGAGGTGCTCTTGTGAAAGAAATTGCATATGATTAGGTGTGTGGGTGGGCATGCTTTCTTCTCAGTTGTTGAGCCTATGCACTTATAAAAGATAAAATTTGTATTGAAGAGAGAGAGAAATTATAATAGAGAGAGCAATGGTGAGAGAAAGAGAGAGATTTCCTGCTCACAGAAGAAAAACACTTAGAGTAATGCACAAGACTCAACAACAAATGCAGGTGATTCACAAACTCATGGCCAATCGTTCAACTTGTTTGCTTTCATATTTCATAACAACAACTACTACTACATAACAGGAACAACTGTTTTCAAAATCTAACAGAATTTTGAAAAAATAAAAAAATAAACACTGAAAAAGTAAAATAGTTCTTTAATTCAATTTAGAAGAAACTAACAATACTGAACAGTAATTTTCTAATGGAAATGTCTGAAGCCATCTGGGATACGACTGAAAATATTTCTATGTCCCAATGGAAATACAAAAGAAGTTATATCCAAAGCAAAAAAAAAAAAATAATAATGCATGGAAAATACAGATAAATGAACAGGAACCAGAAAGGAATGGACTAAAAACAAAGAATTCCATTTAGCAAGGAATTGAAAAAGAATGCAGTCTTATTACCAGACAGATTTTCATAAAGTTCATGCCTCAGTGTACATTTACTCCTGACCTAAGAAGAAAAACAGGTTTTTGTTTGTTTGTTTTTTTTTCAGAGAACCACACTTTCAGTGGGTGGATATGTTCATTTTTTTTTTCTTCTAAAGAAAAAAAAAAAAAAAAAAAAAAAAAAACTCCAAAAAACAAAGAACCAAAGTGTGTCTGATCTAAAAAAGGCCAAGTCAATTTCCAAAATTTCATGGATTCATGCTTACACATATATACCTAAACAGATACACAGACATGTGTAGGATATATATATATATATATATATATACATACACACACACACAGTTATATAATCATAGTAGTCTATATTCTTACTCTAAAAAAAATCTTCCTGACTAAAGGGAGTCAAAAATATTCAACCCTAAAACCAGCTAATCAATTATGAATCAAAAATGGAAGTGTTCAGGACAGCTGTAATAACAAAATAAAGATACAATAAATAACTTGTTGCATAAATTGAAACCTGACGGTAATGACAATAACAACAAATAAAAAGAAATCTACCTTTCAATATAGACTTCTACATAACCATTTCTGGAAAAAAAAAAAAGGAATAAAAGAATTGGTTTAGATTTTTTCTTTAGCTTTCCATGACAAGGAAATATCACCTGACGCCTACATTTTAGTACCTATCTCTCTGTCTCTCCTTACAATATGTCTGGGATCAAAAAGAGTAATTGAGTAACATATTGAAAATACTTAACCAAGTTTTAATCTTAGGACATTCTTTCATAATTAAAACCTTCACAGTGCTAACCTTTTACATAGCATAGCTTGTGAGAGTAGTAGAAATAGTTGCTTAAGAAACAAAACTTCCACTAATAGAAAATCTTATAAAATTTTTGCCTATTCACAATGGAGTATTATATATATATATATATATATATATATATATATCCTCACAATTTTCAGTTTACCAAAAATACATAAAAATCATGCCCCCCCCCCACTTGTCGCATCATATCATGTAAAGGTACAGCACTTTATAATATAGCAAAATCTACAGTAAAATTATCAACACCTTTTCTAGGAACTATCAGCCCTTCACACCTAAAAAATTATGGTTATATATATATATATATATATATATATATATATATATGAGATTAAATAGGACAGATACTTCATGTCTGCCTACTCTATCATTGATCTGTTCAAGTCTTCATAGGAGTCATTTGATTTTTGGATGGAATGAATTTAGAAAGGTACCAAACACTTCCTAATTACTTTCAGCCCCAACTGGAGCCATCTTCAGAAGAGTGAATAATGAAATGATGAGTCAAATGACTCATATAAAAACTTAAACTGATCAACAATAGAGTAGGCAAACAAAGGATCTGTCCTATTTTATCAAACATATTTAAAAGAGAAAATGCTCTGTGTGTGTGTGTGGTTAGAATTCAATGCCAATGGCACCTCCAAACTGCAAAATCATTAGAGTGCTCAATACACAAAAATGCAGAGCAATATCACAATATATTAATTATAAAAATGTAACACAGGATAATAACTAATAGCTCTGAGTTTTGTCAAGTAAGTTGATTGTCCACATGCCTGACATATTCAATACAGCACACTGATCCTCTTTTTAAATCATATGACAACAATATGGATAGCATGCCACATGGCTCAATCTAGTATCAAAAAGGAAAGTAAACACTACCATGGCAGTGCGTGTGTGTGTGTGTATATATATATATATATATATATTTTACACACACAGAAAAGAGGTGCTTGTAGCGTAAAAGTTATCATCATAGGAAGTCAACTCAGCTAATCAATTTCAAACCTGAATGAGGCTGTTTGCATTTCACAGTACCATGAGAAAGGTATGCCTTGAGAAAGGTATGTATCCAAATATTCTCCCTCTAGGTACGGGTAAATAGTAAGGCAGAATGGGCTCCTTAATCTTGATATGGCAACCAGCTTAGGAGAAGGAAAATTTGGAATTCAAGTTCTAGGCCTGAAGAAGAATGGGCTCTGCCAGTCTATTCCTGCCTCAGACACATTGCATGAGTAGTGCCCCCATGACCAAAACTACATTACAGGACCTGTTAGTGGGATACATATACATATATTTTGATGAGTGTGTGTGTGTGTGTGTGTATATATATATATATATATATATATATATATATATACACACACACACACACACACACACATCAACCTTGGTGTGTATTCAGGCAATAGTCTGATTCAAATTGAGTAAAGGTTATAGATAAGGAATATTTTTTTAATTTTTTAAAATTAACTTTCTGAGTTTACATACAAAAGTATGTGTGTTTTGATTCAACAAGTGTAAATTCTATCTAAACATTTGGGATTTAGAAGTTTCAATGATACTTCTAGTTATTATCAAGATCAGAGGTCAAAAAAAAATTTGGTTAAATTGCCATTCCTGAATACAGAATATATCCTGCTCTTGGCAGAAGAATTTGTTAAATACAAATATAAAGTTTGATGAAAGATATCAACACTGAAACTTAATTTAAATGAAGACGTGTTCAGCCGAGCAACTTATATAACAAAGTAAAATCACCAACCAATTTTTTTGATCTGGTTTCTTTGTTTAATGGCATATTAACTTTTTGGGGTTATTTAATACCAAAGCTATTCTTGTGGAACAGTAGTGATAATATTTAACCCATAACTGGGGAGGGGATAAAGGGGTTCATATTTTTTCCAAAGCTATTAGTCCAAAGGGAACATAATAGCATCACAGGAGTTTGAATTTGCTTACTATGATGTAAAAGTCCAGCATTAGCCATGTTAAGCTAAAATCAGTTTAATAATTATGAACTCAACAAATATATACATGAAAAAAGGATAATTATCCATTTAAACAGGTAAATACATCATACTTAGTTGTAATATCAATGTTTTAAGAGCAAATGTAGTTCACAATCATTTTAAACAGATCTATTCGTTTCATAAATAGGACCCTAGCAGTTACTATCACTTCAGGTCAGAATGGACCTGTGAGTAATGAAGAAGGACTAACTTAACACTCTCCAGAGCCCCAGAACTGGAGTCTCACCACTGAATGCAGTTTAATGCTATACCCATGATACCCTTAATTGCTCTTGAAAGTGGCTTTTATACAAGTTATACAATATTGGACAAAAAAAAAAAAAAAAAAAAAACTGAACCAGTTTTTATTGTTGCCCCAAATTTAAATGAAACTTCAATCACTTAGACACACATAGGAAGTGATTATTTTCCTTGATTATAGTTGTCAACATCCCTGTAGTTAGAGCAAAAGTTGATTTTCTAGAAAGAAAATTCACAGAAATACCAAAAAAATAATCAGTTTCTAAGAATTTTCTTTTCGTTGGTTTGATATCCTAATTTGTGATTAGTCCTTTGCTAATGGCAAGTAAGCAGTTGTCCGAGTTTGAAAAGCTCAAATCGTGGCATACAATGATTGTGGACTGTCACTTCATGATAATGCAAAGAAATTGAATCACCATCATTCATTAATGGATGAAATTTTTTATGTCAGCTGTCTGGAGGTTTTTTTGTCCAATACTATAGATAAAAGAAAAATCTCGTTAATTTCCGAAACTCTGGTTAATCTCTGTCACTGCTTGCGGCCTTTCTACTATGAATTGAGCTTCCTATGTTCATATGGGCTGTGAAATCTTAAGCAATTGCATTAATCATGGCAATACTGTTATTCATCTTTTTTTCATTTTGGTTGCTTAAGAATAAATCTCCTCAATATCTTCAGAATTTAATTCTGGTTTCAAATGATTAAAAAAGAAAAAAAAAGAAAAAAGAACAAAAAGAGTTGTTGATTATATATATATATATATATATATATATATATATATATATATATATATATATAAAATCCTAAAACCTCAAAGTTCACCAAGTAGGTAATTGCAAAATTAGACAAACAGTAAAAATGAATGAAATGGTAAATTATTGATTTTTTTTTTTAAAGAATAAAAAGATTTCAAAATTGTGTTTTATTCTCTCTGATTTTATAATGTTAAGCTCACAGGAAAATTGGCATTCAACTACTTAGTGGCCAGAATTTCTTAAAATTAGATTAATTTGAAAAATCTCTCTCTCTCTCTCTCTCATTATTGCATTTTCTGGTATGTTGGCAAGGTCACCTCGAGTCAAATCTTGTATTAGGATTTCAAGAGTTATATAAGATTCAGAATTGGATGTACATAGAATAAGGAATATTTCTAAGTCAGAGAGGAAAGGAAAAAAAATAAAGTTTCTTTGTCAGAAACAAAACAAATTAGTTGGCACTACTAAATATAAATAACTGTATTCAGAATTGATTTCATTAATTTCTGACCACTGAGAATCCATTTCTTCTTGATTTTCACTGCATTTCTATGGTGGAATCATTTACATTGCATTTCTGCATTCATATTCTTTTGTTACAATAACAAGGCATTTTAGAAATTCAAATATGTCAGCTATTTTTTCCACACAAAATATCTAGATAGATTATACTACTAAATTTTTTTTTTTCCTCTCTTGCTATAACATTCTGTGGTATGTCTTATACAAAAAGCCAAAACATTCCTTCAAAACAACGAACTTAAATTATTTACATATTCCAATTTCCAACCCCTCTTAGCTGCACCATCAAACTCACTTCTGGATAAATCATTATGCCCTAAACCTCTCAAGTTAACATGCTCTCTCTCTCTATATATATATATATATATATACACATACATACACACATATATATATATATATAAAATAAATAAAATATGGATTACTGACCACTAATAAAGACCTAAGTACATTACCTTTAATCTTTGCCAATGTGACCTTTTGAGAACAGTACCGCTTTGAATATTCACTAATTAACTCATATTTCAACCAATCAGATCTCTTTTCTCTCTGCTTTAAACAAATCTTTCTTTGCACTGAAACTATGCTCTCAAAAAGAAGACAAAGTCTCCCACCCACAATCCACAGGGAGTTGATAACCACCAAAATCAAAGGACATATTGTTTGGATATCAGGAAAGACTTGTGCGCATATGGTAACTAGGGATGGAGAGAAGAGACAAAAAGGTCGACAGTTATGCATGAGCACATTCAGAGCTCATCTTGGGACATTATGACAATCATTACCAAAAATTAGTGCCACTTGGGCTTCAATCTTAGCAACAGTAAAAAGAAAAAAAATGTTTTATTAATTAGATTGATGATTCCTGACAATTTTCACATTCACACCCTTCACAAATCAGCCACAAGTTATCAATTATGGTCATGGATAGGGGAGATAACAAATTCAATAATAGAAGGTTCCCCCCCCCCATTATTTTAGATTTTTGTAAATAGTATCCTTCATTATCAGGTTACAGCTGGAGAAAGTTTAAACCAGTAATTCTATTCTCGTCTTCCAACAACTTAAAATAAAGACAAGCGAAGCAGTTTGTATTACAACAAAGAATTTATTGTACACCAGACAACAAAAATTTTGAATTGGAATAAAAGTGATTATTTATGAGATCACTTTGGTAGTCGTATGCCATGCCAATCCAATATATCCATAAGACTCAAGATAGCATTTTTATCAGTACATATCAACATGTAACATTAGTATCTAATCTACTTTATATATAAAATACAATGTGCCAGTAATATACTACAACAAATTTTTGTTCCTGTTAGTATGACTAATTTCTTAATTGCTTATATTTTAAAAGTATAGAAGTCCATTATTCCCTTCAAAATTTGATTTTGTGCACTGGATAATGAAATTTAAAAATTAAGCTATTTTCTATGTAAAAACAGGAAAATTTCCACATTTTTTTTTAAAGTCTGAATAACATACAAATCAAAATTTACATGTATTTATACTAAAGTTATACTAAATATTTTTGTATGTTCTAGAAAATTCACTATCAGCTACTCAGCACTGAATTTACACAAAATATCCTGAAAAATGGATAAATTTTAAAATTTCATTACTTAAGACACAAAAAGAAAAATTTGAAGAGAAAAATAGGTATTTTCCATTTACTTAAAGCATAATTAGAAAATAATACTTTCTGTCCAGAAATAAAGAAAAGTCAAAATTTTGTTAGAGTGCAATCTCATATCAGGAAGTTTTCTTCTCAGCCAGGTCTTCACCAAGGTGTCCCGAACAATGGGTTAAATAGTACCACTGTTGTTCTACAAGAATGTCTTTGGCTTTAAATAACGCACAAAAGATTGATATGCCATTAACCAAAGAAATTGAACCAACCAAGACATGACAAGTAATGGGCCTTTCTTTGCTATACTGGTTTGAATTCAGAGTTACCTTCCTAGACATGTTTCCCTACAAAAGCTAGCAGGAAGAAGAAAAGATGGATTCTTACCTTTCTAAAGGTTTGGTTTGGTTTGGTTTTATGGCATACCAACCATTGTAGGTTATTTAATGCCAAATCCTTTTTATACATAAATTCTAAATATATGATTTCTAAACTCATTTTCTAGATAGAATTTTTAAGTTTTATTTGACCCATAGATAGGAGCCTATCAGGTGCTACCACTCTGGGCCAGAGTGGATCTGGAAGTAATGGTAATGAAGGAGTACTCCACATCCACCAAAGCTCCAGCATTACTGGACCCACACCATCAGATGGTTTAATGTTATATCCAGGACATTCATTGGAACTGCAGTCAGTGTATTCTACAGCCCTAGCCAACTGGGCTACAGGATTTTCTTTCTAGTGGAACATTAAACAATCACAATATATGTTGTTATAAGATTGATATATTTTAATAGCATGTCAACCTATTCAGGGTTATTCAAAGCCTATAGGTTAGGAAACTGTTCATCCAATGTTCATTTTTACATAGTTATTTATTAGGTTTTCTTGGGAGAAGGGGGCATGGTCCAATCGAATACAAATAATTTTTAAACAGATCTATTTGACCCATAGACCGGACTCTAACAGGTATTACTACTCTAGGCCAGATCAAACCTGGGAGTAATGGCAATGAAAGGATACTCTACACTCCTCAAATTTCCAGAACTGAAACCTGACCATCAGATGTTGTTTAGTGTCATACCCAATACAAAAATGTAAATGTTTAGGTATTATCTAATACCCAACTCTACAGCACTGAAACTCTGGATCAAAAAATATGAATATATAACAATCCAAAAATAAATATGTATCATACATATTTAAACAATTTTATTTTTGGTTAAAGAGTTTTAATGCTGTGGATTTTGAAAATAAATAGTTCTTAACAATACCTCTTAAGCTAATGCTATATACATATCATGGATTTCTATCCATTAATAGAATAAAAAAATATCATGGATTGGATTTTGGTAATAAATAATACCTAACAATATCTGTATTGACTGTATAATGTTCTACTAGAAATAATACAATCCTGGTATTTTTGGTTGAGAAGAAAATTAACTTTTTATAAAAATTATTAAGTGTGTACTTATTTATGGACGATACTCTATCCTTTCCATTACAAGGTTTTTATCAATTATGGTGAGAGATTTGTAAAGGGCGTGAACATTGAAATAGATGGGAACTATTACTTTAATTGGCAGAGAATTCAAGTCTGAAGCCCTACTAACATGGATCTTTGGTGAGAATTGTTATAATGTGCCAAGATGAACTTTTACTTTGTTCGCTTATGAACAACTTTTAATATAACCTTTCACCCTGTGAATGAAATCTTGAAACTGCAGTCAAGAACCTCTGAAAGATAAGTGCAAAGGAAATTCAGCTTGATTATAATAACTGACATTTTCTATGTGAAATCAAGTCAAAAATGATTTTGTAAAAGATAAAAATGTCTAATAGCATTTTATTGATTCTTTCAATGGGTTAGCACAAATCTAAAAGAAAAATTAAAATATTAATGAATTTCATTCTTTGCAAAAGGTGACATTTAGACTTTTGTCGAAATTGAATAAATTAGCCAAAATAAAATTACCAGCTTCAAAGAAATAAAATCAAAAAGAGAAGGTAATCCAGAATTTTTTGTTTTCCCATACAGTCAGAGAAGCAGCAAGAGAAAATCTCATTTGTTAAATGAGTTTGGCATTCAAAATAAAAATGAAATAATACAACCAGGATGTCACCAGTTAAAGATTCAAAAATGTTCTATAGGACAAGTAGAAGTCAATATTCATCCTTTTCTAAGCATTTACTGTTCTAAAATTATGTTGATTGTTATGGTATCTCAAAACAAGAAAGGAACAAAATATTACAAAATTCCATTTGGTTTATTTATTCAATAGCATATCAACATTTTGGGGGGTTATTTAATGATGACCATGAAAAAAAAAAAAAAAAAAAAACCTCTGGCAAAGGTATTATTTGATATCATGTTACAAAAATGATATCATGCAATGGCTATACTGGAATTAGAGATGGCAAGATTATATATTTAATTGTCTGATGATAGCCACTTGGCATGAATATGAATTATCAATAGTTTATGTTAACAGAGATTAGACTGCTCTATCGACTGGTATTGAGTACTTTCAGTTTTTGAATACTGCTGGGTAGTTAATTCTACCTTTTAATTGACAGTATTGTGCATGTGTGTGTGTATATATATATATATATATATATATATACACACACACACACAATTATGCAGATCAATATCACAATATTTTTAACTATAAAATAGAATAAAACTTATGACTTACTTTCATGTAGCTGATCTTCAGGTGAGACAGAATCAACAATGGCTTACTTGAAGATCGGTCACATGAAACTATTCTATTTATAATTAGAAAAATAAAAATATATATATATATATGATTGGTTTGGTTTATTTGTTTAATTGCATGGAATATCAAACTGTGGGTAATTTAATACCCAAGACATCCTTGTAGAAGAATAGTAGTAGTACTATTGAACCCAAAGATGGGGTGAATAAAAGGGTATTAGTCCAAAAGAGAATGTAATAGCATAACTGGAGTTTGAACTCATTCATTCAAGGCTACAGTCCAATACTTATATCACAGGGACACCCACTATATACACACACACACACACACACACACACACATTACCAGTCTAAAGTATTTGGCCACCCTCAAAAATTTTTATTTTCCATCCTAAAAGTGTTATTTTTAATGAAACAAGTTAAACACCAAAATGTTTTTATTTATTATTCTAAATACAAGTCTTTCTCAGTAACTTTGATCTTAGTATAACAAGATATCTTTTGAAAAATTGATTTGAAGGCATTTTACTTCATTAGTACAAAAAATAAAAATTCCCAAAACTACTGTTAGGTGACCAAATCCAACAATAAGAGCAGAGGACAATTTCATTAGAGTCACCAGCTTGTGTGACAGAAGGGTGACTGTTCCAAACATTGCTACATAACTGAATCAATGTCGTAAAAAAGGGGCCCACATCAACTGTGAGGAGAAGCCTGAAGCTGACCTATATGGCAGAATTGCTGTAAAGAAACCACTGTTGAGGAAGCAAAATAATGTCAAATAGCTACAGTGGGTCACGGTGTACAAACACAGGACAATAGAGTAGTGGAATAAAGTTCTTAGAACTGATGAATCAAAGACAGAAATCAAATAGGAGTGTTTATATGTGACAAAGAGTTGGTGAAAGAGCTGCAGCATAGAAGAGGCTCTGTCAGTGGGGAGGGGGTTGCCAATTGCAAAGTCGAGATTTACACAAAGTAAAGGGCAAATTCAATCAGACCCGCTATCACAGCATGATCCCATCTGAAATGCAGCTTATGTGTCAAGGATTTGTACTCATGCAAGATAATGACTCAAAGCATACTAGTAAACTCTGCCAGAGGTACATTAAAAGCAAAGAGGAACAGCATATCCTTCAACTGATGTCTTGGCCAGCATAATCAGCAGACCAAACTACCATTGAAATGGTGTGGAATGAATGTGACCAAAATGTCAGATCTAAACAAGCCACAAGTGCAGCTCACCTCTGGCAACTCTTGCAGAAAAGTTGGGAAGAATTATCTTCAGTCAACCACCAGTTTTGGGTGAAAAGAATCCTGAGAATCTGTGAAGTAGTAATAGCAGCCAAAAAGAGGTCACATTTTGATGAGTCAAAAGTTTAAGTTTTTTGGGTTTAATCTGTATTAATGTGGCCCAGGAAAACTTGTATTTAGTAGAATAAATAAAACTATTGTGGTACTTGTTTCATTAAAAATAACACTTTTAGGATGAGAAATAAAAATTTTGGTGGGTGGCTATATACTTTTGACTGGTAGTGTATATGTGTGTGTGTGTGTGTGTGTATATATATATATAGATATTAAATAAATAAACACACACGGTTTTGTTGGCCATTGTAAAACAGATTTGAACAGTCATCAAATGTTATTGAAAGAAATCTTAAGAAGCCACAAAAATGTTATTGTTAATTAAACATCTTTTCAGAATAGAAATGATAAATTAAAAAAAAAAATATCTGACACTAAATTATCAATTTCCTTACTCAGACGACCGTTAATTGCCATCACACAAAACAATTAAGTTCAATGCATCACTGCACAAAATGAATTTCTATCAAACAAAAACACAAGTTATAAATTAGATAAGTTGTAAATGGAAGAAACTTGAAATTTGACATAAATCATCAAAATAAATGCATCTTTCTTTCCTCTGATACACAGTGCTTGGATTGTACATTACTTTACCAACTGCTGCTACTTATAGAACCAAATTTAAAAATAAACGCTACAACACACTAGTATGAATAATAAATGCTCAACACTTACAAAGTAGTAATGTACATGCAAAGGTCATATCACTTTTGCAATATACACATCCCTGATGATGGCCCAAGACCAGACAGAAAGTACTAGGGAACCAATTTACTATGGGAGTATTATTAACCAATTCCTGCTGATACCATCAACTCAATGCAGCAACTTGAAAGAATATATACAAAAATGTGTAGACATATTGTCGATACTGTTTAATGAAATTCTCTCTCTCTCTATATATATATATATATATAGCTAGATAGATAGATACAGAGAGAGAGATTGTTACCATTAGAAGATTGTAATATACAAGTCATGAAAATTTTCCACTTTTTCATCATTTTTTTTTTTTTTTTAATGATCAAAATTCTTTTATAACTCCAATATACTTTTAATAACTTACGTAATAAGAGTCATGAAAAAAAATTTTTTTTTCGGTTTAAAATTGCATGTTCTTGCATACATCAAAAATATACATTTCATATACCTTGGTATAATGGTTAATCTGATGCTCTCAAAGACCATTACTAGTAAATTCAATTTTTATTAGGTATTTCATACTTGTGGCTTTCTACTAAAAGTAAGCTTTACTTAGTAAGCAAGTACATTTACAGCCTATGGAAAGGCTTTAAATACACAAAGCAAGCATTAATCTTTTCCAGATTTCATATCCAAGTTAACCACCTTGAGTATGAAATCATACCATCATGGTAACTAACTCTCACTATCCCAAGCAGCCATTGTTTTAAGTAAATGATCTAGACGGCATCCAGTGTCTGCATGGAGCTGAATATAAGTTTTTACTGCTTGGATGTGCTCATGTGTAGGAAGAAAGTCACTTATGAGTTTGTTCTTACTTTTCCAGTTGTACTCACAACATATATTAACATATACAATACTAATTACTATATATGTTTGTTAATATAGACAACATCCCCACTTGCAAGAGATGCAGTGAATTTATTCTATAACTGACTAACTAGGTGAAACACCTTGTCTATTTTTCTGTTAGGTTCAGTGTTAGTATATCACAGATATACTAATGCTGATATCAATCCTGTGAGAGTGGAAATTTTATTAAGATATCTTTCCCATTAACAATACATTGAATCATAAGTTACCTTACTACCAATGGATTCGTTAATCATTCCTGTAAGCTGTCTTTAAAGGATAACTTTCCTCTACAATTATCCTATTGACTTCTCTCTCTGTCTCAAAGAAACTGTAAATAGTTTGAGACAAATAACAGTAGCATTATCATTAAACAACCAAAAGCAGTCATGAAAAATTAAGTTAATGATAACAGCAAACAACCTGATAATAATAAGGATGAAAGTCAGTTGAAGTAGAGCCTTCACTACGAATGAAGTCACATTACATCACCTGTGTTTTCACAAATATCTACATGTTGCACAAAGTTCATGTTGAATACAAATAACTGAGTTGTTAATATGAAAAAGCTGATGGTTCTTGTTTGATTACACAGATAAGATGAAAAGTTGAAAAGAAACTGCTGTTATTACTTAAAGAGCAGAATTCATTCCTCATTTCTTTTAAGGTTTGTGATACTTAAACTCTAGATAAAACCATACAAAAAAAAATTACACTGACATTACAGTTATACATTTTCTTTCTGTTTTTTTTTCTTTTTATTCAACAGATGCACTTCGTTCATATTTCTAGAAAATCTAGAGTTGGTACTCTGAGCACAAGCAACAACTTTTAGTTGGTTGGTTGGTTTAATAGCATGTCAACTCTTGTTGGGTAATGCTGAAAATAGTCTTTTTTGGCAAGTAATTACCACATATACTTGTGTAATGAACAGTTACTAGTTTTTAACCACAGAAAGGTGTTTTATGATATATTGCATGTAAAGAATAACCCCTAAATTTTGGCTATGTTTGATACAAAAATATTTCAACATCCAATGACAAAGATAAACATTCAGAGATTTATTTATACTTTCTAAACTACAGTTATACAATGAAAATCATTACAATACCATAAATAAACAATGTAGCCTATCATGTTTACTTGGATATTTCAAGACTTTCAGTTAAAATAATGAAGTTTTTATGTCCCTTTGTTGACTACTTATAATGTGTGTACATATTTGCACTTGTATTATAGATAGTAAACAATTTCAAGTAAAAACTTTATCTTAACTAGCAGTCTTGGGGGAAATGTGGGGAAATTCATGGCAGGGTTCAACCAAGACACAAAGTAAACTCTGAAATTTCAAAAATATATCTCATGTAATGAATGACCCCTTGTATTTTAGGCGAAAAATTAGTCTTAAAAACTTGTCCCTAACACAAGTATAGTTTCAAGTAACTAAAGATAATTGTTTGTAAACAATTATAGAAATAAAAAAATGTAACTATTCTTAATACAAGTAAATTATTATAATTTTAAATATTCCTATCAAATACTAATAGTTGTACATGCCTAAAAATTCCATCATATAGATAATCTTTTCTTTTTAACTTTAAATTATATGATGTAAATTTTTTCTTGAATTTTACTGAACAAACAATTTATATATGAAATACTTTTATTAACAATTTATTAATTTGATTCAAAATTATCTAATAATTTTAATATATCATTTTAATACAAGAAATAACTTATTCTAATACAATTCAATGTAATAATTCATTTCAATACTCCAAATGTCATGTCCCTTGTCAGCAATATATGAAAATCATAACTTATTTTTGTAAATTTAAAAGTTTTTAAAATCAAACTTGTTGCTAGGGCTTAGAATATCCTGGCTGTATTCCTCTAAAGATTCCATCTCCAAAAAAGGGGTATCCTGGGCATGACACTAAACTGTATCTGAAGATCTGGGTAGAGTGCAATACCCTTTCCTTACCATTACTCTCAGGTCCACTCAGACCAGAAGTGGGTTAAATAAATCTGTTTAAAAATTATTCCTATCCAATAGGAATTATCAAGTTGTGCTGATGGCACAGAGTTCCCTGACTCGCTCTCACCATCCATCCCTATCATCTATCGCTCCTGGTATCTCTTCTAGACTGCATCTAGTATCTACACAGAGCTAATGTATATAAGTCCTTGCTGGTTGGACAAGTGTAGGAATCCATAAGAGAATGTCACTTATGAGTTTATCCTTACTTTTCTAGCGGTACCCAGCAAGTCTGGTTTGTCTTACTTGGATGGTTTGTGAAATGGGAGGTAAGTGGCTGTACAGCTGCTGTTTTGTGAGGTGCTGCTTCCATGATTTGTTCAAAACAGTACATAGCTAGCTTTTTCTCCATGTATTTCATTAGAGTCCGGATACTGCAGCCATAAAGTAGTACAGCCACAGCTTGAAAGAAATCTTGTTTTATTTTATCAGAGAAATCAGATTTCCATATGATCAAGAATAGTTCCATATAACTGTGTGTAAATTATTTGTATTAAGAATAGTTATTTGAAGCTATAATTGTTTACTAAAAATAATTATTATTAGTTACTTGAAACCACATAACTGTGTGCAAACAAAAGACTATTATTAAATTGAAATAATTACTAAAAAATCAATTATTTATATCAGATAGAAATATTTGAAACCATACAACTGTGTGGAAATAATTTGTATTAGATTGGAATACTTGATATCACATCACTCAGTGCAAAATTTAAGAAACAACTATGTAAAAAATCTAAATATATATGTACAATGAATTTCCTAACCTTGAGGTATAAAATAACAGCAATCATGTTAACATGTTAAAATCAAATCAACAAAAAATCTGATTAAACTAAATCATTTGGTTCAGTGATTTCAATGAATATAATAGAATTTTTTAAACAGTGAAATTTTTACAGTTAACACAAAAATAAGATTTAATTAGGAAAGTTTTTTTTTTTTTTTTTGTTTAAGCATGTCCAGACCCCAGTACACTAATAATACCATGTATTATTTCAGAATAGCATTATTATTAATAGTAATTAAGCATACATATCTTCAACTGAATTTCAACACCCTAAATAAATACAAATATAAATCAGGTATATTGACTTTTAGGTTGTTTTGTAATTTACTTGGTAGCAAATCTGACAAGGGATTAGAAAGTCAAAAGTGAAATCAGAAGATAGAAAAAAAGGGAAGAAGAAGAAAATAGAGAAAGAAAAGGAGCAATTGGTGAAGGCACACCTGAATGAGAAAACAATGTGCACAAAAGTTGCACTGTTTGTATAGACACAGGGTGGAGAAATGTCAATGATAGAAGCTACATTCAATGTTGGTGAAGCAATAAGAAAAAAAAAACAATCTAAACAGTGCCAAAGACAACAAAACATTTTAAAAGAAAGAATGCACCATTGAGGAAGAGAAAAGAGAGAAAGATAGACAGAATATAGATAAACAGATAAGTTAAAAGAGGGGAAGACAAATTGGAAGGAGATGAAGAAAAGGGTGAGAGGTGAAAACAAATATGTTTAAAAGAGAGGAGCAGACAAAGGTATGGGAAAAAAGAATGTGAGATGGAGAAGACAGAATGAAAAATTGGAAAGAGAAGGGAAGGAAAAGAATGTGAAATGGAGGTAGATAAGTTTGGAGAGGCAGGAAAAATAAAGGCAAAGAAAACAATGAAAACTAGAAAGAGTGGGAAAAGTGCAAGGTGGATGAGTTAGAATGACTAATTGAAAAGAGAGGGACATAAAAGAGAGATGTGTTTGAATGGGAGAAGGAAAATGGACAGAAATGATGAAGACAAAGAATGGGCATGAGGAAAGGGAAAGTGTCAGGCAGAGAATATAGAATGACATGATAAAAAGAGAGGAAAGAGTGAGAGATGAAGGCAGACAAGTTTGAAGGAGAGAGGTGAAAAAAAGGGAGGGAGGCAAAAGATAAGAATTTAGAAGGAGAGGGAAAAGAAGAAAACAAAAAAAATAAGACAAGAAAGTGAAATGTTGAGAATAATGTATTTTAATGAAGGGAAGAAATGGAGAGAAAGCAGTATGTGTGTGCATGTTTGTGTATATATATATATATATATATATATACACACACACACAGGGATGAGAGAAAAGACAGGTATGATGGAGGAGAGAGAGAGAAAAAAAAGTCAGGTGTGATAGAGCAGAGAGAGAGAGAAAAAAGTCAGGTATGATGGAGCAGAGAGAGAGAGAGAGAGAGAGTGAAAAAATAGGAAAAAATAAATAAAACACAAGAATAAGAGCAAATGAAAGATAGAAGAGAAAGCAAAAAGGTTAAGAGAAAAGATTGAGGGGGTGGACAAAAGAGGAAAAAAAAGTCAACTTGAGCTCTTGTTGGATATGGTGAGCAAAGTCGGTGAAGAGCTAACGCCCAAGAGTATGCAAAAGAGGAGATAGGAGATAATGCAGATGCCAGAAGCAAAAAGAAATACTTGTTCATCTTCTGCACAAAAAGGACAATAAATTCTTCACTTTCCAGTTAAACGACTCCTGTAATGCCATGTCCTACATTTACACACCTTTAATCTCCAACCCACAAGCAATTTGACATTAAAATCTGTAACAAACTCCTTTTTCATTTCTAACAACATTAGAAACCATTATTATTATTATTATCATCACTTTTTAACACACACTTTCTTTCATCTTCTAAGTTTTAGTAGTTTTACATAGATACACACACACATGTCAAATACTAGCTCACCTGAGAGTTAGCAATGCACACACACACACACATATCATGCCTAACAATATATTTATGAAAAGTTTTTTTTTTCTAAACCAAAATTAACAGAATTTATTATTTCTAGTAGATTACACAACGCAAACATATTATCTTATTATTTATCACCAAATTCTACAGCACTGAAACTATATATATATATATATATATATATACACACACACACACTTATAGATAAATAAACCCTGTTTTTTGATAAAAAATTAATTTCCTTCAAAATCAAAAATATCAGGATTTTATTTCTCTTGGGACATTATATAATAAAAATTAATATCATTACCAATTATTCATTACTAAACACTACAACATTAAAATCCTCTCTCTCTCTCTCTATATATATATATATATAAATAAAACAAATAACCCCTAAATAAGTTGGCCTCAAACAGTTTTTTCTTCTAAATCAAAAACACCAGGATTGCATAATTTCTAATGAAAATCCTAACTGATATTAAGCATCATTTATTATCAAAGATATACTATATAGTTCTCTCTCTCTCTCTCTCTATATATATATATATATATATATATATATATATATATATATATATATATATATGCTTTGCTATATTTATAAACAAAGACTGCTCAATATCAGTGATAGAGCACATGTAGATTTAAGTTATGACCATTGGTTGGATGATCACAATGGCAAAAAACTGACAGTCATCAAGTGCCATTGACTATGTCTATGCTGTTCTAACTTTTCATTCACATATATAACCAAAAGCAGTTATGATGTAATGGTTATCACCATAGGAAATGGACACAGCAAACAGAGTTCAAATCCTGGACTAAACTGTTTGTATTTCTCATAGTACTAATACTCTCTGAAAAACCAACCATTCTCCCTTCAGCTATGGGTAAATAGTAGAGTAGACGGGGCTCTTTAACCTTAGTATGGCAACCAGTCTCCAAGAAGAAAAACAGAAAAATATTCTATACATTTGCCTAGCTAATAGATGATAGGCTGGAAACTTCACGGCAGCTCTGAAATCCATGTCCTTGTATCAGACTTGATTTTACCCAAATCATTCCATCTAAAATTTTCATGGATCAGTTAAAATTGTAAGAGATACCCAGAGCATAAATCTTACAATTGCCAGCATAGATTAGTAAAGTTGATTTCTTTGGATTTGTTAGCACAGTGGTTGAAATGGTAAAATTGACAGCTGTTCTTGATCACACTCCATAGAGTAAGAAAAGTTAAGTCTTTCATCTACCACCAAGTGTGCCAGGAATTAAATGTGGGTAGGGTCTGCAGTCTGAGAGTTAGCTGGATCTTAGCCAGCAATGCGACATGCTCAATAGGTGGCTAATAAGTAATGCTGGTTCACAAAACTCATTGGAGACCTGTTCCCAGGAAGCAGGGGGATAAGAAATCAGTTCAGTTCTATCAAGTATCATATTTTCATCTTCTGCAAAATGCTAGGGAAACTTTAGAAGTGCCTTTAAAAGGTGACTTGGCTCTATACTGCTTATGTAGACAAGTGCAGTATGCTAATTAGGAGGCCCAGGTGATATAATGGTTATGGTTATAGTAGTCATAGAGAATGAACTTAGTTTAAATTCAGGACAAGGTTGTTTCAATTTCACTTTGTGTTAATACCCTTTGGGAAAGACATTAATCTATCTTGCCTCAGCCAGATATAGGGAAATAGAAAATTGATTGATCTTAACAGCATGTCAACCTGTCTAGGGTTGTTTTCTTCCTAGTATCATACTATTTGGGAAACTGGGGATCAATCCCAGGTCAAGCCATACCAAATACAAAAAAAAAAAAAAAGGTACTTGATACCTCCTTACTTAACACTCGGCATTATAAAGTATGGATCAAGGGCAAGTGAAACAATCCAGAGAAAGAAATAGCACACTCCCCTACACCTCAGTGTAGTAGCTACTGAAAAGAGAACCTTTAAGTTGCCCTCAACTACAGTCAGCCAACTTACTTATTATGCTATTTACAAACCTTAAGTTTCAGCATACAATTTCTATGTTGTATACAGGGTGTTTCAAAAAGAGTCAATATCATTTTATAATCTAATAACTTAACTAATTCTTTTTCAAATGATCTCAAATTTGAACAGTATCTTTAGAAAAACTCAAATTTGACGTTTAAATGTTTGATTTTTTTTCTTTTTTTGTATAGAAATGCTATTCACTGAAGGAGAAAAAGCATTTAAACATCAAATATAGAATTTTGCGTTGTTTCTACACATGCAGCTAAAATTTGAGATTATTTGATGTTATATTAGGCAGTGAATGCCCAATGTACAGGGTGTTCCAGAAAAATCAATATAATTTTGAAATCTAATAACTTGATCAATTCTCGTTCAAATCATCTCAAATTTTAACAGCATGTGTGGAAACAACTCAAAATTCTGTTTTCTTCTTCCTTTTCAGGTATAGAAATGCCATTCTCTGGGGGGGGGGAGATGTTTTATGCATTAGAATATGCTCAAACACAATCAAACAAAATATGCAACGAAAATTTGCGAAATAATTCTCTAAAAATGCACCAAGTGCAATGCAGATTTAGACATGGCACAAAATTCCAAAGAAGAAGGCTGTCTGTGCAGAGCTGATTTGATATGTGCCATGTCACAAATAGTGGGCATATTGAAAACTTGTGAAATCATGAAATCTACATACCTTCAAATATCTCATTCAAATCTTGATAAATAAATCTTTCTTTGCTCAACATTAGACCTGTTTAGTTTTATTAACTTAAACCATGTAGTTACTCAAATATTTACATCTCAAATGATATCAAAATTTTTGAAACACCCTGTATTATAAATGGAGCCTGGTAAAGAATTAATGAAAACATTACTGACAAAATTGAGCTATTTTGTGTATGACAGAATTATGTTAAAATTCACAATATGCCCCTTTCATAGGCAATCAGAGCTTAAAATTGATATTATCAGCAATGGGTTTATCATTAGTTGACTTGATATTCTAATTCAGCAGAAGGCAATATAGCAATTTTTCTTTGATAAAAACAATAAAAAAAAAAATAAAACCTCTGGTAAGAAATTATCAAGAGAAAAATCAGTTGTTAAAAAAATAAAAATTTTTAATACATATATATTTGAAAAATCTTCTCAGAATATGAAAAACTTACATTTGAACGTTTGCCTTTTTTTTTTTGCTTCTAAATTCTTGAATTATATGATTACAATTGAAAATTATCATCTGAATTGGATTTCATTAGATCTGTCCTTATTGATAATAGATATCCTGAAGTAGAGTTGTTGGACCATTTTAAATTTAAAAAATCTAAATTCATAAAAATCTTTTTTTAATTTAAAACACAGGCAGATCATCATAGCAGTCAAATTTGTGCATATGAAAAACAGTTCATATTTTCATTTCATTTATTTAAAAACATACAAAAAAGGAAAAATTTTGTTACTTCCTCTCTCCTACCTTCTAAAAGGTATTATAATTGGTACATTCTATTAATTTGGAGCTCTATTAGCAGAAACTTAGAATATGCTGACTGTATCCCTCTGCAGAGGGGTAAGACTCCACCACCACTCAAAAGGGTGCCTTGGGTATGTCACTAACCTGCAGCTGATGGTGAGGAATGTGGTGTACCACTTCATTGCCATTACTCCCCAGCCTATCCTAACCTCAAGTGGTAGTACCTGTTGGGGTCCTATCTTAAGGTCAAATAGATCTGTTTAGAAATTATTTGTATTTGATATGACAGTATGCATAAAAAGATTTTTTTAAACTGTTAAGAAACAACTGCACAATAAATGTAAATATGAGTGTACAATAGATACAATTCTTTAACTGTGAAGTATAAAATAACCCTAAATTGGTTGACATTCGATCAAAATCAATCACTATTAATTTGAAAAGCTTTTAAGTGTCAGAAGAAAGACCTTTAATGATCAATACAAGAAGTTAAAATGAATCCACTATTAAACTTCTGTACCACAAAACATCTGATTATAATTTTATAGCCCCTTTCAAGAACAGGGAGATCTGCTGCATGAGCAACTGCTAGTTTTCCACATGACTGACAAATGTTAGATGACAACAGTATTATGCCATTTACAAACCTTAAGAAATATTCAAAAGCTAGAAAAAGGCCCCTAAGGATGAATAAAAAAACATGTTTTAATGAATTGACTATTTTCAGTTGATTACAATTTTATAGCCTCTTTTTGGTAGAATTATTCAAGGATCAGATACATTGAATTCACTAACAATAGCATGTGATATATGCTGGGTATTATTACTCTATGGCAAGAAGCAAAATTAGAATAGATAATTTCATAAGGGAATCCATTCTTGTCTTCATTTTTAAAAGCACCAATATAAAAGATCAACTGTTGAGATGTTTTTAAGTACTTAAATTTGCCTTAAAAAAGATTTAATTAAATTTCTTTAAAAGATCAATAGATTAACTCTTTCCAGATTTAATTCATTTTTTATTGTTTTACCAGATTTAAGATACTTGTATAAAGACTCATTGGCCTAATGAGTAGAGTGTTTGCCAATGGTCTGGGAGACCAGGGTCCAATCCCAGGTCGATTCATATCAAAGACTCAAAAAACGGTACTTGGTGACGTTTTACTTAACACTCAGTATCATAAGGTATGAATCAGGGAATGGAGTAGCGCCCTCTCCTGCACTTTGGTGTAGTAGCTATTGAAAAGGAGCCTTTGGATCACCCTCAACTAAGGTTGCCAACTTTACTTATAAAGACTGACTTTTGAAAGAGTAATTTTTCAGCAAAAAACAAGAGGGCAATATCCAATACATTAGTAATAATTTTATAAGATTGAAACATAATGGGCAGAACAAGGAGCAACTCTTGGCTTCAAAAGCTTTTAAAATGGCTGAAGGCATTCATGGTGTAACAGTTATCATTGTAAAAAATTGACACAGTGAACAGAGTTCAAATCCTGAACTAGGCTGTTTGCATTATACATAGTGCTAATACCCTTGGGAAAGATATGATTGGTTGGTTGGGTCTTATGGCATATCAACCTTTGTAGGTTATTTAATGCCAAATTGAGATGTAAATATTTGAGTAACTACATGGTTTAAGTTAATTTTATGTAATAATCAGTTCTATTTAAAACAATTCAATTTAGCATGAGTACACAGTTTAATTGTCAAAAACATTTCTATTTCAAACTATTCAGTTTATTAAAACAGTTATATATAACAAGTAAGTTTAGAGTAAGTACAGTTTCAATGTCAAAAACAGTTCAGTTTGAAACAATTCAGTTTAGCATAAGCACGCAGTTTAAATGTAAGTACAGTTTAATTGTGAAAAACATTTCTATTTTGAGCTATTCAGTTTAGTCAAGCAGTTCTAATTCAGTTAATTCAGTTTAATATAAGTACAGATTTTGTTTCCACACAGTTAAATGTCAAAACAGTTCTATGTTTAACAATTCAGTTTAGTGTAAATACAGTTTCAATGTCAAAAAAATAGTTCTATTTCAAATAATTCAGTTTAGCATAAGCACACAGTTTAAATGTAAGTACGGTTTCAGTTTAGCATAAGCACGCAGTATAAATGTAAGTACGGTTTACTTTTCAAAAACATTTCTATTTCAAGCCATTCAGTTTAATCAAACAATTCAGTCTAGCATAAGTATGCCGTTCATTCTATTTAACCAATAGATAGGACTATCAGGTGCTACCACGCCAGGCCAGAGTGAACCTGGGAACAATGGCAATGAAAGGGTGCTCCGTATTCCCCAAAGCCCCAGCATTACTGGGACCTCACCATTAGACTTGTTTAGTGTCATATCCAGGACACTCATTGGGAGGGGTCTTACCCCTCTGCAGAGGTGGAAAGATATGAATCCAACTATTCTCCCTTCAGCTATGAGTAAATAGTAGAGCAGACTGGCTCTTTAATCTTGGTATGACAACTGATCGAGAAGAAGGAAAACTCCAAATTCAAACTAGTTAAACTTTGTTTTAAAAATTAAACTTGTGTGCATCCTGCTTGGATGCAGGAGTTGAGTAAATATAAACACTTACCTTCAAAAAAATATTTCAAGGATTAATGATTTTGCGATCATAAATCAAGACTTGACTATGTATTAATTTAAATCTGAAATAGATTGATTGATTGATTGACTGAATGATTTTAATAGCATGTCAACATAAACTGTCTAGGGTCATTTTATGCCTAGAAGTTGGAGAATCAGGTTCATTGTATGAGGTGCATACAATAAGTTTCCAGACTTTTTTCGTATGGGCACTTTTATTGATAGTACACACATGAAACTCTAGTCCCCTTTGAAGTAATCTCCTCCGGCTAAAATGCATTTGTTGCACCATTCCAACAACTTCTGGAAGGCCCCATGGAAGTCCTCTTGTGAGAGCGCATCAAAGACCTTCATCACAGCCTCTTTCATCTCCTCAATTGTCTCATAACAAAAGCCTCCCTCACAGACTCCGTGCCTTCCTTGAATCTCTTATGCCACTCAAAAACTGATGCTCGATTCATGCAAGATGCTCAAAAAGCAGTCTGAAGCATTCCATACATTTCTGTGGCATTTTTTCCAAGTTTAAAACACAATTTTATTGCATATCGTTCTTCTAAAGTGTCAGACTGCATTTTTGAAATTCACCAGCTGTGACAACCAGGCTTTAGTAGGGTGTATTCCAATTCCTGCTGTAGCTGTTCATTTGAGCCTGAAATCATAAAAATTGTTCAGTCATCTCATAAGATGTATAGCAATAACATACTGAATTTTCAAGAGCCTACGACAATTTTAAATGCCTATACAAAAAATGTTTGGAAACTTATTGTATGCTCCTCGTACATTCATATTTACATTTTTTCAGAAGTTATTTCTTAAGACTATTTTTTGCACACAATCTTATTAAATAATTTTTAAACAGATCTATTTGACCCAGGTACTCCCAGTGGACCTGGTTGTAATAGCAATTAAGGAGAACTCCATATTACCTAGGACTGTAGTCTCAACATCAGATGCAGTTTAGTGCCACAGCCAGAACACCCCTCTTTAGAGGGAGGGGATCTTTACCCTTCCACAGGATATAAAATCAGGTGATTCTAAGTCCCACCAAAATGGCTCTATAGATTACTGATTCTGTTACTGTAAAGGCTATAAAAGTTTGACTTATAAGTACATTTTGATTTAAATTCAAAATAGATTTGAAATAAATTTATATAGGGTTTTTTCTAAGACCAATTGGTATTTTTTCAGATATGGTGATAAACACAACGCACTCATTTGTCTGGCTAATCTCTGAGGAAAGCATAAAAGAAAAATAATTAAAATACTGCATTGTTTGATAGTAAAACAAGAATGTCAAAAAGCTCTTCTGTCTTGATTACTGCTTAATAGTAAAACCTATGCCAATTAACAAATGTCACATGTGACATGAAATATTTCAAAATGCACATATTAACATTAATTCCTTCTGGATACAAACATAATTATAACCATATATTCAAATACAGACATACAGCGAAAGATAAATATAAGTTTATTAATAGAGTCAGTCTGCAAATGGTTTAGCTTCAAGAAATATAATCATGACAGGAAACAGATGTCCTCTTTTCCAAAGTGTTTTTTGTCGGTGGAGGGGGTAGTCAGTAAATATTATTTGACTTTGATGCATAACTGTTAAATGTGCAACAAGAAGCTTGCATTTGCGCATATGCTGGCTTCCAAATCACTCCAAGTAGAGGCACTAACACTGGAGTTTAATTTGTACGGACAAATAAAGTAGAGTTTATAACAGTAAAGATGTTAATCTGCACATGTTTGTAGGTGAACACATGCACAGATATGAGCATATATATATATTATATATACACACACACACACACACACACACACACAGAGGAATCAGTACTTATGAGAAGGCATTTCAGTAGAGATGAAAGAAAGGAAAAAGTACATATATAACTGTAATTTGAGAAGGAAGGTAGCAACCAAGAAGAAGAAAAGTGTTGTAAGAAGAAGATGGAGAGCAAAAGAGTATGGGAATGCCTCACCCCTAAGAGAATGGGAGGAGAGATGAAGGGGTAGGGAAGAAAGCAAGATATAAGGATAAAAAGCTGGTGAGAAAGGTAAGGCTCCCCTCCCTCCAAAGAGGGGTGTTCTAGCTGTGGCATATATGTACCTACTCAGGCGACTGTCTATTCCTAACTGAAACTGTAGTATCATTAAGTTTTAACTGGTATTTTTAAGTGGATGAACCCTTTAGATCCAAATTCAAACAGGTTTGGTAACTTTGTCTAATGGTATATCAACTTTTGTGAGTTATTTAATGCCAAAGCCATCCTTGTAAAAGGACAGTAGTGGTACTATTAAACTCTTAGCTTGGGTGGGGTAAGGAGTTTTATACCTTTCCCAAGGGTACAAGTCTGAAAGTGAACATAATAGCCAGACTGGAGTTTGAACTTGCTTACTATCATTTTTCAGCGCAGCACATTAACCATGATGACACAGGGATGTTCTCTCCCCATCACTCTCACACACAAAAAAAATTTAAACAGGTGAAAAATATTTATAACTCAAAATAAAACTTGAAAAGCTTTCAAGAGATTTAAGCTGTCCACTTTTGCTCTGAATGTGACAATGATTATGTTTTAACTTGCTGAAGTAGCCATCTATTGTGCATAAGAGGTTAAAATATGGTTTGGTTTGGTTACTTTTATGGTATGTCAATCTCTTGGTTAGATTTTTAGTGTTGGTGTCTTTTTTGGATTGTTTACAAGCAATTATATTGCATGTAATTAATAAATTTAAATAAAATAAATAAATGCAAATAACTAGCCGTAAAGAAAATAATTTGCATACAGTTATATAGTTTCAAGTATTCCTATCTAATACTAATAATTTTCAAGCAATTACATGATTTCAAGAGGGGGCGTGCTTAGTATAATGGTCACCATCATAGGGTTCTTCAGCCTTGGTTAAGTAACCAGTCTAAGAGAAGGAAAACTCTGAATTCAAACCAGCTTTACTCCACTTTAAAATTGAACTAGTATCATATCTTTCCCATGGTGGAAGAGTTGGGTAAATACACATGTGGTATCAAGTCAGAATTCCTTTTTAATAATAATCATTTGTTTGCACACAGTTATATAGTTTCAGGTATTCCTATCTAATACTAATCATTTTCAAACATCTATTTGATCCACAGATGGGACTGTAACAGGTACAAGAACTTCAAGTTAGTATGGGCCTGGGAGTAATGGTAATGAAGCAGTAACTCCACGCTCTTCAGAAATGGAGCCTCACCACCAGATGCAGTCTGTGTTTTATCCAGGACACCCCTTTGATCGGTGAGTTTCTGGTCTTACCCCCTCTGCAAAAGATGCAGTTAGTGTATGATAGACCACACCAACAGAGTGAGTTGGTAGGAAGACACATACAGGAGAGTCATTGGAAAGATGGAATATGACTATGAAGTGAGTTTGAATCTCACTAAAGAATTCATTATACATAAATATACAACCTCTGTCCCATAATAGCTGTTACAGTAGCATATACATTTCATACACAAAATGCAACAACTATTATGGGACAGAAGTAGCATATATATATATATATATATATATATATATATATATATATATATATATATATACATACACAAACCTCTCCGTATAATTAGAATGTGACACAAGGTCAGTTTTTTTAAGCAGAGTTTAACAGTAATGAATTCAGAGTTTTCCTTTGATTGGTTTCAATACTAAGGTTAAACTGCCCAGTAGACCCTACTATTTGTCCACAGCTGGAGGGAGAACAGTTATATTTATACCTTTTCTCAAAGGCATTAAGCACTATGTGATATGCAAAAAGAGTTGACTTGGATTTGAACTCAGGTTGTCATATCCATTTCCCACAAGAATAACCATTACACCACAGGTACCTACAAAGGAAGTAGTATATATTACATGGTGAATTCAATAAGTTTGCAGACTTTTTTGGTATAGCATTTAAAATTGTCGTAGACTCTTGAAAATTCAGTATGTTATTGCTATACATCTTATGAGATGACTGAACAATTTTCATGATTTCAGGTTCAAATGAACAGCTACAGCAGGAATTGGAATACATCCTACTAAAGCCTGGTTGTCACAGCTGGTGAATTTCAAAAATGTAATCTGGACATGAGGACACTTTAGAAGAACGATATGCAATAAAATTGTGTTTTAAACTTGGAAAAAATGTCACAGAAACGTATGGAATGCTTCCGACTGCTTTTCGAGCATCTTGCATGAATCGAGCACCAGTTTTTGAGTGGCATAAGAGATTCAAGGAAGGCACGGAGTCTGTGAGGGATGATGAGAGGTGTGGAAGGAGTAAGGAAGTCAATACACCACAGTTGATTGGCCAAAGGGTTAGGGTTACTATGTTGAGGTTTTAAGGGAGTTCAGGAAGAGATTCCGTCGGAAGAGGCCAGCATTCTTCAAATCAGGTCAGTGGCATTTCCACGAGGACAATGCACCAGTCCACAACTCCATTCTTGTCACAGACTATTTGACCAAGATGGGAATCAACTAGTTCCTCACCCTTCCTATAGTCCAGACCTTGCCCCCTGAGACTTTTGGTTATTCCCTAAGCTCAGAGGCCGTTGTTATGAGACAATTGAGGAGATGAAAGAGGCTGTGACGAAGGTCATTGACATGCTCACACAAGAGGACTTCCATGGGGCCTTCCAGAAGTTGTTGGAACAGTACAACAAGTGCATTTTAGCCGGAGGAGATTACTTCAAAGGGGACTAGAGTTTCATGTGTGTACTATCAATAAAAGTGCCCATACGAAAAAAAAAGGCTGGAAACTTATTTAAGGATCCTCGTATCTGCACGAATATAGATGGTGCAATTACCTATGTACACACCTACACATGATAAAAAGTAGGACTTGAAACCTGAAGTTGGTGTTAAAATTGTTTTTATTTCCCATGTAACATTTCACTCTTCATATGAATATTTTCAAACAGTGTTGGAAAGGTTTTGAAACACTGAAAAAGATACTTTTTCCAGTAATGTTTAAATATGTCCCCATTATGAAGACCGAAAGCAATTTTAGCACTAACTTAAAGCTTTTACATCCTATTTTTTATCGTTTTATATGATATATTCAATATAATAATCACATACAGGTATGTATAGATATTACAATCACTATTTTGTTTTTTTTATTACACACATATATACACACACACACACACACACCAATGGCAGACTAAAAATCATTTAGGCCCCTAAACCCATTTGGCCCTACCTCTCATCCATATTTGTATTCACTCATTCTCCTTGCCATAGAGAGGATATTACACAAAGTAAATTTTTCAGCTGAGTAAAGCTGGTTTGAATTCAGAGTTGTTCTCCTAAACTGATTTCCAACCCAAAGTTAAAAAAACAGTCTACCCTACTATTTATTCAAAGCTGAAAAGAGAATATGTTCCTGTCGTTCCCATGGGCATTACTGCAAAGTGAAATACAAACTGCCTCATCCAAGATTGATATTTCATTTCCTATGATGATAATTGTCCCATTTCATATTTGTGTGCGTAATTTTTATCAGACATTTGTTTCAAAAGCTCCATTATTCAAAAAATATACAGAAATCTATTACAGTGTTTATTTCCAGTACAACTCAGTCCAATTACAACATATCTATCAGATTATATTCACAGAAGAGTAGAGGTCTGTAACATTAAAACATTTCAGCTATATCACATCGATTCATTCGAGGCCAAAATGAAAATGAGACTTCAGCTACTTGAGCATTGTCCAATTATCCGATTGCTCACTGTCCTTTACACTGAGAAAACTACTATTAAACATATGTGATTTTGTATAAAACAAGAAACCTTATATCTGAATAAAACAGATTGACAAGAGTTTAAAAATAAATAAAATAAACATTGAAATAATTTTCAAGTCTCCTTCATCTATAAAAAAAAAAAGAAAAAGAAAAGAAAAGTATAGAATTTCAAAAGTTGAAATTTGCCTTTGGAAGCAGATGATTGAGTAGTAGTAAAAGGTAGGGAGACAACTCATGAGAAATCCTGTGGCTCTGATGACTAAAACATTTTATCCCCTCAAAAAGGAAGAAATAAATATGTAAACTAGAAAAACAAGCGATGCATGATTGTTGCCCCCACTTATGAAAGTGCATTCTCCAGAAAGATGACAGACTGCACTGGAGATCGACAGACTGATCCAAAACAGCCCTCAATTGAGAAAGAAATAACTGGGTGCCTACTTATACAGATTACATTGCACAGATTTTACAAATACTGAATGGAAGGAAGAACATCATTACTGTAGTTAGAAGTCGTTTTTTTCTTCAGATACCATGAAAAGGTTTGTTGGACTTGCCCAGAAAAAAAAACTATACATCTAACTTGTTAGTTTTTGGTCCTTAGGAACAAAACTTGTGGAAAAGCACAATTACTTACATTTTCAAAATACAGACCATAACCAATCTGAAAGCACTTTACCAAGTGACCACAATATAAAAGAAGCATAGATTTACAAACTAATACTATTAGCTCTAATATATTATAATACTACCCCTGGCAAAAATGAGGAACTTAACACATTCAGAGGATGTTCACTTAGGGGTTTTTTTAACAGTAAATAAACAAATATCAGATAAGATGCAAAACATTTTTCATTCAATAGCTGAACTTTATGACTTCATAAAACATACCTTAAAAAATAAAATAGACTATACTAAATTAATCAGATTGATGGTATAATTTTTTTTCCTAAGCCATGCAGAGGAAATTATTATGGAATAACTCAATACTGAGACAAAAATTTATGGAATTCATTAATAAAAAAACCCAAAGTGAACATCCTCTCTGTGTTAATTCTATAATTCTTGCCTGGGATAGTAGTTACATTTGTGTGTGTGTGTGTGTGTGTGTGTGTGTGTGTGTGTGTGTATATATATATATATATATATATCAAAGACTAGATCTAATGACTATTATGGGAGAGAGAGAGTAACTATTCCTGTTGTATTTTCTAATTTCAATAACTTACAATGCTGTATTTTCCAACCAAAAATCATTGAATCTGGTGTCAAAATAACAAGAAATTTCCTCTTAAAATTTTCCAGCATGTGAAAAATTGGAATCAGAAACAACATAGCACAGTGCGAGAAATTCAACTACAGTCACACACAGTAATGAAAGGTTTAACCAACCAACATGATCTCCTCTTAGTTCTGTGTTGTATCAACAAATGTCAATTGTAAGAACTCAAAAAGAGAAGCAGCATCTAGAGTATCTGATAGAGACAGATAGACAAGCAGGCAGGCAGACCCAAGGAAACAAATGCACCTTTTGTTTTCTGTTTCAATCCTCAGAAATTTATTCAATGGGCAATCAGCAAGAAACCAAACGTCCAAGTCATGTCCAAGCAGCTGCAAACACACTCAAAATGAGAAATGCAATAACATGAGAACATGCAAATCCCAGGAGGAATACTAGATTTCTCTTACAATAGATTTGGGCAATGTGAATGCACAATTTACAAGGCTTAAGAGAGGAGTAGACCAAGTTTTTCTGAGAGAACATAAAAAGAGACCCAGACATGCTATTGTCATTCAAGCAGGAATGAATCCAAGTATTGCTCTTCTCTTTATGCATCACTGATCAGCAACCAATCAGCTGAACACAATGCACATCTGACTGACCATGTCATCAGGGCTTTTTGTCATTCATTTCCATCTTTGATGATTAGATGCTCAGAGCCTAACCACATATTAAATATGTCCTGAATGAAGATAATGTTTGTGAATCAAATATATATATATATATATATATGCATGTATGTATTTCTTATACAAGAGAAAGAAATAATAAATCAATAAAATCTATAGAGTGGTTATCAAATTTTTTTTATTTTTTATTACACATTTATATTTTTCTAAGTGGGTTTTGATCAAGTGTTCATTTTGTTTATATTCAGATTTAGATAATGCTAATTTTAAAGGGAATGATGATGATCATCATAATCGAGGCATGCTAATAGCATGGATTCTCTTGACTCTCTCACCATCCATCCCTATTAGACATTGCTCTTAGCAAGTCTTCTAGACAGTATGTAGTGTCCACACACAGCTGATGAATGTAAGTTTTTGCTAGTAAGCCTACACTAGTGTATCTATGTGTCCATAGGAAACTATCACTTATGAGTTTGTCCTTACTTCTCTAGCAGGTCTTGCTCGTCTGACTTAGATAGTTTGCAAGATGAAAGGAAAGTGGCTGTACAATAGCCGTTTTGAAGGGTGCTAGACATTCATTATTTCACACAACTTAACCTTGTTTTCAGTACAAAAATAATAGTTTCTGCTTGACTGTTTTTGATACCTAACAAGGTCAAAGGATGGAACATTCTAGAAAACCTCCCCCTAAATCTTCACAATAATATAGAACACTTTAGAAAGACAAGTTTGAACAAGAAAAAAAAATAGATCATTTTAGAAGGCCTAATTCATAACAAAAATAGCAAAAGATGATTGAATACTTATGAATTTTTATAAGTCTATGCATTTTTTTTTAAGATTTTAAGTTTTAGAAAAAAATCTTTATATCACTTGAATAGTTTTTGAATACAAATAATGGCAGGTGTTGATTGACCAAATATAGAAAGGCACTTGTAACAGACCATGAAAAATGGTTAAGGCTTTCAAAACAGACTTCTCTGGACACTCTTGCACTGTGACATCAGTGATTAACAAATGATGTCACAATGCAAGTCCAATGCATGGCCTCCAAAACCATTAAATTTGGCCTTTCACTGCCTTATCAAAAGACTTAGTAAAATCTCTTATCTGCACTATAGAACCTAATATCTCAATGCTTTCTTTAAAAAAAAAAAAAAAAAAAAAAAAAAGGAATTCTGAAAGAATCATTAAAAGTTTTTCTCTTTTAATCTAGCATAGATTAATTGAATTTGGACTATGTAAACATACTAAAATTTAGAAATCAAATATGTGTTTACCTAACCCCTCTCCTACAAGCAGGATGTAACAAAAAAATCAGTTTTTAAGTAAAGTAAAGCTGGTTTGAATTCAAAGTGTTCCTTCTCCTAAACTGGTTGTCTAACCAAAATTAAGTACCCTGCCTACCCAATTATTTACCCATAGCTTTTTTCTAGGGTACAAAGGAGAGGAGGGAAGAGACAGAAAAAACAAGGTTGGTTGGTTAGTTTGCTTATCTAATGCCAAATCCTATATAAATATATGATTTGTAAATGCATACTTTTGTAGAAGACATTTTTAAAAGAGCCAAAGGTTATTTGTTGGCACACAGTTAAATGGTTTTAAGGATATTTATCTAACACTAATAATTCTATTTAATATTATTCATTTGTTTGCACACAGTGTTAGAGAAAAATTCAAAGGTAATCTTATTTTTTAAAAGTTAGAGCTAATTTGTTTCCACATGAGTATTGCTATTGTTTGCTCACAGTTAATGGATTTCAAGTATTGTTATCTAACACTAACAATTCAATAGTCATTTGTTTACACACAATGAACTGGTTTCAAGTATTGCTATTTAACAGTAATAATTCTATTAAAGACTTCATCCAGTTGCACACAGACAAATGGTTCAAAGTATTGCTATATAATACCAATAATTGAATTTTTGCACAGAATTCAACACTTTCAAGTATTGCTATTCAACTAACAATTTTATTCAACATTACTCATTCATTTGCACACAGTTAAGCGATTACAATGTTATCTAACACTAACAATTCAATAGTCATTTGTTTGCACATAGATAAATAGTCAAGCAGTTCTATTTGACCCATAGATGGGACATAATCAGGTACTAACACTTCTAGTACTAGTGGGCCAGGGAGTAATGTCAATAAAGAGGTACTTCACATTCTCCAAAGTTCCAGGACTGGAGCCTCCAGTTAAATATCATATTGAGGGCACTTAACCTTCTCCAGAGATGCAGTTGGAGTATTCTACTGCCCTAGCTGATTGGGCTTGACAAAGTTAAGTGAAATCTAACTCCCCTATACTCATAAATAAAGGGAATGCATTTTGTTGAACCTTTGTTTGCAGCCCAACACGTTATACTGGAGTTATATCCTTCATTTTGAATAGGAGCGCCTGTAACTGTAGCAAAAACAAAAAGATGAAATGATATTCCTATCACGGTCATGGTGGTCAGATTTATTTGTAGAACACAGATGCACAGGTGGAAAAGGTTTCTTTTTTTATGCTCTTGGTGTAAGGATTTTTTTCTCATGACATAACTCCTCACAAAGCCCACAGAAGAAAATAACATATCAACCAGTTTTAAAAATTTATGAAATAAAAGATTTGATTAAAAAAACAAAATCCATATATAACACTGCTTCCAGTATACTGATATTATAGGTAAAAGACTGATCACCCTTGAATATAGCTGTACACTTGGTAAAATGCAGTGAGCAGAAGTGAAAAAAATAAGTTAAAAACAAACCCTTGTAATAAAGACTAACAAATGTGCTAATTTCAGGTTGGTGGAGTAATGGTTAGTGAGCTACAATGACTGATTAATTACTACTGAGTAGTGAATTTGACGCTCGCAAGCCTCCCATTACCTGTGGCCTTGTGCCAGATCTAAGTTATGCTTAATTTTTTTTTTTTTAGGCCTATGTATCAGATTAAGTAAAAATTAGCATTATAATTCAGTTTTTGAGTTTTAAAAAACCTGAAGTACCATGTGTGTAACCTGGAATACCATTTCTGCCATTGCTTAAGGAAAAACAGATATACTGGGTTCGTCATTGTTATTTGTTAAAAGAAAAAAAAAGGTGATAGGTCTTTCATGAGCTAATATCTGACAGGAATCTGGTGTCAGATTTATTAGTTATCTTACTGAGCAATTGTAACACTTAGTAAACAATAACTTACAGTTTATATCTCAAGGTCAATATTATTCAAAAATAAGAATTACTACCCACAGGCTCTTCAGGCAATACACAAGTTCATAAAGCAAAGTCTTCAAGAAAATAAGTTTGGAGGACACCTTCAGCAAAGTTTTTGAAATAGTTTGTCTATTTCCTGATGAAAAAATTTAGACATACTTACTATAATATATATCAGTGGCAACTCAAAGTCATCAGCATTACTCTGGCCCATACCTTAACATAATTTACATAATGTAGAATTTAGAATATAAAAATTTTAGCATCCAACTACATTTTTTAATACAATTCATCAAATCTCTATATCTGTAAAGGTTTGCAAAACTGATACTCAACAATGGAGCATTCTATAAAAATCAAAACAATATCTTCTCTTTATCAGCTGTATTTTTCAAAAATGTTTTTGACCCAGGTTGCGCACCTGTCTTAGTTGATACTCAAATCTCTGATATGAACAACTCAATGTCTGGGTCAGGAGAACCATTTATAAATGCACACAATCACACACAGAACATAGATGAGACTTGAATCTTTTGGGCCCAATTATTAAATTTCCTTCATAATGTTATAAGAAAAAAATTATTTACTGTCAAAATTTAGCAGTTGAATTGAAACAAAAACCTATTCTTTGAAAAACAGTAAAAAAGATTTGAGATTTTTTAAGATTATTCTAATTATTTCAGCTAGAAAACTACTAGTCTAAATCATCATATCAGGATTTCATTTGTTTTTTGGGTTTGATTTTCACGGGCCCATAATCACTAGCCATGTTATTATTTATCTAAATCAATATTTTAGAATAAAACAAAGCTATGAAAATTATTCAGTCAAAATAATTGTTCATGATGGCTTGATTGGGTTTTATGGCATATCAACCTTTGGAGGTTATTTAATGCCTAATTCTCTTTGTAGATATATTAAATATATAGGATTTGTAAACAAATAATTTGTAGTAACATTTTTAAATGAGCCAGAGTTCATTCGTTTGCACACAGTTGAATGGTTTCAAAGTATTGTCATGTAACACTAACACTTTCATTTAACATTAATCAAATGGATATACATATGATCTGTAAGTGAATAGTTTGTAGGTAATTTCATTCTTGAAAATGTCAGAGCTAATTTGTTTCCACACATTTTAATATTGTTATCTAAAACTAAAAATTCTATTTACTTTTTAATCATTTGTTTGCTCACAATGAAGTGGTTACAAGTATTGCAATTTAACTGTAATAATTCAAGACTATTCATTCATTTGCATACAGTCAAATGGTTCAAAGGATTGCTATGTAAAACCAATAATTCAATTTTTAAACACTTTCAAATATTCCACACTAAAAGTTTTATTTACACACAGTTAAATGGTTTCATGTATTGCCTTGTAATAATAATTCAATTTTCACACACAGTTATAGGATTTCAAGTATTGTAATTCAATACTAATAATTCAATTAAACATCAGCCATTTTGTTTACACATGGTTATCTGCACAAACAGCTCTATTCAACCCATAGATGGGACCCTATCATGTACTACCACTCCCAGTCATAGCGGACCTGGGAGTAATTATAATGAAACAGTATTCCACATTCCCTAAAGCTCCAGGTCTGGAGCTCCACCATCTGATAGTTTTGTGCCATATCCAGAACACTTGTTGTTGGTGGTGGTGGTGGGGGGTTTATCCCCTTTGCAAAGATGCAGTTGGTATATTCTACAGTCCCAGATGACTGGGCTGGTGATGATTTGAGTCAGGATTTTGATTTCAACCAAAGTCAAGGACAGATTACTTATTCAGAGAGAATTTTTATTGCTTTGAAATGGATTGATTTGAGAGAATAGCTCTTCAGTTTGGCACCAAAAAGCCCTACCCGCAAAGTCACCAATGATAAAATATCTGGCAATGTAGTAGAGAAATACGAATGAAAAAAAACAAAAAACAAATGAGTTGTTGGAATTCATTTTTAAGTATGATGACATGTTTCCCTATATGACTTCATCAGCTACTACAAAATTGCTTTTAGAATTATAAATAACCTGATGATATAAATCATGAAAACAGATATTAAGCATCAATTGCTTGAGAGTATTTGAATTGAAAATTAATCACACACAAAACAGATTTTTATATTAAAAAATACAGAAACAACTGATAGTCAGCTATCTGTTTCCATGATTATTTACATTAAAGTTTATCATTGTAAATATAATTTTTTTTTAAATCAAATAGATTAACATGGCTCTCCCACCCAACAAATGCATTCAAAGCAGAATGTCTTGAACCTTCCACCTAGTCGTGCCCTCAGGAAAGCCATAAGCACTGAGCTCTCACCTTGGGTGGAGCATCTGTGCCACAACTTAGTTGACCAACTTCAGAAAACCTGTCTTTAACATTAGGGAGGAACCAGACAGTACAATTGTTTCTCCTGTATCATTAAACTGTCTCATTAGGAACAATGAGTGCAAGTTTAAGCGTAAATGTCTAGTTTGAAAATTTCTAATCAAACACTCAAGGCAACAGGAAGAGACAGACTTTCTAGAAAGAAAAAGCATCACTGTAAACAAGTTGTGCTTACTTAGATTTGCATGAAAAGTACCAAGTCTCAAATATGCAGGAGACCAAAAACTTGAGCCAGCTTAAGAGATCCTTCTAAAAACTGGGTTGCTTTAGCTCAATTAGGTAAATGTATATGCTGATTGTAGACACTAGAAATTAAACTTAGAACCTCAAGAGTAAATATTTTAATTATACCATAAAATGGAGGCATTCTAATGAAGGTAAAGGTCATTTTCACTGATCAGTTTAGTAGTTTACTTGATGAGTGTAATAATTTCAATTTGATGGACTACTTGTACTGTACTAAGCTGGACTACTTGTACTGTACTAAGCTTGGCTGCCTTGCATCGTAAAATAATTAGTGGGCTAATCTAAGACAATTTCTACTCAGCAGTTCAATCTTCACTGAATGCCCCATACTTGTGACCTTACACCAGATTGATTTCAAAGGTATGACAACAGGTCTGAGGTTATTTTATGCCTAGAGGTTAGGGAAGTGTGTACATTGTACATTTATATTTACATTTTTTGTGCAGTTTCTCAAGAGTTTTTGCACATGATATTGAATATTCCAAGCTAATACAAATAATTTGCAAACAAATATATTTGACCCATAGATCAGACTAACAAGTACTACCACTCTGGGTTAAAGTGGAGCTGAAAGTAATGGCAATAGTAATATGGTGATATTTATCCCCATAGCTAGGGGGATAAGGGGTAACATACCTTTTGCAAGGGTATTAGTCCAAAAGTAATAGTGCAACTCTAGTTTGAACTTACTCATTACAATGTTAGTGTCCAGCATAGTAGCCACTATGTCAGAGGGACTCTCCTACTTACTTCTGAGTTATTACCCCTTACTCAGGAGTCCAACCTGAATAATCATGAGAAGTGACATGAATACGAGATTATAAAAAGACCTACTAAGGAAGGAGATTTTCATTAGAGAAATTTGCCAAGCAAAGCTAGCTCATTTTGTTCTGAATTGGTTGTGTGTTATATTACTATAAACTAGCTGTGTGCTATCTTGCTACAACCCAACAGTGTGCTATTTGGTTGACAGAAAAGCTGTGGCAAAAACAGAAACACTACATTATCATATAAAACTCACAGAGGAGTAGAACACTTAATATAATTCAACATTTTTCTAAAATCTAGAATACAGCTCACTTAGATGAATAGAAATACAGGGGCCAGTAAGGTGAGACAAAAAAAGCAACTTCAGAAATTTAAACCACCATGATATACATATATATGGTGTGCTTGTTTTACAAATCAATGCAAGAGTAATAAATGCCATACTAAGTGAGTGTCTTACTACTGTGCTGTTGCCTCAGTTAAAGTTAACCCTTAATACACTAACATGCAGATACTGAATTAATTTCTTAAAATTGGCTGAAATTAACCTCCCCAAGTTATGTACACAAATAATAACAAATAACTATTCATATCAATTATTTATTGTAATCATATATACTTTGGTTCACATAAAATCAAACATTTTCATTTCATTGTACATATAGTCACTAAGTATCATAATAAAACTATGTTTTTTGGGTAAAACCCATCAAATTTAATATCAGAATGAGAATTACCAAAGTACAAATCAAAGAAATAATCTTATGCCATCTTTCTTTGCTGTAGAAATTAAAGTTTTGCTCTCATTCTAAATTTAAAAATGCACTCCACAAACTGGTGATATAAAATACAAATCATATACAAATCAGTACTTGTAACCTCTTTCCATTAGTGAATAAAAATAAAATGTGTGTACTATGTTATATGAAATGTGAAAAATTACAGAAAGTACCCCTATGAATTAACTCAGTTCCATGTTTCAAAGCACATACGCAGAACCAAGTATGTATCCTTATTGTACCAAGGTTAATGAGTCCAGCTTGCCCTAATACTTCTCTAGAGTTGGGAGAGAATAATTGGATTTATACTTTTCCCAAGGGTGCCAGAACCATGAGAAATGCAAACAGCCTTGTCCAGGATTTGAACTTGGATAGCCGTATCCATTTCTAATAATAATAACCCTTATGCCACGAGTGCCTTCATAGAACCAAGTATATGCATACAGTGACAGTTAATATGTATTTGAACAGCTAACTGTAATACATTCAGCAACATAGCTTAACCTTATAAACTTATAGCATGGTGTATAAAAATCACATCAGTTTTACACATGGTTGAATGAAAACAAAGCACATAAGCTCACATTATGTGTGTGAGTTTGTGGGGCTGTAATCATGAAAATTTGAAAAGGGACAAGATAGCTACAGAATGTAACTAAGCAGAAAAAGGAAATTTCATGGTGGTCCTGTCAAGAACATCTTATTCAGTGCTTGTCACAAAAAAGTTCAGCTATTACTAAAAAGAAAAAACTAATTTCACAACTCAATCTATAAATTCTGAGATTTGATTCTCCTCGAATCACAAGACTTGATTCTTCCCTGATCAAAGGCCGAAATATTTGATTCTCTTCTGAAGGTCACTTCTTCCTTTTATCGGCAGTTGAGTCACTATCCATTGGTCCTGCAGGAAATTGGCATAAACTATGTACCTCTTTCCAAGAGAATGTTTGATTGGTGACAATATGAGATCAAGTCTGCAAGTGCCACTTAATTCTTCACCCAGATTATAAACAAAAGAATTGCACAGGTTACTTTATTTTGTTTTTGTCATTACCCAACATTCAACCAATTAATTCTACCTGTCATTTGTATTGGTGTATACTATGACAGATCATATTTGGTTTGGTTTCTTTCCTTTAATGACATATCAACCTTCAGGGGTTACTTTTCCAAAGGTTTCTTTGTTTAATGGCATATCAACTTTCATAGGTTATTCAATGCCTAGGCTATCCATATTAAAGAATAGCAGTGATACTATTTAACTGAAAGAATAAGAATGTTCATACCTTTCTCCAGGGATATTAGTCCAAAAGTGAACATAATAAGCACAAATGGAACTCAAACTCGCTTTCTTCAAAGTTAGTCCAGAACTTGAGCTATTATACCATAGAGATTGCTCCCTTCAAGTATATTAGTCTGAAAGTGAATAAAATGGCACAACTGGAGTTGGAACTCATTAATTACAATGATGTAGACATGTTAGCCACTATGCCAGAGGGACTCAAAAGAGAAAAGTTCACATAACCAATTTGGGATGAGGTCACTATAGCAGATAGGTGAACTGATGACAAATTTAAAAAACTGAACTAGTATACATAAGCCCAAGAGACAAATATATGTATTTACTCAACACCTCTGCCACAGGTATGACACAACACAAAATCAATTTTTAAGCAGCTGGTTTGAATTCAGTTTTCCTTCTTTTAAACCGGTTGCCTAACCAAGATTAAAGAAATCAGTCTGTCCAACTATTTACCCATAGCTAGGGGGATTTGAAGTCTGTTCACTTAGTCCATTAGCTCAGTATGATTTTTTTCTCAATTCCTAAACTGGAAATTCATCTCAAGACTTAAATTTAACAATGTGGAAGACATTAAAAGAAATATAACTGCACAGCTTTATACAATATCAAAAGATAAATTTTAGAGGTGTTTTGACCAATGGAAAACTTGCAAGAGCAAATGTGTTAAATGCCAAGAGTGACTATTTTGAAGAAAATTTAAGTTTCATTCATTGATCATCTTTCTTTTGGCAAATACAGCTTCAGTCTCAATACTTTTTCAATACACCTTATAATAAGGTGAGTCAAAAGTTCTGCAATATTTTGGTGAACATTAAGTACAATTCAGCAGCTCTGGATACTTTTGCCAAGGACATGAAGATAATGAACTACACTAGACTGTGAGATACTGAGCTCTCCTGATACTCTTCAAGTGCAACTCACGAGATTCAATATATGGCTTAGAATATGGCCTTGGAATCCAGTTTTAGCCCTACATGATCTTGCCTAATTGTTAAGGTTCTTGCAAACTGAGAGAAATTTCTTCAGCCATCTGCTTACTGAACTGTGATAAAGTTTCTGGTTGCTTCCATGGTATTATGGTCCAGTTCAAACTCATAAAGCATAAGTTCCAGAATTAAAATGGGTTGCATGTTCATCTGTGCAGCTTTCAAATCACACACTGACTGATTCAATGCTTCACTCTGAGAACAAACTACCATGATACTATGGTGGGTAGCTTCTACAGCTTGAACCGCTTCGGTCACATGAATAAATAAACATATATATATATATATATATATATATATATATATATATGAGAGAGAGAGGCAGAGAAACTACATCATTCCATATAGGTTGTACACCACAAGAGGTCTGCAGAATTGATTGGTGAAACGCTGTAGTAACAATAAAAAAAAAAGAAAAAGTTCAATGATTCAAATAACTCTTGAAATCAATGAGAGAACATTAGCCACTATGCCATGAAACCCCCCCCACACACACACACACACACACAAAACCCAGAAAAGAAGGTATCACCAAGTGATTGTTTGATGAAGGAAAAAAATGGCTATACCACCCATGAGTAAAACTATGTCTTGAACAATTATCTTCTTAGAATAACTAAAGTTAATTTAAAACAATCACCATCCTAATTGAATGACCTTCAAACTTAAGGCCTTGTACCAGACTGTGCAAAGTTTAGCAATTATCTATCAAACACATACTAAAATCACCTTGGCCCATTCAGATTAAAACTAAATAAATCAGATGAAGTCATTTCAATCAGATGTACTACTAACCTCAGACTCTAGAAATAAATTAACTGTTCTATTTATTTTTAAAGTAGCACTTAGATTAAAAGGTGGGATGTTGTGTGGAGATTATATGAGAAAAGGAAGATATGGAAATTTAAATTGACATGTTTAACTATAAGAGCTTCATCAGAAATCAAATATTTTGCAAATACAAAATCTACCTATGACAATTTAAAAAAAAATTTATTTCATTTGATTTATTTATTCATTTTTTTAATAGATACCCAGTATCACAGTTAAGCTTTGGATCTTATATGAATTGTTTTCTTTAATTTTTTTGTTATTTCTTTTAGCATCCCACATTCTTTGTGTATTAAGTTGGTGAAGACAGGAGATAAGTTGTAGAAACCTGGCTATGAATTGAAAGTAGTAGTCACAATCTAAAGAAAAATAAAATATGATGAAAAAAAAAAAAAAAAACATCTGTAGACGTCACCTTCGTAAAATAAAATTTCAGTTCTGGTCAAGCAATATATGTCAATTTTATTTTTTCTATTGTCTTCCATTTTTCATTAAGCTGAAAGTTATACATTTATTTACACATACATTATACATTCACACACATAAACTAACAATAGATTTACTCTCACATACTAGCAATACTTTTATTTAAACACATACACACGCGAGTAATACATTTATTTAAAACACATGCTATATAAATATATGACTACAGATTCAGAAAAAAGAAAAAAATCTACCTTGGTTTCATCTAAATGGCTCATCAGAACAGTTCTGACTAAAGAGGGTTGGACCAAAACTACATTTTATTGATTATAAGACCATTAGAAGGAATAAAATTAGCATGAAAACAAAATCAAAATAAATAAATACAGAAATAAATTAATAAAAATATATTATAATAAATAAAATAAAATTAAATTGTAACTTATCTACCAAGTAGACAGCTTTTCTTATGGGTACAAACATTAAGTATTTCCGGCTTTTGATCAAGTAATTCATTGAGATTATAGTAGAAAGCCATGGCCAGTTTCTCTTCCATACATAAATTGAAAGATTTATCCCCTGCTTTATAGTTACAGCATTTTTTTTCTGTCTCTTAATTTGATATAGAATCAGTATCAAGGTTCTTAATTTCCAACACATATTGAGATAAACTAGTGTATATATATATATATATATGCACACACATACACTGAAATATTAACTGTATGAAGTTATTTTAAGGAACGGAACTAAAGCAAATGAAGATTATATATATATATATATATATATATATATATATATATATATAAAAATAAAACAATTACTTTTGTTAAATTAGCCAGGATCATCATGAATTTTATCTTTGAAACATTGAGGGATCAGGAATTTAGTGCCCACCCCTCAGCATCTCAAGATTCAGTAACCTGCAATCAACCCCAGATATAAACAATTTATGAGTTTTAACACATCACTCAATAAGTCCTGGGTCTGACATATAGATGGCACCACTAATAAGAATACATATGATTTTTATAAAGTACTAACCTTTAAATGGCATGTGTCAAAATTTGAGACCAATCGGATTATTAGTTTACAAATTACAGTTATTTAAGTGAAGCTATTTTTGCAAATTCTCAAAACAATAAAAAAAATGAATTTCATGTGTTGATAAAGCATTGCTTTTTGGTGGGAAGAAATATTGTTCAAGCAAAGCAATGTAGTTAAGTGTTATTCGGAATCTGCTCCGTTGGAAACAGCAGTTAAGAGGTGATATGCTGACTTTAAACACAGTTATACCGACACAAAAGATGGTGAATGCTCAGGTTGCCCAAATTCAACAATTGTCCCAGAAAACACCAAAAAACTCCACAAATTCATTTTGGTCAATTGTAAATTGAAGTTGCATGAGATAGCAGAGGAGTTGAAGATATCAGAAAGCAGTGTATTCACCATGAATATTTGCATAAACATTTGTCAATGAGACAGCTGTGTTCAAAGATGGTGCTGCATTTGTTCACAGTCGATCAAAAACACCGTGTCGACAATTCAGAGCATTGTTTGCAACTGTTTCAATGCAAGAAAAAGGAGTTTCTGTGTAAATATGTGACAATGGATGAAACGTGGATCTACCACTTCACTCCGGGGTCAAATTGGCAGACAGCTGAGTGGACAGCAGCAGGTGAAAGCCATCCAAAACAACAAAAGACACAAACATCAGCAGGCAAGGTTTTGGTCTCCATATTTTAGGATGCGCAAGGTATTTTGTTCATCGATTACCTTGAGAAAGGGAGAACCATCAATAGTGAATATTAAATAGCATTATTGGTGTGTTTGAAGGAAGAAATTTCCAAAAGAATGCCACAAATGAAGAAGAAAAATGTGCTCTTTCACTAAGACAATGCACCATGTCACAAGTCGATCGCAACAATGGCAAAACGACATGAATTGCACTTCGAATTGCTTCCGCACACACACTATTTTCCAAATCTGGCCACCAGCGACTACTGTTTGTTTGCAGACCTCAAAAGAATACTCTAGGGAAAGAGCTTTGGCTCCAATGACAAAGTGACATCAGAAACTGAGGCGTATTTTGAGGCCAAAAACTAATTGTTCTACTGATTACTGAAAGGGATGCAAGTCTAGGCCCAGCTGACAAAAAGTCTAAGGTCTACAGTCAGAAGGAATCTTCATATTCATCATATTGTCAGTGTTATAATTTCATTATTACTTACAGTTGTTAATTCTTATTAGCTGGTTGGTTTGGTTTTATGGCATCTCAACTATTGTAGGTTATTTAATGCCAAATTCTTTTTATACATATATATTAGATATATGATTTCTAAACACATTTTGTAGATACATTTTTAAATGAGCCTGAGCTCATTTTTTTTTTTCATACAATAGAATGGTTTCACTTATTTCTATCTAATACAAATAATTCTACTTACTATTAATGATTTGTTTGCACACAATTTAATGTTTTCAAGTATCGTTATGTATCACTAGCAATTCAATTAAATACAAGTCCTTTATTTACACAGTTAAATGATCAAACAGTTCTATCTACAGCAATTCAGTTTAACATGAGTACACAGTTTAAATGTCAAATAGTTATATTTAACCCATAGGCAAGACCCTATCAGGTACTACCACTCCGGGCCAGAGTGAACCAGGAAGCAATGACAATAAAGAGGTACTCCACACCGTATAGTGCTGAGTGCTAAGCAAAGAGGCATCAAGTACCATTTTTTGATATTTGGTATGACTCAACCTGGAATTGAACCTCAGTCTCCCAGACCATTGGCAAACACTCTACTCATTAGGCCAACAGCCATATAAAAAATTAAAAAAACTAAAAAGTGTGGCACTATTTACAGTTCCAAGCATCCAGTGGGCATCTTGGAATGTACCTATAGTAAGTAAAGACTATAAACCACAACATACCAGTCTTTTGAAAAATTTTGATTTGTAGATGTTTGTATCGGATGAACAGACAATGATCTAAAATAACATTAACCCTTTGGGTCATCATAGGAAAAGCAAATGTATGAGTCTGAGGTTTGTAAGTAATTGGCCTTTCAAATCTGTTGGCACTGTGTCAGTTCAACCCAGACATCTTGCAACAAAAATTTATCTTTCAACCAATTGCTGAAGCGGTCATAAAATATGGAGACAGAATGGGTGTTTTTGTAAAAGATGCACCATTTTATGTTTTGAAGGAATAATAAAAAGGAAATTCAATATATTTAACAATATGAAGCTAAGGTATACACATTATATCCAAAAAAAAAAAAAACACACACAACTATACTCCATATATATATTACAGACACACCTATATTTCTCTCTTTCTCTACACACATACATATATATATATATATATATATATATATATATATATATATATATATATATATGTAATATAGGGTGTGTATGTGCATGTCTGTGTATATATATATATATATGTGTATATATATATATATATATATATATATATATATATATATATACACACACACATATATACACAACCCCATATTACATATATTTTAATCAAGAGATATCTCCCTACAATATGGTGGTTCTCTGAAACTAGGGGACAAGTTCACCTACCTCGGGAGCAGCATCTCATCTACTGAAAAACATCAATATGTGATGAGTGAAGACATGGACTGCAATTGATGGGTTTTCACTCTTATGGAAGTGAAACCTATCCCATAAAATAAAACATCTTTTTCTAAGTAGCAGACATGTCAATTCTACTATATGGATGCACCACATGGATACTGACAAAGTGTATAGAGAAAATGCTAGACAGGAATGATACAAGAATGGTATCTTAAACAAATCCTGGTAGCAACATCACACAATACAACAGCTGTATGGCCACCTACCTCCCATCTCTAAAACCATCAAAATAAGATGGACAAGACATGCGGGACACTGCTGGAGAAGTAAGGACAAACTCAAGCAACATTCTTCTTTGGACCCCATCACATGAACATACAAGTGTGGGAAAACCTACTGGAACTTATCAACAACAGCTTTTTATGGACACAGGATGTAGTCTAGAAGACCAGCCAAAAAACAATGGATAATAGATATAAATGGCGAGCGAGAGAGAGTCAAGGAAATCCGTGCTAACAGTACGATATGATGATGATACATAGATACCCCCTATACTATATGTATATTTACACACACACACACACACACACACCCCTATACATACACACATACTTTTATATCAAATACATATTATACACGCATACACACACAGCTATATATATTTGTGTGTGTACACACACATTTATAAATTCATGTACTATCCATTTATTTACTCACAAACACACATACACACAACAGCATATTTGTATATCTCCTTTCAGACAGCCTAAGCTGATGAACTGATGTGAACCATACCTGATGAATACAATTATCTAAATTAGTTTAATTTATATAGACTGGAGAGACAATATAGGATGAAGAAGGTTTCATGTATCCCAGGTACCTAAAGATCTATATTGGGTTAATTGTCATTATCTAAATGGGAATTCTTTGAAGCAAAGTTGTTAATTTTCAGACCAAAATGCTAGAGTCCAATTTGACAAGAAGATTTACTGTGGTAGAACTTTCAGGCTAAAAAATACCAATTTACACACAAGTGAAATTGCCTTAAAATTAGGCCTATATTATTTGCAACAAATTCAAAGAGGCAAGGCCAGTTCTTCTGGCAAATTCTCAGAGCTTTTAATTGAGTGACATGACAAAAGAAACCAACAGAACAGTTTCAATTCAGGCAGCTATTACTACAGAATGGCATGAACCTCAACTTCCCTAAAGCAATTCTACATCCATTTATGTTGGCTTTCTTGTATCACTCATATATCACACTGGAACAAATGAAGACATGATAGTTCTAATCTGATTTTACAATTGATTGAGGTCAAGGTAAGAACAGACAGAGAAAAATACAATGTACGAATACATAAAATGATTGATTTTGACAGCACGTTACCCTGTCAAGGGTTATTTCAGAGTTAGGTTAGAGAATCATGTTCACTGTACTTTTATATTTTTTGTCTAGTTGTTTAAGAGGGTTTTTTTTGCATATGGTTACCTGCTATTAAGAATTCCTATCTAATACAAAATAATTTGCACACAATTGTATGGTTTCACATATTCCAATCTAATACTAGTAATTATATGGTTTCGGGCAATTTTTTCTTAATCTTGGTAAACAAGCTTATTCTTAATACAAAAACCTTTTAGATCTCTTTAACTCTTAGATCGGACCCTAACAAATACTATAACTCCAAGTTAGAGTGAACCTGGAAGTGTTATATAGTCATCTACAGCATCCCAACCGACTCCAGTGCTCCGGTTGAGCAAGCATGGAGAGACGAGGAAAGACGACGAACGCAGACGGCCAGAGACTTCGTTCTAAAATATTTTCCTCTATGTAATGTTCGTCTCCAGGCTCTCTCTCACACGCAAACTTGGAACAATGTTCCAAGTTTGCGTGTGAGAGAGAGCTGGAGACCGAACATTACTGAAATATTTTGACCCCGAAGTTATGGCCGTCAGCGTTGTGTCTTTCTCGTTCTCCATGATTGCTCAACCGGAGCACTGGAGTCGGCTGGGTGCTGGCTTTCCTTACTACATCGCGTCTATCTCCTCAACTCCTCGCCTGTCTCCACTGGCTCGTTGAACCCAGCTGACCGGAACTCAACTCGTCGGCCTTATATTACCTTCAAACTCCCACACGCTGATATGGACAAGCCTCCATGACTACTTCCGATATCTGGCCTGTGTGTTCGTCATCGAGCGGAAATAACTGTCATCCAGTTCAGAGGTCACTCTCTTCCGGTGCGTCAGTCTATGAGAGTATAATGGGATCTTTTTTACCTCGTCCCATTTCATCAGCCAATTTCCGCCCACGCGATTTCCTCTCATAACTGCCACCAGAATGTGTCCTCCTTCCGGTGCATTACCTTGAATGGCATTTTTGGCCGGGTCAACAGATCAAAACATAACAGAACTAATGGCAATGAAGAGGTACACTACACTCACCAGGTCTCCAGAACTGGAGCCTCATCATCAGATGCAGTTTAGTTTCATACTTAGAACACCTTTTACAAACACCAGTAATGGCCCACTTAAGCTTACTATCTCCATGCCAAAAAGCACATTAGGTACACTATAAGCTCAGTACAAGGCCAATAGCATAGAGAACTCACTACAGTCATAATGTGTATGATTAGTCTTGAAGTATTGGTCTGTAGTCATATTTTATACACACAATATTAATTCATTTTCTTACCAGTTTTGCTACCACTTGTACTTTGCTGGGACCCCAAAACTGATTGGTTGATGATTAATAGCATATAAACCTTTGCAAGTTATTTAATGCCAAATCTTATACATAATAAAACATCCATCGCTGTTCAAGCAACATTTTTCACCATCTTGAAGTTCCGATGAACTTTTATTAAAACTGAAATGTTTTAACATTGACTTTCTATCATAATTAATTCATCACTTTTGGATTACTTTGTTTTTCTATTTTCTTTATATATATATATATATATATATACACACACACACACTAGTTGTAAACAAAAAGCTTGTAGATAAATGTTTTGGTTTGGTTTGGTTTCTTTCTTTGTTTAATGGCATATCAACTCTTTTTAGGTTATTTAATGCCAAAGCCATTCTCCTAGAAGAACAGTAGTGGTACTATTTAACCCATAGCTGGGAGGATAAGGGGGTTCATACCTTTCCCAAGGCTATTTGCCCAAAAGTGAACGTAATAGCACGACTGGAGTACGAGCTCGCGTACTACGATTCTGCAGTCCACCACGAGGACACCCCCGATAAATGTTTTGTTTTTAAATGAATTTTTAGTGTGAGACAAATGTTATAAGGTAAATTTTGCTTCATAGGTGTATGTTTTGTAGATGGTCTTGTTTCATAGATATATCTTGAGTTTTTATCTATACCAGCTAGATTGTAATTGTGCTGTCCGTTTCAGTATTCATACTTTCTATACTATAAGATCTATTTCGGATTTTGGTTGATCCTTGGAAGTTGCATTGTTCTTATTCGTAGGATCTTGTTTGATAACACTTTTTGGTGATTTTATTCTTGATGTTGAAAGGTCTCAAGATTAAGATGATGAGGAGTTTGATATTTTCAGTTATTTTTGTTTAATGGTTGGTTGAATACAATTTATCTTAGATTGGTGAGAATTTGCCTGAAATAGAATGCACTTTGATTTTTTTTTTTTTTCTTTTTTGCTTTGGTATTTATTCTGAATTTGTGAAATGGGTTTTTTTTAAGAGTTATCTATTTTAGGAATTTGTGGGTGGGTGGAGGAGTGATCTATACAATCTTCCCTTTATGGTACTTGTTTCAGTAGGAGATTTAAATCCTGTACATTTTTTTGGCATTGGTACAGGTGTTTGTAGTGGATTTTTTTGTTTTAATATATGTTTGTATTTAACAAATTTCAGCTGAGCGTAGTTTCTTTAATTGTTCTTGGAATTTTGGTCAATCAATTGGTAGTTTTTCAATGAGAGATCTGGATTTATCAAATTCATTGTTGCTGTTGTTGCTTTCATATAGCATTCAACTTCTTTGGTTCCAGCAATGTTATATTCCTTCTGTACTTTACTTCATCACTTCTTTTTCTGTTTTATATATATTGCAAATTTTTGAAAATGCAAAATGATTTTCATGGCAGTTTGTGCATCTGGTTTTGTTGAAACAATCTTCCTCCAGTCTAGTTGTTTTTGGCCACACCTTCCACATGTTGAATGTCCTCAGCAGCTCTCATTGTGGTGTCCATATTTCTAACATTTCAAGCACCTCAAGGATACGGGGATGTATTGTTCTACCTTTTTAAAGCAGTATCCAATTCTCACTTCATTTGAAATTATGAAAAACCACTTGATTGTGCATTTTTTCCCAGTGTTGATAAGATAACTACCCACTTTTATTCAGAATAGTTCTATATTATTATGGTTAGCTTTTATCACAGCAGGTTTCTATTTTGATACTGTCATGAAGGAGAGAAAAAATGCTCCCATGTTTAGTATGGTAGCCCAAATGGGTTAAAAAGAATTTTTTTAAAATAAAATAAGGATTAAAACCCCAAGTCTTTTAACTAGATCAGTCTTCATCTTGCATCACATGATAGTACTAACTAAACAAGGCCCACACATGCACTCATAAATTCAAGTCTCTCTCCCACCCCCAAGAATTTCACACTTGAAATATTTTCATGTTTAATCTGTAGATTCTCAGTCACCAAATGAAAGTTGAAACTAACACCAATTGCACTGTGCCCAACTATTTTACATATGCTCACACACTCACACTATATACGATGCTCATAAATAAATGATAAAAGACTTCTTTTTTTTTTTACAGCAAATATCTTTCAACAATAATTTCATTCTTTGTCAATGCACTTAGTCCAGCATTTCTCTATTAATCATAACTATAGATTGAACATTATATCAGACCAAAATATTGATCCACACACACATATATAATACAGATATACATAGACACATACATACTCACCTATATATATATATATATATATATATATATATATATACATAAATATACTCGCCACCTCATTTCCTTTATTGTATACAAGTATGTTTAAATAAAATCTGAAAACTTGAAAGGTAATTTTTCATTATTGATTTCGTGACCCCCTATACCCAACTTGATTAATGGAAATTTTTGAAAGATGAGAAATAAGGTAACAACACAAGTCAAAGTCAAAGAAAAAACAAAGCAAAAATTTTAATTTAAAAAAAAAAAATAAAAATAAATGTTGGCATTTTAACAATTTCATTGATCATTTGGATACAGACAAATTATCTCAATGATTCGACAACATAAAAGTAGAGAAATAACTTGTAATTATTATCAGCTTCAAGTGATTTTCTAAAACATTTGTTATCCTCAAATTTTTCACTAGCACACCAAGTCCATCAATCTAAAAATATATATCATAATCAAAAAGAAAAAAAAAGCATGATTGTTTGGTAGATATCTTGTTTTAAACAATGCTATAAGTATAAACACTTTTTTCCAATTTTGAATGCATTATTATTCACAATAAGATTCCATCAGGAACTTGATGAGTTAGTAGCATATTGGACAAGATATTTGTAACCTTTGTATGCCTCATATTCAATTTTGGACTGATATTCTTAGGAAAGATATGAACCCTCTTATCCCCCCAGCTAGTGGTTAAATAGAACCACCACTGTACTTCTACAAGGATTGGTTCTACATATATATGGTTTACATAACACTTTCAATATTCCAAATATATTGATACATTAGTAGCAGGATCTAGCATATGCCCACTGCATCCCCACTCAAAAAAATACTGTGCTTTGAATCATTAATTTCAATGGCAAGTCACACTGTTTCGGGTTATTTTATGCTTACAGGTTAGGGAACCACATTCATATTTACATATTTTGTGTAGTTGTTTCTGAAGAGAATTCTTTTTCTAATAACACATGGCCCGATCAAATACAAATAAATTCCAAACAGATCTATTTGACTTATAAATTGGACCCTGACACATACTACCACTCTCAGAGTGTGCTTGGGAGTAATGGTAATGAAGGGGTATTCCACACTCTCCATGTCTTCAGAACTGGAGCCCACCTTCCAATGCACTTTTGTGTCATACCCAGGACATCACTTTATTTTTGAGGAGAGGGTCTTATCCGATGCTGCAGGTGATACAGTCAGTATATTCAACGCCCCACTGAGAGTGCAAATTGTGCTTTGGGTAGGAAGCTAACTACATCTAAAGGTCAGGTAATAGTTTTACTTCTCTTAGGAGTGTGGGACACCTCTTCATTCTAAGATTTCGACAGAGCTGTAAATCCTATTCTTAGATCACATTTGAATAGACATAAATCCCTTTTTTCTTTTTAAATCAGATTTGAATAAAGATGTAAGTCCTCTCTTTTTTTTAAAATCAGATTTAAATAGCAATATAAATCCTATTCTTATGTCAGATTTGAATAAAGATATAAATCCTATTTTTAGATCAGATTTAAATTACACCCATAAATTCTCTTTTTAGATCAGATTTGAATAGATCCATAAATCCTATTTTTAGATCAGATTTGAATAGATCCATAAATCCTATTTTTAGATCAGATTTGAATAGATCCATGAATCCTATTTTTAGATCAGATTTAAATAGATCCATAAATCCTATTTTTAGATCAGATTTAAATAGATCCATAAATCCTATTTTTAGATCAGATTTAAATAGATCCATAAATCCTATTTTTAGATCAGATTTGAATAGAAATATAAACCTTATTCTTATATATAAAGCTTATTAATCAGATCTTATACTATAATTGCACAATTTGAGAGGTTCGAGAAATATCTAATGCTAGAGAGAGAAAGAGTTAATTCACAGAAGATAATATATAATATGTTAAAGAATAATTGCATAGAAGTTTATAAATCCACATACAGAATAGAAAATTTTGTGCATGTGGCAGAAACAACCAAAAGTAAACATCATCAAGAATACTGTAGTGAGCAAATGAGAATTATGAGTTATAAATTAGTATAAACATAACATTCCTCTCTAATGTTATTGATTTACTTCTTTCATAGAGAAAATCATCAGTCATTGGTTTGGATCTTCTGACAAATGGACAGTCTCCCCATGAACATCCTCATTCTGGCAACTCTTACTGTGACAGTGATGTTAGGTTGTGTAGCCCCTTGATCAACATCAGTATCATGGAGAGACCAGCTGAATAGCCAACAGTCAGTTTTTCCATACATACTGGTGTTGAGATATAGGTAGGGATTCTTACTCTTGCAAAATGTCAGAATAGACCAGAACTGAATTATTCTAAACATAATTTAGATTTTAAAATTTTATTTATATATTTTTGGGCTTATAGCATTTATGTAAAATTCTAAAAGTAGCATCAACATTTTAAATATGATAAAAACACACAATTAGGAAGCCCTGATGGCAAGGCTTAGAATTCACCAACTGTATCCCTTGTAAAGGGATAAGACTCCACCCAAAAAAAGAGGGTGCCTTGAGGCTCCCTTTCTTGGGATATAAGTAGTATAGAGTACCCTTTCATTTCTACATTCACACTGACCTGAAGTAGTAGTACCTGTTAAGGCCTTATCAATGGTTTAGTTTGGTTTATGACATATCAACCATTGTAAGTTATTTAGTGCCAAATCCATTTTGATAAATAAACAGTTCTATTTCTAACAATTCAGTTTAGCATAAGTACATTGTTTAATTTTATTTAATCCATAGATAGAATCTTATCAGGTGCTACCACTCCAGGCCAGAGTGGACCAGAGAGTGATGGCAATAAAGGGGTACTCCACATTCCCCAAAGCTCCAGCATTACTAAAACCTCAACATCAGATTGTTTAGTGTCATATCCAGTACACTCATTTGGGGAGTCTGATCCTTCTGCAGAGATGCAGTCAGTGTATTCTGCAGCCCCAGGTGACTGGGCCACATCATCAATGGGTCAAAATAGATCTTTTTGAAAATTATTTGTGTTAGATAGGAAAACTTGAAACCATATGGCTGTTTATAAATTATCAGCATTAAGAACAATCACTTGAAACTATAATTGTTTGCATTAATTACTTGAAACTATATCGAAGAACAGTTGTATGATTAAAATTTGAAAAAAAAAATTCTATTAACAATCCTCTTTGAGAGGAACTTGTTAAACTTTACATTTTTCAATTAAGCAAACACAATTTTATTTAATAACAAATGTTCCATGTAGGAAAAAAGCTTTCAAGAACATTTAAAACTATTCAAGAATTTCAGTAGAGAGAAAAAAAAGCATTTTTTTCTTTAGGAACATAAAATACTTTCAGTGGTATTTGTTTTAGCAGAATTTTTTTTTTTTTTTTAATAGAAACAGAGCTGTAAAAAGAAATCACTCAACCAGTAGCCACAATAACTGTTCTCAAGACAATTACAGTTATTCTTTCATGAACTCTTGTATCTAATGGAGTGCTTTATCATCACAAGGTAATCAGGTACCAATTGTGAATATAAAATAACTACCTAAAAAATATGCATTAAAAAATTTAAAGATGCACACTCCTTTGTCTAACAATTTCTTTTTCTAATGTAAATATTTGTCCTCCAAAACACTCATTTTGAATTAATGATAATTATCAGTAATATCTACATTCAAAAAGTCAAATTCAGCATGAGATAATGTTAGAAACATCCAGTTTTAAGGACCAAGGCAGGAAATCACAGCAAAAAGAAATAAAGAAGTATACTACAGCTGATATTGCACATCTGAGAAATATATACAGGCCAATATAATATATATTGTATCTGGACCAAAGAGGGTAACCATCCTGTTAGTGGGGCTTAGAATACACTAAGTATCTCCTGCAGAGGGACAAGACTTCTCTCCACAAATAAAATAAAATTAAAAAAAAAAATACAAGGGAAACAAGCCCTGGGTATGACAATTGCATCCAATAGTGAGGCTCCAAATCTTAGTACCCTGTCATTGTCATTAATCCTAGATCCACTTTGACCCAGAGTGGTAGTATCTGTTAGGGTCCCACTTATCAGTCAAATCTGTTGGTTGGGTTTATGGCATATCAACCTTTGTAGGTTATTTAATGCCAAATTCCATTCTTATATAGATCAGTTCTATTTCAAACAATTCAGTTTAGCATAAGTATGCATTTTAGTTCTACTTGACCCATAGATAGGACCCTATCTGGTACTACCACTCCGGGCCAGAGCAGACCTAGGAGCAATGTTGATGAAGGAGTACTCCGCATTCCCCAAAGCTCCAGAATTACTGGAACCTCACCATCAGATTGTTTAGTGTCATATCCAAGACACTCATTGGGCAGGGAGGGTCTTACCCCTCTACAGAGAAGCAGTCAGTGTATTCTACAGCCCCAATCAACTGGGCAACAAATAAATCTGAAGATTATTTGCATTAAGAATACTTGATGCGATCTAAATGTGTGTAAATTATTTATATTAATACTTACTTGAATCTATACTAAGGATTATGATTATTAAAAATGTAATTGCTGGCAAATTATTAGTGTTTGATGAAAATACTTGGAATTTCATAACTGTATAAACAAATGATTAAAAATGGTTGGTTTGGTTTTTTGTTTAATGGCATATCAACCTTCATTGGATATTTAATGCAAAAGCCATCCTTGGAGAGAACAGTAGTGATGATATTTAAACCATAGCTGGAGGAATAAGGGGGTGCTATACCTTTCCCAAGGGTTAGTTCAGAAGTGAATGTAACAGCGCAACTGGAGATTACTTTGAAGCTGTAGTCCAGCTCTTTAACCATTACACCACAGGGGATCTCTCTAGATGATTATTAAATAGGAATGGTTACTTTAAATCATAATTGCATATAAATTGTTAGTATTTGATAGTAATATGGTATCAAGTATTGGCCTAATGAGTAGAGTGTTCGCCAATGGCCCGGAAGACCAGGGTTCAATCCCAGGTCAAGTCATACTGAAGACTCAAAAAAATGGTACTCAATGCCTCCTTGCTTAACACTCAGCATTATAAGGTAAGGATCAAGGGTAAAGTGAAGCAATCCAGAGAATGGAGTAGCACCCTCCCTTACACCTTTGTGTAGTAGCTATTGAAAAGGGAGCCTTCAGATCACCTTCAACTAAGGTCGACAACTTTAGAAGCTATAATAGGTTACTAAAAGAATCATTATTATAATATCTAAGTGCAAACAAATTATTAAATAGAAATAATAATTTGAAACTATATAATTGGTTATAAATTGTTAGTATTAGGTAGGACATCTCCACTCTAGAAGGAACCCCACTTAAACTAGTAGACAAATTCACGTACCTAGGAAGCAGCGTCGAATCAACCAAAAAGGACATCGAAACGAGGCTAACGAAAGCATGGACAGCTATCAATAGGCTATCAGTTATATGGAAATCAGACCTAACCAATAAAATGAAACGCAGTTTCTTCCAGGCAGCAGTCACATCGATACTGCTATATGGATGCACTACATGGACGCTAACAAAACGGCTGGAGAAGAAACTAGATGGCAATTACACAAGAATGCTGCGTGCAATCCTGAACAAGTCCTGGCAGCAACACCCCACAAGACACCAACTGTACGGCCACCTGCACCCTATCACGAAAACTATTCAAGTTAGACGAACCAGACATGCAGGACACTGCTGGAGAAGCAGAGATGAACTCATAAGAGATGTACTCTTATGGATCCCCACACATGGACGCGCAAAAGCAGGGCGACCAGCTCGAACGTACATTCAGCAGCTATGTGAGGATACAGGGTGTTGTCCTGAAGACCTACCTAGGGCGATGAACGATAGGGAGGAGTGGCGAGAGAGGGTCAGGGATATCCGTGCTACCAGCACGATATGATGATGATTAGGTAGGAATACTCAAAACCATATAACTGTGTGCAAATTATTTGTATTAGATAAGAATACTTCATATAACTGTGTACAAAAAAAAAAAATCAAACAAATAAAAAATTCAATTTTTTTTTTAGAAAAATCTGATAAAATGTTGAAAAATAACACATTTAGAATCAAATTTTCAGCATTAAATAACTCATAAGGAGTTGATATGTTGTTAAACAATAAGGAAAGGATAAATTGTTTATATTTAGTGACATGACCTGATTGATTGATCATGTGATCAGGTTATGCTGGTGTGACCTTGACCATGGGACACATATAGAGAAATGTTTAGGCATTAGCAGCAGCAGCTACAGTCACACTCAGGTTGTTGTTGTTGTTAGCTTTCTCATATAATTGGGGTGGTGAGATAAATTGAAATGAAAGAAGCCTGTGCCTTGTTCAACCCAGACAATATGAAATAAAAGAAACCTTGTCCTTTGCTTGACCACTCTTTCCTTCTCTAACAAAAATTCTTAACTGCAGTCTGCATTGTATTCTTCAAACTCTCAACCACGAGACAGAATATAAGACATCTGCATCAAAATGCATATGTTAGACTGAACATCAAAACCTGTTTTATTACATTAAAAATGGTCTGTTAACAAGACATATTTGGAAAGAAAAAGGTCCTTGTTACTCTAATTATTTGTGTAAAAAAAGACATTGTTTTTCCAGATTTTCCAGCTCAAAAGATAGAGAATATCATACACGATTATACATATATATATAAAAGCTTTTTTTCTGGCCATATACCTTACCATAATCGGGACAGCATGGCTGAAATTTAGTTATGTCTCTAGTTTAAACTAATGTTTTATGCCATTAGAGAGAAATTTCTGCTGAAATGCGTTTGTTTATAATTTTATTTCTGCTTATGTGAGCTTATTTTTCATGTAAGCTTGTTGTATTTTTGTGTGAACATGACCTTGTTCTTCCTCTAAATAATATGTAAATTTTGTGTTTTAAGATATAATGTAAACTAAATAAATTCCTATTTTTAGTCAGTACAAACTGACAAAAAGTTAGACCAATGCTAAACTTAGGTTAAATTCAGCTGTTACAAATTCTAAAAAGTCAGGGCATATTATACAGAAGAATTTTTTTCTGGATTTTTTTTCATCCAAACTTGGGTGGGAGAGTTATGCACAAATATTTACAGGTTTGGTTTGGTGGGTTTTATGGCATATCAACCTTTGTAGGTTATTTAACGCCAAATCCATTTTTATGTAAATAATCTGTTCTATTTAAAACAATTCAGTTTAGCATAAGTACACAGTTTAATTGTCAAAAACATTTCAAACTATTCAAGAAGTTATATGTAACAATTCTGTTAAGTGTAAATACAATTTTAATGTCGAAAAACAGTTCTTTTTCAAATAATTCAGTTAAGCATAAGCATGCTGTTTAAATATAAGTACGGTTTAATTGTCAAAAACATTTCTATTTCAAGCTATTCAGTTTACTCAAACAATTCAGTTTAGCATAAGAATGCTGTTAGATCTATTTAACCCATAGATAGGACCCTATCAGGTGCTACCACTCTGGGCCAGAGTGGACCTGGGAGCGATGGTAATGAAGGAGTACTCCGCATTCCCCAAAGCTCCAGCACTGCTGGAACCTCACCATCAGATTGTTTAGTGTCATATTCAGAACACTTGTTAGGGGGGTCTTACCCCTCTGCAGAGGTGCAGTCAGTGTATTCTACAGCCCCAGCTGACTGGGCAATACGCAGAGTTAAATGTCAAACAGTTTTATTTCAGATAATTCAGTTCAGCATATGTACACAGTTTAGACGTCAAAACAGTTCTATTTCGAGCAATTCAGTGTAGCATTAGTACGCAGTCTCAATGTCAAAACAGTTCTATCTTAAACAATTCAGTTTAGCATAAATACGCAGTTTAAATGCAAAAATCAGTAAAGTGAAAGAAGCATGGTATATAGTTCTATTTAACCCATAGATAGGACCCTTATCAGGTGCTACCACTCCGGGAGAGTGGACCTGGGAGCAATGGCAATAAAGGGGTACTCCGTATTCCCCAAAGCTCCAGCATTGCTGGAACCTCACCATCAGATTGTTTAGTGTCATATCCAGGACACTCATTGGGGGGAGGTCTTACCCCTCTGCAGAGCAGCAGTCGGTGTATTCTACAGCCCAAGCCGACTAGCAAAAATATTTACAGTTTTTGTTTCTTTGTTTATGGCACATCAACTATCATAAGTTATTTAATGCCAAAGCCATCCTTGTAGAAAAAACAACAGTGATACTATTTAACCTGAGGGGATAAGGGAATTCATACCTTTCTCAATGGTATTAGTCCAAAAGGGAACATGACTGGAGTTCAAACTCGCTTAGTACAAGGCTGCAGTCCAGTATTTTAGTCATTATGCCATAAAGATACTCCCCCCCCCAAAAAAAAACAATTATGGAATATAATGATGAAATAATAAAGCAATCATTATGGGTTAAGCAAAAGCTATGCCAAGGTTGCCTTCTTGACAACTGAAACAGAGATGTTTGTATCTTGAAGGAATTTTAAAACTCAATATTCAATGTCTCCATATTCCTAAATATCGATTTACCCAACTCCTCTGCCATGGACAGAATATAATACAAGGTCAATATTTAAACAGAGTACAGCTATTCTGAATTTGTAGTTTTCCTTCTCCTAAACTAGTTGCCTTACCCAGGCTAAAGAACTCAGTCTGCTCTACTATTTATCCATAGCAGGGAAGAAAAGAGATGGATTTATGCCTTTCCCAAAGGCATTAGCTTGAAGTACAATGCTAACAGCCTCATCCAGTGAATTTGAGTCACCGATTCCATTTCTTACAACAATAACCATTATGCTAAGTGCATCTCTAGATATTTTTAAATTGGGTGCCAATTATCAGTCTATTTGTTTGGTTGAAAATGTGCTTCTAAGTGAAATAAGAGGTTGCAGGTTCAATCCCAAACACAGGTGAATAACAAGAAATACTTACTATAGCGTAACACTTGTACTCAGTCATGGTTAATAGAATTAGAACAGCCTACCCCTGTGAATTAAATAAAGGGTTTGCTTTAAAATTTTATGAGGGCTCCCAAGTTCAACATGAAATGCCTGAAGAAGGCCAAAGGATGCATCCGTCAAAATGTTATGAATATAAGAACAAAGATGAATAATCAAAGTGATAAAAAATATAGTGCCATGTCAGCTACAAATGATACATACATTTGGGCTTGAAAATTTAGTGGCAGAGTAGGTTAGTAACAGACCAAGAAAGAAGTCATTTCAGACCCCCAAGAAGCAGATAGATAGAGCCCAAAGGGGAGAGTCAAACAGAGAATCAAAGAAGGTCTTTATCCAACCTCTCCATCATGAGTAGATTGAGACAAGATCACTGTTGAAGAAGAGTAAAGCATGTTTGAATTCAGAGTTTTCCTTCTCCTTGTCTGGTTGCTTAAAAGCAAAGGTAAAGAACCCAGTTTGTCCTTTTACAAATAGATAAGGAGAGAACAGATGGATTCATGCCTTTCCTAAGGGCATTAGTGTGAAGTAAAACAGGTAAAGAAGGTTGAAGAAGTAAAAAAACAAAACAAAAAAAAACACCAAACCTAACAAGGAACACAAATACAGAACATACTAGTGCGAGTCAAAAGTTTAGCAATGTTTTGGTATGTACTAGTTTGTGTTATGTATAGCATATGACTGAAGTAGTTCAAGCTATAGTAGGTACCTGCTGTAGTTGGTAGTATTGCAGGAGTTAGTGCTGTGCATTGCTTCACTCCATATGTAATTTGAAAGCCATACAGATGAATATGCAATGGAGTCTAATTTGGGGACTTAGGTTTTAAGAGTTCAAACTGGGCCATAATGCTATAAAAGCAACCAAAAACATTTGTTGTGCAAAAGGTGAGAGTGTAGTAGATCACAGTAACCAGATGATTAAGAAGTTTTGTTCGGGTTGCAAGAACCTCAGAGGTAAGTTTTGGTCTGGTCTGGTTTGGTTTGTTTTTTTTGTTTAATGACATATCAACCTTTGTGGGTCATTTAATGCAAAAAACATCCTTGTAGAAGGACAGTAGTGGTACAATTTAACTCATAACTGGGAGGATAAGCGAGATCATATCTTTCCGAAGGGTATCAGTCCAAATATAAGTATAATAGCATAACTGGAGTTCAAACTTACGATGCCACAGTCCAGCACAATGCTAAAGAGACTCCTCCCTAATCAGGCACACTCAGGTAGGCCTAAAACAAAGGATTCCAAGGCTGTGCTCCAAACCATAGAGAAAAACTCAGTGAGCTCATCATCTTATGGTATAGTGTGGTCCACCACCTTCCAAACCTTGGAAAAAGCATCCAGAGCTGCTGAAATGTAACAGGTTACTAAAATATTACAAAACTTGACTTGCTTGAGAATTATAACCTTCATCTTAAGTGACTCAGATTCCACCTTTCCAACAACCACAAAAAAAAAAAAAAATTTAGACAAGAGACATCTGTTTCAGGTGTTGGCATTAACATGAGTAGAGTTACTACTCCTAAACTGGATGTGCTGGAAGTGACATTTTCAAAGTAGAGTGGCAGACATGGGTGTTTAGTAAGGATCTCATACAAGGAAAGTGACAGATTGTCACTCTTTGAATATTTGACAAATTATTTGGTATCAATAAGTTATTCTATGCATATTTAACAAGTGGAATCAAGTACTCTGTGAGCAACAACCTGCCTCTTTCCTCATTTGAAGTCTTTACTAAATACCTATGTTTGCCGCTCCACTTTGTGAATGTCATTTCCAGACCAACTGGTTTAGGAGCAATAATCCTACTCACCTAGACAATCTTCTTTCTCTTTTGTTAAAACAGATGAAAATGATAATGCTGATAAGTTTTAACAGCTTGTGTTGGGGATTCACTTGTTCCTTCAGAAAATCACCACCACTCTTGGTTTGCACCAAGTGGTTCACCGGATGATGACCACCTCTCCTACAATAATAATCAATGTCTCTATATAACAGATTTTTTTTAGACATATATCAAATATTGCTTGGAGATGGTATCTCCTCTCCCCTGTAATGATAACCAATCTACCTATATAACAGATTTTCAGACATATATCAAATTTTGTTTGAAGATGAACCTTCCCCCACAACCACAATGATAATCAATGTCTCTATATAATAGATTTCCAAACATAAAATATCAAATTTTGTTTGAAGATGATGTTGGGTATTCAATAAAATACGAGTTTTTGATGTGCCTATTCCAGTAAATACATATGTGGTTCTCTACACAGCTTATTAGAGGAAATGAATGTTTCAGTTACCAATTGAAAATATGGAGACCTTGAGAAATCTGAAACTTATATCAAGAAATCTGGGTTTGAACCTTAAGGTTCCCAGCAGGTGAATTATTCATGGTGAAATTTTATCATTGTCTCCTGTTAAGGTCACAGACACTGAAAACAGACTGTCATTTTCTAGTCATAAAATTTTTTCTTCAACAAATACCCAGTTTTTACATTCAATATTCTTCTTTCCTACTTGTTGAGATATACTACTTATTTCTAAAAGCTAACATTTTGAATGCTAATTTTTTAAAGACAGGTAAATTCACCAGCACTTGGAGAAATGGTTCCACACAATCTTCCTGAGCTTCATTTGACTTTATAAGATTCAGCTAAGGTTAGTAAATGTCATTCTCTTTCACTTTGGCCCCTTCATGCATCTATCTGGTTTTATGTCAAAGTTTTTATCTATCCACCCACTCCTCTTTGGAAATGAGATGCCAAATATCAGGAAAAATAAACTCAAGTGGAATATCATGGGTGAGGCACATTGTAATAGGCATCTGATCCCTGGCACAATGAAACAGATCAACAAGCACCTAATGTTTTCATGTGGTAAGAACCAATGTTTGCAAGTGTTATTTTTTTTTTAAATGGTTATTGTACTTGCTTACTTGTGTTAAAAGCATTTTGATCCATTATGTGTTTAACTAACATATTTGTTCTACTCTCAATTGTTTTTTCTTTCTTTCTTGTTATTTCCTTAATTGCATAAATAAACATATCAGAAACTGAACAGTGAACGATTATAACAGAATCTAAAAACTCCAACCTTCTTGATTAACTGGCTCTTCTGTTTCGGTGTTTGTAAGGGGGAGCTGTCTTTGTGGGGAGTTCAAGAGCTGCATGACATGACAAAAATAAACCAAGCAATTTAGAGTATTTATTAAAATGTTTCACTATCGTGATATGAAAATTCAAAGAATTACAGTAAAGAATACTGAAAAAAAAAACAAAGTTAGAACTATCTTCAAGGTTTTCATGGTGCTGTATTAGGTTGTTCAGAAACAATTTTAAGTTGGTTTCTTTGTTTAATAGCATATCAACTTTTGTGGGCTATTTAATGCCAAAGCCATCCTTGTAGAACAGTAGTAGCACTCTTAAACCTATAGCTACAGGGGAAAAGAGGGTTTATACCTTTATTAAGGGTATTAATCTGAATGTGTATAATTCTTCACTGTACTTATTTATCCCACTCCTCTACTTAGAGCAGGATGTGACACAAATTTTAAGCAGAATAAAGCTAGCTTAAATCAAGAGTTTTCTTTCTCCTAAATGGGTTACTATACCAAGGCTAAAAGCCCAGTGTGTCCTATTATAACAAATAGATTCATGCCTTTCCCAAGGGCATTTAATGTAAAGTTTACTGACACCATCCAGTCTGAATAAGTTAAGAAAAGCAAAGTAAGTGAATACTGAATTGATCCTCAGGGTATAAGCTAAGATGATGGCAAGATGATTACAATTTGATCTGTTGATATTTTCTCATGTAAACAAGGATGAAGGTTGTGGAGAGAGTGCTGAGAAGATGTGAATGACAAGAGCCAAAATAAACAAATGAAAGAAGGTTTTATCAAACAGAGATAAGTATTGAAAAAAAAAAAAAAAAACTTGTAGAAGAGGCATTAGAATAAAGATTCATGAAAGGGCTTTTACATAAGTAATGTGTCCATATTTGAACAGTCTTCCAAGAAGTAGGAATTACTTTCAACAAAAAACTTTCATCAAAAAACACAGGTAAAGTTGACTGACAGAGAGCATTTCATAAAAATCCTAATAAATACAAGCATAATTTATTAAAGTCCTGTAACAATATATAATCATTGGTTGTCTTAACTAAGTTTATCTTGGTTTAGCATGACGCCAAATATAGAGAGAACATAGTGAGAATCAAACTCACTAACAATAGTCCTCTAGGCCAATAAAGAGCTCTATATTTAATCCTTTTTGTTTACAATTACACCTATGATGATACAGATAAAAATAATTGTCAAAAGATTACAAAAATTTGCTTATATATTTACTTTTAAACCCTAGACTTACATAGAAATGCACTGCAACTCATTCCACTAGAGACATCCACTTGCAAATTTTTCTCACTAGGGAAATGCACAGTCAAATCATTCTCACTTTGGAAATATACTTTCAAATCATTCTCACAAGGAAAACACTACAAATGCATGAGAGAAGACTCTGCTAATAGCTATGAATTAAGACAAGCGTTATTTTAAAAAAAATAATTAATAAAATGAAGCCATATGATTATACAGGATGCTTTTTCTTTACAAGTTTTATAAACATATTTAATATCCACATACATTTTCTCATAAAACTGAATTCACTCCATCTTTCCTCAAATGTAATAGTTTAAAGATGAGAAATCTTATATAACTAAAAGCAGCCATTATTATTTACCAGCATAGATTTTTATTTTAATAAAATGAATTCTTAATTCAATGCTTTTTTTCCTAGAAATTTTCCTATGAAATTCACCTAATTAATAACAGTCGATCGATCGATTGAAATTATCAGCAATTACATTACGTCATCACACAGCAAATACAATGCTGCTAGTTGTTCTGGTGATAGGAATATTTTCTGCTAATTCCTGTGAAATTTTGCTGACATGACAGAAATGCCACAATTATATTCATGGCTTATTTCTACTGCAGTTCGAAATGACAAAAGAACTTCAAGAGAAATCAGACAAAAAACAATGATAATTATGTCAGTCTGAGATACAAGGAAAAGCGATTGGCATGCAAAAAGCTCTAAAAACCCCTTCCTCTTGCCTGCTGCTCCCTCACCTAGCTATCTAAACTCCTCCTTCAAGAGTATCGGTTAATTGTGTATGATTTGTTGAGGAAGAGAATAATGCAGGCAAAAAGGTATAAGAAATACACACATATACAAAAAAAGAAATTATAGGATAAGGGGGGGGGATTCCATTCAAAGCCAAGTCATGTTGAAACCTTCTTTGGTGTTCAAAGAATGACATAACACATTCTATAAAGCACATACCATAGAATCATTGGGGGTGGTGAAAGAGTACCATGACATGATTCAAAAGAATTGAGAGAGGAGAAAGAAAGAGTGAGTGAGTAGATAAAAATGAGAGAGGGTGTACTCTGCATGAACGTGACTATAGTGTTGACCTTTTTCGAAGAGCAGGTCACCTTGCACTGCATTTAGCAATACAGGGCATGTGTACGTCAGGAGAAAGAGTCAAGGAATTATGGCATCAAGATACAAGCCACTAGGTCCCATGTTCAAACTCTGCTAATGAAAGTCTTACGAAGTTACAGTACTTTATCAGCTACAAAGGAAAAGCATAATTGCCTTTTGCATAGCTACCAATATAACCAGGAAATGCTTTTAATCATGTTGGCACACAATGCATTCTTCGATTTACAACTTTTAAAAGGTTTAAAAAATAATGAAATAAAAAGTACAATGAAGTACTGCTTTATTAGGTCAACTGTGGTCAAGTTAAATCCCCTGCCAAATTTTATGTCACAATATAAAACCATAAATATTAGTAAAATTTTTCTATATAAGGTTTGGTTTGGTTCATTTGATTAACAGCATTTTCACTCCTAATAATTAAATGCCAAAATTTGACTCATTTGTAAACATTTTATTATAATCATATTTATATTTTTAATGTTCCATTGCAATCACCTTTTTCAGTTATTTTTTTTTATTTTTATAATGATAATTTGCTTGCACACAGTTATATAGTTTAGTTTCTTTGTTTATCAATCTTCATAGGTTACTAAATGCCAAAAACACCTTTGGAGAAGAACAATTAAACAATAATAGGCAACAGAATTTTAACATTGTATACCTAACACCACCCATCCCTCATGTTTGTAAGTTGTGTAGAAAATGCTTATGTCCACTATTTCAATTTAATCCTTTATTGTAATTAACATCTGATGTGTAAGTGAACAGGTATTGCTCAGTAAGATGTTACATAACCCACAACTGTGTATGTTTTTGTGTTACCATTGTAATTTTATGAGGACTATAAATTGATTTATCGTTATAAATAAAAAAAATTTTAAAAAAAGAGTGACTAACAAAATAAAGATTTCCCAAGATCATATAATTGATTCTTCTTTTCTAAGTACTTAATCTAAAATAATAAACATTACAACAAATTCATGTGTCCCAAAGGATAGTTCACTAGTTAAAACACTGAACAAAGTTTTAAAGTATGTATTTAGTTCTTTAAAAAAAATGAGGAAGAAACATTATGTTGAAAATAAAATAAAAACTTGACTATACAGATTTTAAATAGTTCTGTAGGAACCATAGATTGGTTAGGCTTATTTATCAATGGCATATCAACTCCTTATGGATTATCTAATGCCAAAACTTCATTCACTAATAAATGTTTGATTATCATAACTACATATTTCAATGTTCCTTACACTTATTTGTCAATGATCATTTGTTTAGTCAATTATATGATATCAAGTATTCCTATCTAATACAAATAATTTACACACAGTTGTATGGTTTCAAACATTCCTATGTAATAACTATGTTTTCAAGTAATTATCTTTATTTTATAAAAGTCATTGTTTGAACACGGTTGGTTGGTTGGGTTTATAGCATATCAACTCTTGTAGGTTATTTAATGCCAAATCCTGTTTACACAGATATATTAAATGATTAGTAAATGCATATTTTGTAGATGTCATTTTTAAACAAGCCATAGCTCAACACAGTTAAATGGTTTCAAGTAGTGCTATGTAATACTAACAATTTAATTAGGCAGCAATCATTTCTTTGCACATAGTTAAATGGATATGCATATAATTTGTAAATGAATAATTTGTAAGTATTTTTTTTAAAAAAAGGTTAGAGCTAATATATTTGCACACAATTAAGTACAGCTATTGTTTACATATAATTAAACGGTTGCAGGTATTGCTATTTAACACAAATAATTCTACTCAACACTGTTCATTCATTTGCACACAGTAAAATGTTCCAAGTATTGCTATGTAAAACCAATAATTCAATTTAGGCACACACAAAGGATTTCAATTATTGCAATGTAACACTTACAATTTAACAACAGTCATTTGTTTGCACACAGTTAAATGGTCAAACACTTCTATTTGACCCATAGATGGTACCCTATCAGATATTACTACTACAGGTCATAGTGAACCAGAAAATAATGGCAATAAAAGAGTACACCACATTCCCCAAAGCTCCAGGACTGGAACCTCACCATCAGATGATTTAGTGTCATATACAGGACACTCGTAGGGGCCGGGGGACTCTTACCCTTCTGCAGAGATGCAGTCAGCATATTTTGCAACCCCAGTTGACTGACCTGAGTAACATGATTTCAAGTAATTAATAATTACCCTTAGTCAACTATTACAGCTTCAAGTAACTATTCTTAATACAAATAATTTATTTATATGACATTAAGTATTCCTATCAAACATGAATGATTTTTAAACAGATCTATTTGTTCTATAGGTGGGATCTTAAAAGGTACTACCACTCCAGATAACATTCCTTAGATCTCCCAAACCTCACCACCAAATGCAATTTGTGTCATCCAGAAGACACCTCCTTTTTTGGGAGGGTGAAGGGGTCTTACACCCCTGCAGGGGATACAGTCAGCATATTCTGAGTACTGTCAATAGGGCAAATATGTAGCTGCCCTTCCCCCCAGATGCACATGTGCCAAAGAGTAAGAAGAAACAATTTGTCAAGGAGACTGAAAATTTCCTCAAAGACAAGAAAACAAAATGATTCCTGGATATTTAAAAAAGTAAAATGGATTCAACAAATTGATATTAAGTTTTACAGCTAGTTCAGAAAATCACCAATCACTGATAATGGAGAAAAAAATTTAAGCTAAGCTTGGGTACTTTGCATGATGTAATGATTAGCAAGATAGCAGAGCAGACAATTGCTAGTAAGTTCAAATTTCACTGGATGCCTCAAACTTCTAGCCTTGAGCCAAACTAAATAAAAATTTAGTAAAATAAAAGGGTAACTTAGTATGGTGCAATGGGTAGCAGTCTAGTCTCAAATTACTGAGTAGTGAGTTCAATTCTCACTGGGTGCCTCATACCAGTGCAAAAAATTATAACAATAAAAGAGTGACTTCAGAACTATAGCCTCAGCATCAGAGGCAATTTAATGTCATATTCAGAACACCATAGGATGGAGGCTCTTACCCATCTTCAGGACAGAGTCAGCATATTCTAAACCTCACAGGTAGGGCTACAGTATGTTTGGTTTACTTTATAAAAATAAAATTTTCATAAAACATTAAGGGTTTATTTATTGGCAATACTGTAAATATAATAGCCTTGTTTTGTGTCCTTTAAGTCTTGACTGCAGGCAAACTATTTCTTTTTAATTTGTAACAGCAATATCCAGACTACTGAGTGACAAAACTTGCTAAAACAAATTTTGAAAAAATAAATGAAAAAGAAGCTAAATTAGACTCATAATTATCCACATTTAAGCAATAATGTTACTGAGGGATTTTTTTTTTAATTTATCACTGTGAATGACCTTCACAGCTTGCTTTTATTGGATAATGTAATAACATTTTGTGTACACCTCTGATTAACTTATGCTTGAAAGAAACAGAAAACTAAAATGTCAGGATATAATTTTATAGTGTCAAATTATAATGCAGAAATAAAATTTAAACATTATAACAGGTTATAACCAAGGCAAAAATATTGTGTTTTCTGAAATATTACCCTATCAGCAAGAGCTTCGAATATGCTGGTTATATCATCTGCAGAGGAGGATGGACAATAAAGGAGTGACTCCAAATTCCCCACAGTTTCAGAACTGGATTCACACCACCTGAAGTAGTGTGGCATCATAACCAGGACAACCATTTTTGAAGGGGTGGGGTCTCATTTAATGCAGTTGACATATTCTAAGCTCTACTGACAAGGTGATTTGTTTACAGATATCATACAAGGGTGAGCTGAAAAGTTTATATGATGACATATCTACTGTTAAAGTTTTTTTTTTACCAATTGACGCTGATGGAAGAAGTGTGTGGACCACAAGGAGAACTATGTTATGAGAATATCTTGATCAGCTGTTAAACTTTACAGCCACTTTCAAATGTTAGGCTTCGGCAAATGCTCCTTACTCCTCTAAATTTAGAAACAAGCAGAGCCTTTTATTTTTGTAGCTGAAATAAAAGTTCATTTACAATGTTTGAGTATTATTTCAGTCATACAAATTCTTTGTTAAAATCTTTGAATTGAATTGTGCATTACCTGCAGAATAACCTTTCATTGATTTACCAACTTGTATGCCATACACAAAGAATAATTTGAACTCACCTGAAAAAAAAAAAAAAAAAAAAAAAAAAAAAAGCAGAAAAGTTTAGAATGCAAGAAATCTTTGGTGAAAAGACAAGAGTCAAATAACAATAAGAACTTAAAGAAAAGATGCAAGTTTTAAAATTTTATAAATATTATCCTATAAATCTAGACTTGTGACATTTGAAAATAATTTACTGATCTCCTGAAAGAGAAAAGGTAGAGAGAGAAGAACAAAGCGGACATTAAGTTGCATATTCACAAGAGAGTACCAACAGAAAAAATTTTTTTATTGCTGCTCTTTACGTCATAACTCATAGAAACATTTAAGTTAATTGAATTTATTTGAAAAGCAGACATACATATAAGCTATGACATAATCATTTTAAAAAATCCTCTTGTTTATTCGATTGAATATTATCTGGTTATATACAAAAGACAATGCAGCATATATTTTTATCAGTCATGCAACCTAGTTTCATTACAGAGTAATAAGAAATTTCCTTATGCTAAAATATGGCATTTTAGAAATTCAAATATATATTGATTAATTTTAACAGCATGTTAACCTGTCTAAGGTCATTTTATGCCTAGACATCAGGAAATCATGTTCATTGAATGTTCATATTTACATTTTTTGTGTAGTTGTTTCTGAAGAGGCTTTTTTTGCACATGTTCCTATCAAGTACAAATAATTTTAAAACAGATCTATTAGACCTATAGATGGGACCCTAACAGGTACTACCATACTATACTTCAATTTTCTACCTTTTATTTCATTAAATATCATCTACTATTATACAAAAGACAATGAGGCATATATTTTTATCAATCATGCAACCTAGTCTCACTGCAAAGTGATAAGAAATTCCATTATGCTAAAACATAGGATTTTTTAAACTCAAATACCCATTGAAAAAAAATCAGGTGTAATTAATTAAGTAGAATACACAACTTAATCTCCACCCCACTCCCACACTGTTTCAAATTCTTTATTTTCCTAATCAAAGATTTTTTATACTTCAATTTTCTACCTTCTATGTCACAATTTCTTTTTTTTTTAATTTTGAAAAATCTAAGTCTTAGCAACTTTAAAAAAGCAGAATCAACAGACTGTAGATTAGTGCAACTAAATCTGCCTTTTGATTGAAATAATCTAGGTTTTTTGATTAAGTCAGATTAAATTTGCTTCAAAAGCCAATCTCAAATGTCTACTAGGCTTAAAAGAAATCTAACCCACCCAACCTTAAGCCAAATTAAAAACAGAAAAACAGGATTAACAAGCAATATCTTAGATATTTAGCCTGGTAAAGATGGATAGAAATAGTAACAGCTGTTGCTTGGTTATATTTATGGCACATCAACTCTTATTGGGTCATTTTAGGCTAAAGTCATTTTCACAATTATAGTCCCCAGTGGTACAAAAATATATCTTCACACTAATTTTAGATAGATTTAAACAGATTTGATCCTTAAATGGAAGTATCAATATCATCAAGGACCATTGTTATAAAAGAAATCCAACAGATTCACAGGCTGTCTAGAAAATGATAAAATGGCATAGAGGAATACAATACAGCATTCTAGGATCAGAAACACATTACAACTTAGAAATCGGTATAAAATAAAAAGCAATATGAACAAAGGTGTGTGTGTGTGTGATAAAATGTTTCCAAACACTGACTAAACGGTTTTAACATCAAACTGAATCATCCCCAAAACACTTTTTTAAAATAGAAAGCTGTCACATATGCATTTTGGTTTGATTTTATGGAATATCAAGCATTGTAGGTTATTTCATGCCAAATCCATTTTTATACATATAAACAGTTATATTTCAAATGATTCAGTTTAGCATAAGTACACAGTTTAGTTCTGTTTCACCCATAGATAAGACACTATCAGGTGCTACCATTCCGAACCAGCGTGGATCTCAGAGCGATGGCAATGAAGGGGTATTCTGCATTCCTTAAAGCTCTAGTATGACAGGAGCCTCACCATCAGATTGTTTAGTGTCTTATCCAGGACACTCATTGGGAAGAAATCTTACTCCTCTGCAGAGATGCAGTCGGTGTATTCTACAGCTCCAGGCGACTAGGCCACATATATACATTTGTTTATTTAGATGTTTAAGAAAAATTCTACATGTGCATCTGTTGAAGTTCACCAGGGAAAAAAAATTTTCAAGCAATTTTCTTTTTTTGTGATTTTAACTAATTAGGTCCTCAAATTCACAATTTTATTTTTTTTAAATAAAACATTTAGTTTAAATTTTATAAGGGGAGGTTCACTTCCACATTTTAATGTAGAATGATCATCTATTTCCTGAACAGTTAGCATTGGAAAAGACAAATAACCAGACAGGTCAAATTATCTTTAATTTTTTTTTTTTTTTGCACTTCCGAAGGTGGGATCTGGGTTTTTTTCGGGGTTTTTTTTTTTTTGTTTAGGAGTCTAATTAATTCAAATCACAAAAAAATGTTTTTCCAGATGAACTTAAATGGATGTACATGCAGAATAAAACCAATGTTTAAGTTAAATTACTAATTAAAACAGTTACAGATCATTTGAAACAAAACCCTGGCCACATATCAGAGGTTGCCTTCAATATGTGGCCCTGAGTGTCACATGGCCTATAGAGATCATAAAACAATTAGCTCAAAACATAGGAATTCTAAAAAATAATCAATCAATGTTACATTACTGGTTCATTTTTCATTGCTTTTTTTATGGTATATCAACTCTTAAAAACTCTTTAAAATAATCTCCCAATAAAACTTCTCTTCACAGAAAAAAAAACCTTTCTCCTCATGATGACCTATGGTTGAAGCTAGTTGAAAACAATTAACAATCAAAAAATAAGAAATCATAAAGAAATATTCCTGTTTGTTTTGTAACTTTCATCTTATAAGTGTACTGGCTCTTCAAATGAAAGCAAACAAGTGGGGTTATAACTTTCTCTCATGTGTAAACTTTGTAAAAGTTTCAAGTGTAATGTCGCTTAACCCATATACATTAATTACAAAATCTAGCCTGAAGGGAAATTAGTTCTATAGACATATAATAATATTCCCATTGCGATGTCTGAGTAGAAATAAAGCTTACAATTTACCAGATGTTTATTCATATTTGTTTAAAATAGCTCAGTTATTTATAAATCATACCTAAAATAAATTAATTTATCCTACTTTTATTCTTTTTAAAAAGTTACATTTTCTTATCAAAAAGGTTGCAATTATTTCACACCTGCAGCATGAAAAAATTTATAAGAAATGAGAGACATCTTTCTTGAAATTATACAAACTGGATTAGCCTTTTTCAATTATATAGATTTTTTACTCATCCAGCTTATTAATGACACTAAAGAATTGTGATAAAAGCAACAATAATAAGATGAAATAAAATAATTCAAACAGTTCTATAAAAGTTGTTTTAGTTGTTTGGTTTCATAGCACGTCAATCCTTGCTGGGTGATTCTTAGCTCCAATGATAAGAGATATTTCATTTGCTAAATGTAATAATAATATAACTATTATAGGACAGAGGCTGTAGTGTGTATTGTCCTAGTGAGTTTCGAATAAAAAAATTTTTTTTTTTAAATGCTGATAAGATGGAGTAGAACTAGAAATAAAATACAAACTATCTCATAATAATTAAATCTAGCAAATGAAATAAGTACAAAATAATATGAGATGGAGCACAATAAAATAGTAACCGGATGGATCAAAAACCTTCAGGTTTCTCATTCTAATAGTGTTCCATGATTATATGTATTTACCTCACCCCTCCATATAAGTAGGATGCAACACAAGGTCAATTTTTCAGCAGATTTTGACAAGTTTAAATTCAGAGATTTCCTTCTCTTAGACTAGTTGCCATACCAAAGTTAAAGAACCCAATCTGCCCTACTATTTACCCATAGCTGGAGAGAGAAAAGATGTATTCCTATCCAAAGAGTATTAGCACTATGTGAAATACAAATTCATTCTTCCAGGATTTGAACTTTGGTCGCCATATCAATTTCCTACAATGGTAACCATTACACCACGAATGCCTCTATGATTATATTGATGCTTCTGTTGAGGAAGAAGTGAAGGATTCTAATCAGCATTTCATAGCAATCTGTTATATCAAGAATATGAAAGATTACAAAATGATGTTCAGTGCAAATAAACAAAATTATTCAGTTGCAAATTTAATTGGAAATTATATTATTCTCACAGAATATTTTGATATTACTTCATTGAAAAATCTCTATGTATTTTTTTTTTTTTTTTTTTTTTTTACTACAGCAACTTACTTCCCCTTTCACAAACCATCCCAATAAGACAAACAAACTCCTACACTTGAACATGTCAGTGTTAGCTGACCAGCAAGAATTTACATCTAGAGGACCTGCCAGAAGCAATGGACAATAGGCGTGGATGGAAAGAGAGTGTGTCTGAGAACTCCATGCTATCACAGCAAGACTGGATAATGAGAATGATTACTTATATAATTTGAAATACAATGTGTCATTTATATAGATGATAAAAAGAGTATTGTTCCAGAGTGTTTTATTCATATAAAAGCAACAAACGTATCTAGCTCCAAACGTATCTACCGGGGTTAGAATTAATAGCTAACTAATTTCTCATCTAGGAAACTGGCCTGAAGATCCATAAAGCAAACTGACCTCTGAAAATAAACTTTCTACAATTATTTAGGGAAAAAAAGTGTGTTACTGTTTCTACCTACCACAAGACGATCCGAGTATTTACGTTCCGTAGTAGACAATGCAACACATTTATATTCAAACACACAAAGGAATAAAATAACTGTTCTAATGGTATACAATAAGCCTATCAATTCTCATAGACAATCTTACATTTTAGTTTTTAGAGTAGACACACACTTAGCATAATGGTTAACATTGTAGAAAATGGAATCAGCAACCAGAGTACAAATTTTGGAGAAGGCCATTTGCATTTCTCTTCATGTCTTTGTGAAAAGAATGAATTTTTTTTCCCCCAGCTATGAGTAAATAGTAAGGCAGAATAGCTTTGGTTAAGCAACCAGTCTAGGAAAGGGGAAGAGGGAATTCAAACCAGCTTTATTCCATTTTAAAAGTAACCTTGTATCACATACTACCCATGGTGGATGGGTAAATACATTTTACTCAGAAAATTTATTGAACTTCACATTTTCTGTCCATTTAATATTAGTTTGGTTTCTTTGTTTAATGGCATATCAACCTTTGTGGGTTATTTGATGCCAAAGCCATCCTTGTAAAACAGTAGTGGTACTATTAAACCTATAGCTGGGCCTATTTTCAGTAGAAATCAATCAGAAGAGGGGTTCCTGTGACAAAATGGCTAAAGGGCTGGACTGTGGCCTTGAAGTAAGCAAGTTCAAACTCCAGTTGTGCTGTTACATTAACTTTCAGACTAATACTGTTGGGAAAGGTATAAACCCCCTTAATATCTAAAGCTACGGGTTAAATAGTACCACTAGTATCACTGCTGTTCTTCTACAAGGGTGGCTTTAGCATTAAATAACCCACAAAGGTTGATATGCTATTAAACAAAGAAATCAAACCAAAACCAGAAATCAATCAAGCACCTACGCACACATAGTAAAAGTAAACAAAACGCATCTATTTGACCCAGTTAAAATCTCCATCTCTCAACAGTAGAGTTGGCAGGTTTTCAAAAATCTGTCTGCACAAGAAACATTCCTTATTAATGGTCACTGCATGGGTCAACATAGACAAAGATGGAAATTTAAGTAACCAACAAGACAAGATAGGAGCCTCTGAAAATGAAAAGAAAAAAACTATACTAAGAACAGGATCTGGTTTGATGTGGCGTGTGATTGAGCAAAAAAATTGATTTATCAACATTTGGGAGATAAGAAAAAAAAATGGTTTCAATTGCATGTATGTTAGACTTTCTGACTGATGGTAAAATAATAATACTGATAGAGACAGAGATGTGCATATCATATATATTTATATTAGAAAAAAATGCATTATTGTAACTATGTCTTTGTATATGTAGAATGTATTTTGACAGATACTAAGACTCCATACACGTCTATCTCAATCAATAATACACATTTAATATATCATACACGCCACTTATATATGATGGAAATGTGTGCTTAGCATAACATTCATCATCATAGGAAATAAAATTGGTGACCAGAGATCAAATTCTGAACAAGGCTGTTTGAATTTCTCTTTGCACTAATGCCCTATTGGAAAGCCAGGAATCCATCTGTTCTTCCCACTCTCAGGTATAGGAAAATAATAAAATAGACAGAATTTTTTAAGGCTTGGGAAGGCAGCCAGTCTAGGTTTGGTTTGGTTGTTTAGGTTTTATGACATATCAACCTTTGTAGGTTATTTAATGCCAAATCCACTTTTATCCAAATAAACAGTTCTATTTCAAACAATTCAGTTTAGCATGAGTACACAGTTTAATTATCAAAAAAAAAATTCTATTTCAAGCTATTCAGTTTAGTATAAGTACACAGATTAGTTCTATTTGGCCCATAAATAGGTTGATTGTTTGGGTTTTATGGCATATCAACCCTTGTAGGTTATTTAAAACTAAATCCATTTTTATGCAAATATTTAGTTCTGTTTCAAACAATTCAGTTCAGCATCAGTACAACTGTCAAAAATATTTCTATTTCAAGCTATTCAGTTTATTTAAACAGTTCTAATTTAAACAATTCAGTTCAGTATAAGTATAGATTTTGTTTACGCACATTTAAATGTCAAAAGAGTTCTAAACTAAACAATTCAGTTTAGCATAAGTACACAGTTTACTTCTATTTAATCCATAGATAGGGCCCTATCAGGTGCTACCACTCTGGGCCAGAGTGGACCTGGGAGTGATGACAATGAAGGAGTACTCTGCATTCCCCAAAGCTCCAGCATCCCTGGAACCTCACCATCAGATTGTTTCGTGTCATATCAGGACACTCGTTGGTGTATTCTACAGTCCCAGCTGACTGAGCAAGCTAGTCTAGGAGAATCATCATCATCATTCATCATGTCGCGCCGCCTGCGCGGATATCCCTGACCGTCTCTCGCCATTTCTCCCTATCATTCATCGCCTCCGGCAGGTCTTCAGGGTTACATCCCATGTCCTCACATAGTTGCTGTATGTAAGTTCGTGCTGGATGTCCTGCTTTTGCACATCCATATGTGGGGGTCCACAGGAGTACATCGCTTATGAACTCGTCCTTGCTTCTCCAGTAGTGTCCCGCGTGTCTGGTTCGTCTAACTTGTATAGTTTTCATGATGGGGGGCAAGTGTCCGTATAGTTGGTGTCTCGTGGGGTGTTGTCGCCAGGACTTGTTCAATATTGCTCTCAACATTCTTGTGTAATTTCCGTCTAGTTTCCTCTCCAGCCGCTTCGTTAGCGTCCATGTGGTGCATCCATATAGCAGTATCGACACAACCGCTGCCTGGAAGAAACTGCGTTTCATTTTATCAGTTAGGTCCGACTTCCATATGATCGAGAGCCTATCGATAGCTGTCCATGCCTTCGTCAGTCGTGTGTCGATGTCCTTCTCGGTTGATGAGACGCTGCTTCCTAGGTAGGTGAATTTGTCGACTAGTTTCAGAGAGGCTCCGTCTAGTGTGGCAATGTTGCCTGTTTGGTTGTAACACATATATTCGGTTTTGTTTGCATTGACATGTAGGCCAATGCCAGCTGCAGCTCGTTCCAGACTATGTAGTAGTGTCTCTGCTTGATTAGGCGTATTCGCTAGTAACGCCAAGTCATCAGCGTAGTCAGCGTCCGTGATTGTTTTTGCGGGGTACCTTTTGCTTCTTCTCTTAGTCAGCTCAAAGCCATTTTCTCTGATTTTGTCGATCGAAGTCCTAAGCACGTAGTCTAGACAGATGATAAAGAGGTACGGGGCTAGTGTGTCTCCTTGTAGTACTCCTGCAACAATGTCGAAGACCCTAAATTCAAAATCGCTATGCTCTGCTGAAAAATTGACCTTTTGTCGCATCCTGCCCATGACAGAGGTGTTGGATAAATACATAAATATGATGGAAAAAAGACAACACTCACCTTCTACTTACCACCACCACAAAAAATAACTACTGGAATTGTGGGGGTACAAAAATTTTCATTTTTGCAACTGAATATGTATTTACCAACCTCTCTGTAAGAACACGATATGAAACAAGGTCAATTGTTTTTAAGCAGAGTTTAACAGGTTTAAATTCAGTTTTCCTTCTCTTAAACTGGTTGCCATATCAAGGTTAAAGAGCCCAGTCTGCCCAACTATTTACTCATAGCTAGAGGGGGAATATACCCTACTGAAAAGTCAGAGTATCTGTGTCCATTTTGCTGGCAAACACAGTGGGTTAGCGAGTGTTTAATAGCATATTAACCTACAGAGAGTGTATATCTATATATGATTTGTTTATTTGTATTTTTATGGCATATCAACCTTTGTAGGTTATTTAATGCCAAATCCATTTTTATACAAATAAGTGTTCAATTTCAAACAATTCAGTTTAGCATAAGTACACAGTTTAATTGTCAAAAATATTTCTATTTCAAGCTATTCAGTTTAGTTAAACAGTTTAATTTCAAGCAATTCAGTTTAGTATAAGTAGAGTTTTTTGTTTACACACAGTTAAATGACAAAACTGCTCTATTTCAAATAATTCAGTGTAGTGTGAGTACAGTTTTAATGTCAAAAACAGTCCTATTTCAAACAATTCAGTTTAGGATACAACAGTTCCATTTCAAATAATTCAGTTTACCATAAGTATGCAGTTTAGTTCTATTTGACCCATAGATAGGACCCTATCAAGTGCTACCACTCCAGGCCAGAGTGGACCAGGGAGCGATGGCAATGAAGGGGTAATCCGCATTGCCCAAAGCTCAAGCATTACTAGAACCAAACCATCATACTGTTTAGTGTCATATTAGAACACTCATTGTGGGGGGGGAGGTCTTACCCCTCTGCAAAGAAGCAGTTGGTGTATTCTACAGCCCCACCCATCATGGCAAATCTATATATGGGAATGTGTGTATATAAAACCATCAGTATGATTTATGAGTGAGAATCCCTGTTACATAATGGTTAAAACTAATTTTTTGGCATATAAATTCTCATAAGTCAAATAATTTTTCAGATAATTGACTCCTGAATTTAATCACCTTTTTAAGGTAGACAAACTTTTATTGATATCATATTACAAAATATGCTGACAAGTAATCCTTTTTGACAAGTGGGGATCTCAAACAGTGCAAAGAAATAATGTTCAACTTTAAGATATTTTATATAACAATCCTAAATAGGCCATTGATTGTCTTATGGAGGAGTCAGCTAAATAGATTACCAAGACTCATATCCTTCAGCTTAGAAACATCATCATCATCATCATATCGTGCTGGCAGCACAGATATCCCTGACCCTCTCTCGCCACTCCTCCCTATCGTTCATCGCCCTAGGCAGGTCTTCAGGACAACAACCTGTATCCTCACATAGCTGCTGAATGTACGTTTGTGCTGGTCGTCCTGCTTTTGCGCGGCCGTGTGTGGGGATCCATAAGAGTACATCTCTTATGAGTTCATCTCTGCTTCTCCAGCAATGTCCTGCATGTCTGGTTCGCCTAACTTGAATAGTTTTCGTGATAGGGGGCAGGTGGCCGTACAGTTGGTGTCTTGTGGGGTGTTGCTGCCAGGACTTGTTCAGGATTGCACGCAGCATTCTTGTGTAATTGCCGTCTAGTTTCTTCTCCAGCCGTTTTGTTAGCGTCCATGTAGTGCATCCATATAGCAGTATCGATGTGACCGCTGCCTGGAAGAAACTGCGTTTCATTTTATCGGTTAGGTCTGATTTCCATATAGTCGATAGCCTATTGATAGCTGTCCATGCTTTCGTTTTAGAAACATACAGATCACCATAAAAATTTGACATAATAACCTCAAACATCCTTAGCTCTCTGAATAGTGAATGTGTAGAAAATTTGTGGAGGTATAATTGACAGGTTATGATTCAAAAGTCAAAATCACCAAGCCAAATTTTGGAGAAGTAAAAACCTCAGGGGTGTTTGTTTATTGACGAGAGGCAGCCATATGAGATTTAGTTATGTTTAGAGAGTCATTTGGGCTCTTTGAGAACAATCAAACAATCAGACATGTTCTGGGGGTTTTAATGTTTTGAAACCCCTTTGAGGGACTTTTCAGAAATGAAAATGCAAAGAGTTTTCTTTTCTCTATGAATTCATGGAATGATGGTTTGGAAACTTACTGAAAAAGCCAGCCTGATCAAATTAAAATATCAAATAATAAACATTGGAGCCAAAGTATGAATGTGAGCTTGTCAACTTCTTTCATCACCTGGACAGAAATGCCTATCAAAGGCTTTTGAGTCCTGTTCTAAAGCAAGTAACACCAACACACTCCTCCCTGCAATGTTAGAAAGGTATGGTTGTTTAAAAAGAAAAAAAAAGAAAAAAATGAGTGCACACACACACAATTTGGTACCCTTGACACTTGTTTCAGGGATGGAAGAATAGAATACATGAAGTTTAATTCAGAATGCCATCTCTACGGGCAGAACCTGGCCTCTTATTCAAAAGGCATAACAGTTGGCTTTATCGCTTGATGCGAAAAGCATACCAAAAGGAAGATGCCAATAGTTAAGCTACTTTTTGCCCCCACTCACAAACAAACTTTTGTGTACATGAGGGCTTCTGCTTAAAACTTAACCTAGTGTCCATTTTGCCTTTAGGGACAAGGTAAATAACCACTATTTGCTATTAACCCCTTACCAGATCAAGTTTGTGAAATGAGTTATCTCCCTTAACCCCCAACTGAATCAATTTTTTTGCACTCACAATTCATTTTGGAGGATTTTTTTTCCTTTCATTTCTAGATAGATTATGAGTTTATAATATCTGAATTGTTAAAAAAAAATGTATGCCCCTCAATAGATAACTTGTATACAAAAACGGTTTTCTAAAATGTTAAGAAATATAAATTGATGCGAGTATTGTAAATAAAAAGCAATAAAAATTAGATGAATGACAAAAAATTAAGGTAATTCATTTAAGAAATTCAAATAATTCAAAGACTATAAGGAAAAAAGAAAACGTCCAAGTTATATATATATATATATATATATATATATATATATATATATATATAGTTGGGGGGTCATCGAGAACAACAAAAACAGTTGGACTTGTTTTGAAGGTTTTAACATTTAAAAGTCCCCTCTGAGGGACTTCAACACAAATGAAAATGTAGGGAGTTTTCTCCACCCCAAGAATTAATGAAATGACAGTTGGAAACCCAAAGTAAAGGCTGATCTAATCTGATTAAAAGATCAAGTAATAAATATGGGAATTAAACAGTGAATGCATGTTTGTCAACTTCTTTGCTAGAGTCAAGTGCCAGCAAGACCCACCTGCTCCAGTAATGTTATCTAGAAATACTCACATAAGTAAATAAAACCCATTTCACTGTGTAGTAGCCAACATTTTGGATAAAGTGCATGAAGATTTTCTTGAGTAAAGATTCAGCTCCTTGGCTAAAGAAGATTAAAAAATAAATAAATAAATAAAATCAAGACACATTCTGGGTCAAGTACCTTCCTGTTTACCTTTTGATCTCAAATTCTGACAATGTTTGGATCAACATCTCTTTGCAAAGATGCCTTTTCTATGCTTGCTGCTGTCAAGCTCAAGTGCAGAAATGATCTGAACATTGAAGGAGACTTGTGTTGCCCTCTCTCTCTACCATTCAACCATGTATTCAAGAACTAATAGCTAAGAAACAATGTTAAGTAGCTCAAAAGATTAATTCATTCAATTTGCTTTGTATTGTTTTCTTAATAAAAGGGCTAAGAACTATTTTTTAAAAGCTTTTTCTTTTAATTTAAAAAGGAATTTTTAATCATCTAGTTGAAGTAATGAAAACAAACTATAAGAGGGTATATGGTGGTATTGCTGTTCATATATAACAAGCAAAAATTGGCCCTGTTTTTAAATGATATTGTACTTATTCATGTATGTTAATTAAAAAAGTTGGTGACCTTAGTCGAGAGTAACCTGAAGGGTCCCTTTTCAATAGCTACTACACCAAGGTGTAGGAGAGGGCACTACTCCATTCCCTGGGATGCTCCACTTACTCTTGATCCTTACCTTAATGTGCTGAGTGTTAAGCAAGGTGGCATCAAGTACCATTTTTTGAGTCTTTGGTATGACTTGACCTGGGATTGAACCCCAGTCTTCTGGACCATTAGCAGACACTACTCATTAGGCCTATGGCCCGGTGATTCATGTATGATACTGTGTATCTAATTAGTCAATACCACATTTACATGACCAATAACCCCACTATCATTTTCTTAAATAAAATTTTAATGTTTTTCTGAACCAAAAATAATAAGATTTTATTATTTCTAGCGGAATATTATACAATTAAAATGGGTATCACATATTTATTTCTAAACTATGTAACCAAAAATAAAATACTACCTGATTTTCTTCAAAACTGGCAGACATCTTTCCATATCAATTAAAATGAGAGCAAAGAAAGCCAAATATCACTTTTCATTTTTACACCCATATTTTGAAAGACCAAGATATCTATGCATCAGGACATCATTTGAGCCTTCATGGCTAAAATCATTGAATTTGGATGGAAATATGTACAATTTTTCTACCAGATCTCATTCGTAGTTATCAGTCTTTATCCAAAGAAACAAGGGATAACAATTCATTAGATACCGAGTGTAGAGGAGAAAGTGCAAATTTATTAGAAATCCATTTGCCTGGGAAGTATCTGAAGATTTTCTTGAGCTATAGGTTTAATAAAAAAAATAAAAAAAATATGTGCTTTTCATTCTTTAGTAAAAAAAGCTAAAAACTTACTTTTTTCTTTTAATTCAGAATAGTATTTTAATTATGTAATTAAAGATGCTAACGGAGGTATGGCTTGGCTTCTTTATTTAATGCAAATCAATCTTTGTAGCCTATTTAAAGCCAAAGCTATCCTTGTAGAACAACAGTCAATACCAGGCAAAATATTGGCTGTCTTAAGAGATATACACCATTGTCGAAAAATAAGAACACTTCAACCATTTTTTTTTTTTTTTTTTGAGAAAATGTTAATTTTATTCTAAACCAAATATACTAAGTTTTTATCATTTCTAGTGGAACATCATACAATAAAAACTGATATTATCATCAGGTGTTATTTATAACCAAAATCTTCATCATTGAAACTCTAAGGGGAAAAGTTTGATTTGGAAATATGCTTACAATACTGAATTAGCCTCCCCACTAAATGAAGTTCTGTGTCCTAGCCAGTACATTTTAACCATTAGGTAGGTTGGTTGGTTTCTTTGTTAAATAGCATATCAACCTTTGTGGGCTATTTAAGGCCAAAGCCATCCTTGTAGAAAAACAGCAGTGATACTATTTAACCTATAGCTGGGGGGATAAATGGTTCATACCTTTCCCCATAGTATTATTCCTAAAGTGAACATAATAGCTCAAATGGAACTTGAACTTGCTTACTTTGAGGCTGCAGTCAAGCACTTTAGCCATTACGCCACAAGGGACACACCCCTGTAACTTTTAGGGTAACCACACCTGTAATAAGATGTAAATACACAATACAAGCATACACCTGTCAGTTTCTTTTTTTAACTTTCATTTCATTCCTAATCTGATCTTAGTCTTCTAACAGAGGAACCAGTTGTTTGAGGATCAAGTCTACAGCTTCCCACCCCTTTCAACTACTGTACGGCCAAAGACTAAGAATGTCTGTCAATGGATTTGCAGCTCACAAGAAAAGTATTGATTTTTTTTTTTACAATTCACTACAGAATCATATGGAAGCATTTGAGTACTTACAACAGAGGACATTCAGATTTTTCCCCCTTCTTCCCTCCCATCCTCATAAATAAAGAAAGGATAAGATTTACAGATAGAAAGGACAAAAAGAAATAGTATTGCTCAAGTTACCAAAAATGTATCTTCTCTACTCTTTCCACTGCCAACTACTAATGCTCTTTCTACCGCAACTCTTCCACTCTTCTCTCACCACTGTTCTCCTCTCAGCCTGCTACTCATTCAACCACTCTTCCTCCAATCACAAAAGATGCTTCACTGATTGGTTTTATTCTGTGGTTTGAATAGCAGACTGTTGGCTAAGAGATCAAGCTTCTGTTACAAAAGGTAATACCAATAAATGTGTATATTATTATTATAAACTCAGATATAAAGGTGTAATCCAAAAATCATATGAGCGATTACTTTAATGGAGGCAATGAAAACTAAGGGTTAGTGATTTGTTTCATCATTAAATTTCCTAAACTTTGGGGTTATGCCCCCACCCCACCTGAGAGAGTACTTTAGCAAAGGAATTAACAGTTGCCATTCACATAAAGCAAAGCTCTTTGAATGAACTCAGCACTTCAGTATCCGATAGTGCAAAATGTAAACAAATGAAAGTTAATAGATATACATTAACTTCCCAAGCTGATGCTGAGTTGCAGGCTGGCTTAGGAGTACGTTATCAGCCTGAAGTAAAATTAGACAGGTTTCAATCCTGGCTTGAAGTGTCTTGCATATCTAGCCACACTGACGAAACAGTTTGTCTGCATATATATATATATATATATATATATAATCAGTGGTGACTCTGGGTCAACAAAGTTAGGCTCATATTTTCAATATAATTTACAATATGTTTTGGTTTGGTATATCAACCTTTGTAGCTTAGTCAGGTGGGGCTGTAGAATATGTAGAATACATCTCTGCAGAGAGATAAGGCCCCCACCCAATGAGAGTCTTTGATATGACACTAAACCATCTAATGGTGAAGCTTCAATTCTGGTTCTTGGAGAATGTGGAGTACCTGCTAGGGTTCCATCTATGGATCAAATAGAACAGTTTAACCATTTGACTATGTGCTGTTAAATTGAATTGTTAGTGTTACATAGTTAAATGGTTTAAAGTATTGCTATGTGCAAATGGATGAGTAATATTAAATAGAATTATCAGTGTTAAATAGCAATACATGAAACCATTTAACTGTATGCAAACAAATGAGCTCTGTCTTGTTTAAAATGTTACCTACAAACTTTATATATATAATAAAATCAGGATTCTGCATAAAAATCTTCAAGGCTTGATATGCTATAAAAACCAACCAACTTTTGTGGATTATTTAATACCAAAGCCATCTTTGAAGAAGAATGGTAGAGGTACTACTTAACCCATACATGGAGAGATAAAGGGGTTTATACATTTCCCAAGGTTATTAGTCCATTTGGGAACATAATAGAGTAACTTGAGTTTGAGCTCACTTACAACAATGTTGCAGTCCACTACACCACAGAGACTCCCTCAATTTACAATACATATTTAGAATATAAGAAAAATTTTAGCATCCAACTACATTTTTTTTCTTAATTCAATTCATCAAATTTCTGTAACTGTGCAAGTTTTCACAGCTGACACCTGACAATTGACCATTCTGCAAAAACTAAAATGTTTTCTTTTTATCAGTTGCATTTTTTTTTTTTAAATAAAAGAAAATATCTTTGACCCAGGTTAAGCACTTATCTCAGTTGCTGCTAGAACCTTTGATGTTAACCACTCAATGTCTGGATAAGCTGAATAGATTACAGACTCACATATGCGTGTACATACACAAAGCCCACACAGAACCTAGATGGAGCCAAAAATTTTGGGCCCCTGTGTCATATTAGTAGGGTTTTTATTTGCTTTTATGGCTGATACTAGCCACAACTCAAGGAGTAGGGTTTTTCCAGCTGAGCTCAAAGCAATAAAAATTCCAAAAATAAGTAATTTATTCTTGAACTTTAGTTGGACTCAGTGTCCTATCTTGAACCATTATGAATAATCAAACTTTTACAGATTTTATTTTCATACATTATAATGTTAAGAGATTCTGCTAGGAATGGTCATAACATTACACAAAGAATAAAAAGATCATGCAACTAGTTGTTTTGAGGAGTTAGCCCTAAAAATAAAAATAAATAAATAAAATAAAAAGTAATTTTTTTTCAACAATTAAATTTTGACAGTAAATAATTTTTTTCTGCTTATTATAATATGATGGAAATTTTTATCTTCAGATAAATATCGATTGATTGATTGATTGATTGATTGATTAACAGCATGTCAACTCATCTGGGGCTATTTTATGCCAAGATGTAAGGATATTGCATTCATTGTACATTCATATTCAAATATTTGTGTAGTTGTTAGTTTTTTTGCACACATTTATAAATCAAGTATTCCTATCAAATACATAATTTGCACACAACTGGATGATTTCAAGTATTCTTATCTAATAGTAATAATTTTCAAACTGGGGGGGGGCTCAAGGTTCTAAGAATTAGATATTTTAATCGAATGGTTTTATCTTAAGTTTATTTTACTGAGTGTTGGCTTGTATTATTTTGAAGAATGGCATACTTTCTGTTGACAAAAATTTAGGAATAAAATAGATTTTATCGTCTTAATATAGATTTGATATGATTGGCTTACCTTATTAAAAGAGCTGATAATATATTAAACTTACCATACTCAAACTACTTTGGAGGCACTCATTGTGTAAAGGTTATCATTGTAGGCAAATTCAAGTACTGGACCAGGCTGTTTGCATTTCACATAGCACTAATACACTTGGAAAAGGTATGAATCCAACTATTCTCTCTCCAGCTATGAATAAGTAGTCGAGCAGTTTGGGCTCTTTAACCATGGTATGGCAACTGGTCTAGGAGAAAGATAACTCTGAATTCAAACTTGTTAAACTTGGCTTAGAATTGGTTTTGTGTCACATCCTGTTTGTGGCATAAGACTTGGGTAAATACATACTCCAACTAATTACCAAGATGTTTTTAGAGTGGAGCTATGGTTTGAATATTGACACAGGTTTCATTCCCCTCCCAGAATACCACATTCTTTCAACAAGGAATTAAAAAAATAAATTTTTTTTAATAAAAGTAAATTTTCTTCTTAATCAGAGATAACAGGATTTTATATTATTCTGGAATTTTGTCATTGCTTATAATTATGATTATATTCTAGACAAATTTAATATTTGTTACATTTGAACAAGTCTTTATTCTATCTTCAATGAATGATACATTGCTTTTCAAGTAGACTCATACATAATTCACCCACCTACACAAACTGTGAAATTTCATCAAAACTCAATTTCTTTTGGCCCAATATCTTCCGTTTCAGAGCTAAATCTGTCAAGGAAGAATTCTTCATTCTGCATTTGAAACTTTGCCAATCTTAATTTGTCTTTGGGTTAGATCAAGTGTTCATATTGGTAGAGATATCAATTCTGGCTTATCAAACCAATATTGAAAATAGATGGAAAATTAGGATATAGAAACCAATTTCCATGACAACTTATCACCAATCTTTGGCTTTTGACAACTTGCATCTGCTGGTTCGCCAGTAATCATATTTTAAAATGAATATAGTTAGATTTTGCTTCTTAAAGCTTTTAACCCTAATGTTAAAGAAAAATGTTCATGTGATTGTGAACAAAATATTTATTCAAAATATGTAAATCTAAAGAGAAATAAACTGAATACAGTATCACCTATAATAATTGAGTAAACTAATTCTTGGGGGGGGGGGGAATCTTCTAAACCAAAGATTCCAGGATTTTATTTCTAGACAAACATTATACAATTAAAAGAGATATTATTGTATATTATTATAAACTTCCGTAACCATATATATATATAAATTAGCTATAGAATTATAAAAATTTAATGTTAAAAGCATTTTTAATCTTTAAATCTTTATGGTACTCAATGCACAAAAATGTAGACCAATGATATAGTATATTTTATGTATACAATAAAATAAAACATGAACCTAACTAAATCAAATGTTGAATATTAGCTCATGCAAAACCAAATTGTGAGATTTTATGCTGTTTCTATGAGCTAATATATATATATATATATATATTGTCATCCACAGACAGACTGTTTCATTCTATCAGAACTCTTCAGTGTGGCTAGACATGTAGGACGCTTGAAGCCGTGATCAAAACCCATCCAACTTTACGTTAGACTAAGTCTCAGACCGCTCGGCCAACAAGCGTATCACATTTGGCTAAAGGAATTTTTTAAGGTATTATGTAGTAACAGCAGCAACCGTTTGTTTATATATATAAGGGAGAAAATCAGTCATAAATAAGTAGACCCCTAACAATTTTTTAAACAAAAAGTTAATTTTCTTTTAAATCAATGATACCATAATTTTATTATTTCTATACATTATACAATAAAAACATTATTACCAAACTCCATAGTACTGAAACTATTACCAAAAATATAAATATGCAGCTGTTCACACACATCATATATATATATATGATTAGTACACCCTAGTATAAAATGGATATAATTAACAGTTACTTATCACCAACTTCTACAGCATTGAAACTCAGTAACCAAGGAAAAGAATTAGATTGGTTTGTAAATATACTTAATATATAGAGTTTGTGTTGGGATATACTTAAGTAATATCAAATAAAATTCATTGATAACTAACTCAACAAAATTGAAATTGAACAATATACATAAGTGTATTAATTCTTGGACTGTAACATATTCACATTTTTGGTTACTGAGTTTCAATGTTCAGGAAAAATACTTATCAAAAAGAACCATTTCAATACTGTAGAGTTTGGTAATAAATAATGCAGAATAATATATGCTCTGATTATAATATTTCACTACAAATAAGATCCTGTTAACTTTGGTTTAGAAGAAAATTGATTTTTTTTTTATTATGAGCAATATTGTACAAATTAATTTCTTCATTTAATTCAAAATTATTTATTCTATATTCAAGCAATGAATTGGTATCCATATGAAGAAAAAAGGCTGTTTCTGATTGATTGATTTTAATGGCATGTTAACCTGTCTAGGGTTATTTTATGCTGAAAGGTTAGAGAATCACATTCATTGTACAATCAGATTTACATATTTTTGTAGTTATTTCTTAAGGTTTTTTTTTTTGCACACAGTTATACAATATCAATTATTCCTATCCAATACAAATAATTTGCCCATGGTCATATGGTTTTAAGTATGCCTATCTAATACTAATAATTATATGGTTTCAAGCAGTTATTTCTATTTATCAATAGTCATTTGTTTGCACACAGTTATACAGTTTCAAGTAACTAATAATAATCCTTAGTAAACAATCAGCTTCAAGTAACAATTCTTTATACAATTAATTTACATTTAATTATATGTCAAGTATTTTGATTAAATATGAACAGATCTATTTGACTCTTAGATCACACCCTAATAGGTACTATCATTCAGGTTCAGAGTGGACCTGGGAATAATTGAAATAATAGTACTTGAAACTTGCCAGGTCTCCAGAACTGGAGCCTCACCATCAGATGCAGTTTAGTGTCAGATCTAGGATACCACTTGGAGCAGGGAGATGTTGTTACCTTTCCGCAAGAGATACAGTTGATATATTTTAACCTGTTGACAGAGCGATGTCTTTGAATCATTCCTTATGAGTAACCAACACAAAAAATGATTTCAACTTTAGACTGATTTAAACAATAGGTTAGGAATTACCAATCATTCATTTTTTTGTGGAGAAGAAAAAGTTTTAACTCAGAAGATTTTATTATGTTAAATTCATTATCTTAGAGTAGGTACCCCATACTTGTGGCCTTGTACTTTTCTAAACTAACTTTAGTAAATAACTATCCATCATCTTAAACTATATCTATTAAAAACAAAGCACATTTATTCTACAAAACTTAGTTTCACCCTCACTAGGAAACCCAGTGAGGATCAAATTCATTTATTAGTAATGATGTGAAAGATTAGCTTGCTAACTATTAACCTTTGGCAAATAAACTGTTTAAGATAATGAATTTAGTTTTTCTACTCATCTTGAACGATCTATCTTTCCTGCTTTCAAATTATTGCAAACTGACACAAAGTATGGTGGATTCCTTTTGTTAAAGATTAGAAAAAGAATAAAGTAACTGGAAGAAAGATGTCTTGCAAAAACAAAATGAGAAAAAGAAACAGGAGACAAACAAATAGTAGAAAATAGGCAATCAGAATTGGAACCATCATTTGTAAGACAAGGGTCACATCATAAATCAATTGAAACCTAAGTTGAGATCATTGAACAGAGATGATCAGTAGAGAATAGACACTGGCTCTACAGGCAAAGGAACAAGGCAGCAGGAAGAGGGGGTAGTCAAAAAGGAGAGAGGCATGACAGACATCTGGCTTTGATCTTGGAACATATTGGACCACACAATAATAAATAGAAGGCAAGAACATTACAGTGGTGAGGGGATAAGAGTAGGTGCAACTGATAGCACAAAAAGTGATACAGAAAAAATAAAGATAGAAAAAGAGGATAATCATAAAAAGAAACAGGGAAGGCTGTAAAAAGAAAGGGGGTAAGGAGAGCTGGACATAAAGAAAGAGCCAGAGAGAGAGAGAGAGAGAGAGAGACTGAAGCAAAGAAAGAATCAGAGATAATGACAGAGAGCAAGAGAAAGTGAGAGAGAGAATTACAGACAGAAAGAGAGTTAGAACCAGAGAGAGAGAAAGTGAAAGAGAGTCAGAATTAAAACCAGAGAGAGAGAGAGAGAGAGCTAAAAGTAGAAAAGGAGAGAGCCAGAAAGAGACAGAGTCAAAAGCAGAAAGACAAAGAAAACCAGAAGCGGAGACAGGCAGACAGAACCAGAAGCAAAGAGAAAAGCAGAATGAGAATAAGAGAGAGAGAGAGATAGCCAGAGACAAAAAGCAGAGAGAGAGACAGAAAATGAAAGGAAGATACAAAAAAAAAAAAAAAAAAGAGAGGACATCAGAAAAAGACAAAAATAGAATGGAAAGAGAGTATAACAATGTTGGAGTGGCAGGGAGATAAAACAAAAAGGAAAAACATGAATTGCTTTAAAAGTCCAGAATGAATCAAAAGACCAAGTAACCAATATGAAGGTTAGTGCTTTGTAAGCAGAGACAAAACAACTAAGAGCTTCAATATGTCTACAACTGGTCACCCACAGCAAAAAGGATTAATTCACAATAGCCAGTTACTCAAAGAGAAAAGCAGAATCAAAAATAATATTAAAGGTTTGTAAAAAAAAACAAAAAGCTACAAAAGTTTACTTCAAACAAAAAGGTTAACAATGCTATCAAGACTGAAAACATTATTATTAGCAATTTTATTTGGCTGGACATTTAAGTTTTTACTTTGATTCAGGTTTGTCCAGAAAGAAAACAAATAAAAACAAACAAAAAAAGCAATCAACACACTAATACCCAAGTAGAGTGTATTAGGTAGCAGTGCTTGATACCATATAGCTGTGTACAAATAAATTATCTTTATTAAATAAGAATAGTTACTTGAAACCATATAATTGTGTATGAATTATTAGTTTTAGATAGGAATACTTGAAAGCATATAACCATGTACAAATTATTTGTATCAGATAGGAATATTTGATACTATATAATTGTGTGCAAAAAAATTATTATGAGACAAATAGTGATTGCAAAAGAACTTTGAAAATATAGATCGTTCTGATTATTACCAAATATTTACAAATGAATCAAACTTCAGCATTAAATAACCCATAAGGGGTTGATATGCTGTTAAAAAAACAATCCAAGTATTTACTATGGGTTACTACCTTATGGTATACAAAAGTTAGTTTCAGGATTGTCTGGAGAACTCAGATACCCTAAAAAATACCAAGAAATAAAAAATATTTTGAATACTTGATTTTATTATTTGCAGATTTTGAGGAGTATGTATTTACCCAACATATTCACACAAGGTCAATTTTTTAAAACAAAGTTTAACAGGATTGTATTTCTTTACTAAACCAAGGTTAAAGAACCCAGTCTGATCTATTATTTATCCATAGCTGGAGGGAGAATACTAACATTCATATCTTTCCCCAAGGGTATTAGCACTATGTGAAATGCTAACAGCTTCATCTAGGATTTAAACTCAGATCATCATGTCCATTTCCAAGGACAATAACCATTATACCACAAGTTGCCTTGGAGAGGTAATATTAATTTAAACTTAATAAAAATAAAAAAGAATTTATAAACTTTTTAAAGCTAGAGATTAAAAGGATTCCCTCCTAATGTGAGATCTGATTGCAACAAAGAGGATCTAAGTGTATATATGGAGGGAGAGAATCATCTGCTTTTCTTAATTACTAAGAGAGTGTGTAAACACAGAGATGGGTGTCCTTTTACAGAAAGTCAAACAGAATGAAAGATTCTATCTAAAACAAAAAAATAGGCTGAACCAGATCTCCTATAATAGTCTAAAACCTTTTCAGACATAAACCTAGCAATTTCAAAAAAAATGGTGGAACCTTAACTATACGAACAGATGAAAATTTAGGAAATTATGATGAGATCTGGTTGGCATTCACTTTGAAGTAGTTGCACTTTTGCTATATTTGCTAATGCTCCCAGCATATCCCACTCTTTAAACATGTCAAACATCATATCCAATTCATTTGGAATTTCCTCCAGTGTCAAAACAATGACCCTTTAGCATGAACTTCATCTTGGAAAAGAGGAAAAAGTAGCAGGCAATCAAATCTGGCAAGTAGAGCTGTTAGTACAACAACAATTTACATGTCAGAGCACCCAATTCAACATTTCAGGTCACTTACAATGCTGTTCTTCCTCTTTCTTAAAACACCTCAGAACTTTACATAGTGAGATTCCAGTTCTGGAAATCTAGAGAGTGTAGATCGGCATTAGTTCCATGTTCACTCTGACCTGGAGTGGTATTACTCAATCAATGGGTCAAATACGTCTGTTTAAAAATTATTTGTATTTGATATAACCACGTGCACAAAAAGGAAAAAATTTAGAAACAACAACATGAAAAATATAAATATGAATGTATAACGAATGTAGTCCCCTAACCACTAGGTATAAAATGAGCCTAAACAGGTTTACATACCATTAAAATCAATTGATCAATCAGAACAGTACAATAGAATTCTACATTGATAGTCAGAATCATCCTTAGCGTAATGGTTATTGATATAGGGAAATGAAATCGGTGACCCAGGTTCAAATCCAAGACAAAGTTGTTTGTGCTTCACTTCAAGCAAATGCTTTTGGGAAAGGCATGAATCCATCTGTTTTCTCCCCAGCTATGGGTAAAGAGTAGGACAGACAGTGTTCTCTAGCCTTGATAAGGAAAACAGTCTAGCAGAAGGTAAACTAAATTCAAACAAGCAGTACTCAACTAAAGAATTAACCTTTTATCACATCCTACTTATGATGGAGGGGTTGGATAAATGATAGTCTAACTACAGGGGATGAATTCATGGTGAATTTTCAGAGGGAGTATTGGTTGAGAGCCACTCTGACCTCTCATCTACTACTATTGAAGTGCGAGTACCACACCCTGCTTAGCTCATTACTTCAATACGAGTCTCAATTTCCCCAAAGTTCAACTCAGAATTTGAGCTCCATTCTGATATTGCAAATGAGCATGTAAATCTGGTTCCATAAACAAGCATAACACTGATTCAAAAATTCACAGCATGATGCCATGTGGTATGCTGACTAGAGATGATTACTGCTCACTTTTGGCTATGAATTGCATGACTGTCTTGCAATTAATTCATTCACAGCAGTCTTAAAATTTTTGGATTGCATCACACAAAGTTTCTTAATGAAATCAACACTAGCAAACTTTTCTGAAGCATATTCCATTTGAATAATAATATTTTATATTCATAAAGGGATAAAAATGTTATCTACTCTTTGGCTCATACCATTTTGACTTTTCTCCTTATTATAGTAGAAAATTACAACAGAAATAATATACACATAATATGAATTTAATAATTCCTTGGATGGTTTGTGAGATGGTAGGTAAGTGATCATAAAATTATTGCTTTGTAAAGTGTTGTTTCAAGGATTTGATCAAAACAGCACATAGGATTCTTGTATAATTCTTATCTAGCTTTTTCTTAATACATTTCATAAGTGTCCAAGTGGTGTATCCATACAATAGTACTAACACAGCCACAGTTTGGAAAAAATCCTATTTTATTTAATCAGAGATCAGATTTCCATATGAATGATATCTCTTGATAGCAGTCCACACCTTCACTATGCATATGTTGACATTGCTTTCAGTAGGACAAATGATATGCAGGGGATCTGTTGGAGTAAGAACAAATGCATAAGTGATGTTGTCTTATGGATTCCTACACATGAATGTGTTAGGGATGACCAATTAGCAAGAACTTACATCTATCAGCTCTGTGTGAACACAAAATGCAGTTGAGAGGACCTATCAGGAGTGATGAATGATAGGGACAGATGAGGAGAGAACTCTGCTATCAGCTCAACTTGATTATCATGATTTAATAATATATATAACATAACAGTAATAGATATAATATGAATTTATGAGTGACATTTATTTTCCTTTTCTTGACATTTTCTCATCTATATGCATTGTGAACAATTTTCTGCATGAGGCTGCAAAACTTTATAAAATTACTACTTAATTGTTAATAGCAAATTCATCAATCCTAAAAGTAGAGGTTTGACACTAATACATACGTATATATAGTAGTGACTTAATTTATATTGCGAACTTGGTCCTCTTCCTGGGAGGACCTCTGTTGGTCAAAACTGATGCAAATAATGACAATATTTCCCATTCCATTAATAGAACTTCAATTAATTTGTTCTTGGCCCATACAAAGAAAAATGAAATAATCTATAAGATAATTGCTTCAAACTAGCAACATGACTCAAAAATGACAATAGTTAAGATGAGATCTATGTGACTAAAAAAGAAGTATGAGTAAAAGGTATACGTGTGTGTAAATGTGTATAGATACTTTTTTTCTTTGTTGTTTAAAAAACAAGAAATTTAGAAATTGTATTCCATAATAAATTTATTTCAATTATTAAAGCTCATCAGATGGAGTGTGTGTGTGTGTGTTGGTTGGGTTTTATGGCATATCAGCCTTTGTAGGTTATTTAATGCTAAATCCATTTTTATACAAATAATCAGTTCTATTTCAAACAATTCAGTTTAGCATGAGTACACAAAAATAGTGGACCTGGGAGCGATGGCAATAAAGGGGTGCTCTGCATTCCCAAAAGCTCTAGCATTACTGGAACCTCACCATCAAATTATCTAGTGTCATATCCAGGACACTCAATGGAGGTGGGGTCTTACTTCACTGTAGAGATGCAGTTGCTGTATTCTGCAGCCCCAGCCAACAGGGCAACTATGTGTGTGTGTGTGTGTGTGTGTGTGTATATATATATATATTTAAAATCCATCTGATGAGCTTTAATAAGTGAAATAAATTTATATATATATATATATATATATATATATATAAAACACCCACACACACACACACACACACACACACACAAAAGTATGATAAAAAGTTCTACAACGATAAACATTCATTTTGAAATTTTAAACCCTTGGTACAATCCCCTTCACGGTTGAGCCAACAACTTTTCAGCTCTGTGTGTGTGTGTGTGTGTTTATGCATAATGCAAATTTGCTGCTTGAGACTGTTATATTAAGTTCAATCAACAATCATGAAAAAACTGTGACGCATCTTTATTTAAGAGTTAAATAAGAGGAACCAATAACTGAAAAAGGGTAGAAAGGTTATAATTTGGAAAAATCTAGGGATTTTTTTTTCATAATCTTTTTAAAACTACATGAATATGTGCAGCTTTAATTAAGGGCTAATTCTGAAAGATGAGTAATTGAGAAAAAATGCATATTGGGAAATTTTCAAATTTTAAAAATCTTTATTCACCACCCCTGACAACAACAACCCCTGCCAATGCCCCTCTCTACACCACCACTCCTTTTAGAAAACAACTGGAAGTAGCAGAAAGAAGACCTTTTTCTTTTCTTTTTTTAACTGAGTTTGATGACTACCATCCTTAAAACCAATGTTGGCATTTTCTAATTCTAGAGCATCCAATCACTTAGAATTCTCTACATCTTTATTCTCTTATCTGTCAGAAAGATTATCATAATAATTCTTGTAATGGGACAGAATTAAATTACAGCTAAACATTATTACAAACATAGTTACATCATCATTAATTCCTGCAAGAATGTCAATAATTCTTGCAACTAACTACACAGCCATATAATAAATGATATTTCAAATATGGCTACATTATCTATGTTAATATATAAGAGGAATGGCTAAAAAAATGTATTCCATATTATACTGTCATGTGAAGAATTATTGTTATTCTTACTATTCGTCTACTGTAATGGAGCTTTATAGTCCTCAGCTGACAATATTTTGTCGTTACTGAACAACATAAATGGTAAAGACAAAAAAAACTGGTAACAGAAGAAGAAAAGACTTTCTTAAATCTATTGCAATGTGACTAACAGAAAATCATTGCAGGTGAAGCAGTAGGAAGAGGATGATTTACAGGTGAGAGAGAGAGAGATTAGTGTAAAAGGAAGATAAATAGAATCAAAATTGAGGAAGTAGATAGGAGAGAAAGAAAAAAGGTTAATGAGGAGCACATAAGAGAGAGAAAAATGACTAAAAGAGGTATGAATAAAGTAGGGCCATGGCAAATTGAAGAAAAGGAAAAATGTATATGTAGGTGGTGAGAGAGAAACAGCTGAAAGTCAAATAAGTGAAGTGAGCAAGAAATCATTTTCAGAGAGAGAGAGAGAGAGAGAGAGAGAGAGAGAGAGAGAGAGAGAAAATGAACAGGAGGCTAAAAAAGGAGCAGATAACAGGCCAGTCAAAAAAGGAATGAAATAAAGGGCAAGAAAAACAGGCCAGTCAAAAGGGAATGAAATAAAGGGCAAGAAAAACAGGCCAGTCAAAAAGGAATGAAATAAAGGGCAAGAAAAACAGGCCAGTCAAAAAGGAATGAAATAAAGGGCAAGAAAAACAGGCCAGTCAAAAGGGAATGAAATAAAGGGCAAGAAATAAAGGGCAAGAAAAACAGACCAGTCAAAAGGGAATGAAATAAAGGGCAAGAAAAACAGGCCAGTCAAAAAGGAATGAAATAAAGGGCAAGAAAAACAGACCAGTCAAAAAGGAATGAAATAAAGGGCAAGAAAAACAGACCAGTCAAAAGGGAATGAAATAAAGGGCAAGAAAAACAGACCAGTCAAAAAGGAATGAAATAAAGGGCAAGAAAAACAGACCAGTCAAAAAGGAATGAAATAAAGGGCAAGAAAAACAGGCCAGTCACAGAAAAATACTAGGGTTAACAGTGGAAACGGAACAAAAAGATGCCACACATAAATAGAAGAAATCAAATAGGAGCAAAAAAAAGAATCATAAAAAACAATACAAATAAGAGGTACAATCAAGCATGAAACAAAACAAAAAAAAACACATAAAAGAGGTTAGAAAGCAACAAGGATTAAGATTAAAAAGTTAGATTCAATAAGACAGTCAAGCAGCAAAGATCCAGGGTGTGTAATGTTTGGTTTGCCTTTATACAGGATCCATACTCCAAGAATTGATTTCATAGCAAACAATAAGGAAATACACTCTCATAAAAATAGGTTAGCCAGAATTGTTCCAATGAAACAAGATTTTACCTCACAATGGACTATTGATTATATATACTACAAGCAGGGCTTTTTTTCTTCATTCTTATTTGTTTCTTTGGGTCTCTAATGTTTAGTTAAATTACTTGCTTGTTTGAGAGTTAATGTCTTTCATTCTACTCATTGTTAATCGTAAGATTACAACTGACAAAAAGTAGATGAAGATGACAAAAATAAAAACAAAGAGATAAAACAAAGAAAACATTTCAGTAAGTCACTTGGTTCTTAAAAAAACCTTAGCTATTGGATAATTTCTAGGTAAAAGTCATTCTTAAAAAAAAGAAAAAAGATTTGTATCCAAATTGTAGTTGAGTTTTAGTTTGTTTTTTTATGTCATTTACATTTTCAACAATCACTCAACATTTCAGCTGAGTTGAAAGTTTTTTTATCTGGACATCTTTTTTCTAAGGTGTCCTGGGTATAACATCTGATGGTGAGGCTCCAGTTCTAGATATCTGACAACCGCTTCATTGCAATTACACCCAGGTCTCTTCAGGCCCAAATTTGTAGTACTGTTAGGGTTCCATCTATGAGTCAAACAGATCTGTTTGAAAATTATTTGTATTCAATAGGACTGTGGGAAAAAATACTCAGTCAAAACCACTTCACAAAAATGTAAATATGAACAACGAATGAAATTCCCAAAACTCAATGGCATAAAATAACCAGAGATGACTTGACATACCATTAAAATCAATCTTTTTTTCCTAAGATCTGTTAAAGATTAATAGTAATGAATTATACACAGTTTTCAAGTAATTATTCCTACTTAATAGTCATTTGTTTGCACACAATTATGATTTCAAGTAACAAATAATGATCCTGAGCAAACAATTATAGCTTCAAAAAATTATTCTTAATACAAATAATTTGCACAGTTATATGGTTTCAAGTACTCCTATCCAATGCAAGTAATTTGCACAGTATTAGATAGGAATACTTGAAACCATACAACAGATAATTTATACACATTTATATGGTTTCAAGTAACTAATCATAATAATCTTTTAACCTTTAGTGCAGAGAGCAACTTGAGTCACTCAAATATACTTAATGCATGACGGCAAGCTGCAACTTTAGACCACATTACTTAAAAATTTTCAATCTTGTGCAATATACCCCTTGAAAGTGTCTGTTATTTGCCCCAAAATTTGAAAAAAAAATTCTTAGTTGCTTCCAAAACTTTAGTAAAAAAAATTTTAAAAAGTCATTTTTAGAAGTATCAGTGAATAAAAATTCTCTTATAAACATACTTGAGAGATATACTTTTTAATATCAATTGTATATTATAATTGTAAAACTCTAGTAAATTTCTTTATTTGCAAGCTTTTTATTCTATGGTCAAAAGTGGATTCCATCCATTAAATTTATTGTCATATGTGCCACACCAAGGAGATTTAAAAAAATTATAGCTTCAATCAACTGTGTGCAAATTATTTATATTAAGTTATATACTATGAGGTATTACTATTTAGTACAAATAATTTTCAAACTGATATATTTGACAAAGAGAAGGGACCCTAACAAGTACTACTACTCTAGGTAAGAGTGGACATGGGAGTAATGGCAATGAAGAGATGACTCCTCACTGTCCAGAGATCCAGAACTAGAACCTCACCACCAGATGCAGTTTATTGTAATATCCAAGACACACACACACACACACACACACCTGACTTTTGGTGGGGAGGGGTTTTACTTATCTGCAGGGGATACAGTCAGCATAGTCTAAGCTCTACTGAAAGGGTGAAATAATAAAAATGGATGCAATTGGCATATTCTAAGCTTTAATAACAGGGCTGAACTATAAACTTATATCTCTTTCCATCTTGATATTGGTTATAGTCCAAGAGGTACATTGATGGTTACCTATGTCTACCACTACATCGCAGCTCAAGTGCTTGCGCTCCTGGGCTGATAAAAATTAGATGACTGAGGTTCAAGTAACTGTTGGAATCAGTACACACTTGAGACCAAGATTTTTGTATAATATCCCATAGGCAAAATATTTCATCATCCGTTTTAGACCAATTGCTGCTTTCATTACCATCTACAAATGGTCTTGTATTATAATCCAATTTACTGCAATACTAAGACAACTCCAGACAAAAAACTTCTCCAAAAGATATCCCAACAACTACTCCAAGACAACCACTGCTTTCAGTTTTGTTTTCATCACCCCCTACAAATCATTTCAAATATCTAAACCAAAACACTGTAAAAGCAAGAAGACCCAGAGCAAAGAAATTTATTTTGTAATATCTCATCAGCTGCTCCAAGATAATCATTGATTTTACTGTCTTCATCACCCTCTATGAATTAGGCTTGATTTGGCTTGGTTTTATGGCATATCAACCATTGTAGGTTATTGAATGCCAAATCCAGTTTATACATATATATTAGATATATATGATTTGTAAACAAATCACAAAGTTAAATAGTTCCAAGTATTGCTATTTATCACCAACAATTCAATCAAACAGTCATTTGTTTACACACAGTTAAACGATCAAACAATTCTATTTGACTCATAGAACCCTTTCAGGTGCTACCACTCCAAGCTAGAGTGAACCTGGGAATGATGGCAATGAAGGGGTACTTTGGATTCCCCAAAGCTTCAGCATGACTGGAGCCTCACCATCAGATTGTTTAATGTCATATCTAGGACACTCGTGAGGAGGGTTTTATTCCTCTGCAGAGATACAGTCGGTGCATTCTACAACCCCAGCCAACTGGGCTGAATTGGCTTTAATCACTATCCAATTCACTGGAGGAGTGAAATATAAAGAAATTTCTTTAGTTAATTCACAAGCCATTCTCAAGTAGTTAAGAAATCTATTGACTCTTTTCTTTTAAGATATTCTTAATAAGTGGTAACTTCAATATATTCACAGAATTCATTTCCTGTTAATTCCACTGCCCTACCAAAAAAAAAATGTTGAAAGAGTCTTCTCTAGCATGAAGATGCAAATGCAGCTAATCGTCATTTTTTTTTTTAATATGTTAACTAAAAGAAAATTATGTTTTTAATAAGACCACCACAGAAAGAGAAAAAAAAGTCAAAATCTGACATCACTGCACCAACTTTCCGTAGGATGGCTCAAATCAATTTTTACTTTGTTATTTAAAATTTATCAAATTAAAAAAATTAATTCCAAAATTTTGATTAATGAATAATAAAAAGATAACTGTTTGAAAGATCTTGTCCAGTCATCTCTCAATAAATAATTTAATAAATCAACAATTTTTTTAAACCTGACTTTCACTTGTGAAAATCTCAATCTAAAAAAATTTTTTTAATCTTGAGAAAGAGAGAAAAAAAAAAAATTTTTTTAGCTTAAATTTTAATGAAGACAAATTTAAAAAAAAAAAATAATTTCAATTTTCTTAAACGAAAGAAAGAAAAAAAAAAAAGAGGTGGGTGAGTAAGCAATCAAATGAACTTGTTAGGTAATCTTAAGTTTTATTCAACTTAATCGGTATGCATTATGTATAAAATGGCAGTGGGTGGAAGTCCCAAGTACTCAAACTGACAAAGCATAAATATAACTTTTTTGCAAGGGTAGGCAATTCTGACATTTCAATTACTTTACCACACTAACTTTTAAAAAATAAACACTAAAATTAAATTCAATGAATCCTAATGATATTATTTAAATGTAAATCAGTACAACAAAAGGACACAAGATTAGGCCATCCAGTAAGGATCAAACTCACGAATGGTCTGCAAAACTAGCTTCCTAAATACTGTGGATGCCTAAAGAATTTACTAACCTAAACTTACTCTGGTATGAGCCCACAACTGAGAATGACTTAAGAGTAATGTTGAGGATGTCTTGAATGAAGTCAGCAGAGACAATGAGATAAAGATAAGATGAAAGGAAAGTCAGACACATGGTCACTGAAAAATCCCACTCAGTATGAAAAACAGGAAGGTGTGAACTGGTATTTTCAAATTGATCAAGGAAAGCTCTATTCTTTGACAAATCATAGCCCAACCCCTATGAATGGGGTGGGGAGGGTTGTTAACCTCAAAATTTAGGTTGTTACTTGTTCTCCCAATAACTATCTGATTCTCTTCAAAAGAGTTAATTAATGCCAAAAGTCATCTTTTAAACCAGGGTTTATGTATTCCCCCGACTCCTCCACCACAAGATGTGACACAAGGTTCATTTTTTAAACAAAGTACAGCTGGTTTTAAATTCAGTTTTCCTTCTCCTCGATTGGTTGCCATAAAAAAGCTAAAGAGCCTAGTCTGCTCTACTATCTACCCATTGCAGAAGGAAGAAGAGATGGGTTCATGCTTTTGTCAAAGGCATTAGCACAAAAGTGAAATGTAGATGGTTTTGTCCAGGATTTGGTCACAGTGTATATTTTATACAACTTTAACAATTATGCTAAGCGTACCTCCAAACAATCTGAGAACAATCTACAACTTAAAAAGATTGAATTTAACAGCATACCAACTTGTCTCGGGTTATTTTATGCCTTGATGTTATTGCATTTATGTTCATATATATACATTTTTGCGTGGTGAAGTTTTTTTGTTTTTGTTTGTTACAGTCTTGTCAAATATGAATAATCTTTAGATAGATCTATTTGACTCATGGGACCCTAACAGGTACAACCATTCAGAGTCAAAGTCAACCCCTCTGACTTTCTCGAAACCTATGTATGGCACTAGACGTTGGTGTCTAGTTCAAGCCATAACCCGGCATATGTGCCCGGACCCACATTTGGGTTCGTGAAACTGCTTGCCTCATCAGGCTCACATTGCACCAAGTGAGCTGATGAGCAGCATAGACCAGCAGGGTTTGAGTCTCGGCTCGTTCCCGACCTTCCCCTCCCCTTTATCCCCACTTTAATCGACCTTCGGGCTTTTCACCATGTGCCAAGTCGTGTCTGGTGGGAGGCAGCGACAAATAAACAGAGTCAAAGTCAACCAGGGAGTAATGGCAATAAAAGTCTACTTCACTAAATCTTCCTAAATCTCCAGAACTGGAGTCTTAACAGATGCAATTTGTTATATCCAGGATACATCAAAAAATGAACCCCCACATCTAACAATTTAACAATCATCACCACCAATGAAAATTGAAACACCACTAACTGAACAACCACCACCAACATCAACTAAACAACCCCTAACAGCAAAACAACTGAACAATCACCAGCAACAATAACAACCACTACAAATAACAACAAGCAAATCAGTGCTAAACAACAAAGATTACTCAGATTCACATTCTTTGTTCATATCAAAGAGAAATAAGCTTCTACTTTGGAGTTAATTTGATCATTAAATAAAAGCAAAAAAAAACAAACTATGTCACATGTGATTCAATTGGAGAACAGTAATCCTCTTATAACAGCTCAACTGAAAACATTTTAACAAGCCTCAGACAAAAAAAAAAAATTATTAAAAAAAAAAAAAAGATCAAATCTTCGGATCAACTTCTACATTGTTACTGAAAAGTGATTTTAAAATTCTGTCCATATTTTTTTCTTTTTTTTTTTTTTTTTTTGCAGCTGCTTTTACTGAGGTCAGTTCTACATAAAGTCAAATCCTGTTTGCTGCTATCCTGTCAGATTTTCCTTAACTGTCTTGTCAGTAAAATATTTAAGCAGTGTTAAGTATACATTTGCACACACTTTAACAGATTCATTAACTAATGAATATGGAAAACACTTCAGCCAAGAAGCTTCATATCAGTTATAATTACATTTTCCAACTGGGCCCAAAACCATACAGTATCATCTATACCATGAACTGCAATATATAAGTCAACCAAAATTTTTAGCACAAAATTCTGTGACCTATAACTCCCGTATAGGTCAACTCTTACCCCAAACATACAGTAGGCTACTGGTAGAATATATGAAACATGCAAATCTTACTCAGAGCTTATATTCATATGAACTCACAATCTATTGCACTATCATGAAATTGTGCAGATAAACAACAAAGCATAGTTGTTGGGCTGGCTGGCTAGCTGCTGTGATGTTCCGGTTAGTGTTTTGCAGCCATTGCATCCACTGTTGGAAACGGCATGTGATAAAGCATTAATATGATCCTTAATTTGTATTACAGTTTTATTGTTTTATATTCATCTGTGTTAATCTGTTTAAGCTGGAAATGCTTGTGGCATTCTGCTGGAGTAAGTGTTGTATGCTGATTGTTAGAAGCATCATTTCATTGCAAGTGCTCATGGTGTAGTGGTTATTGTCATAAGAAATAGACACTGAGATCAGAGTTCAAATCCTGGAAGAAGCTGGTTGTATTCCACATATCACTAATACTCTTAGGAGAAGGAAGCATCCAACCATTGGGGTTGGGTAAATACATACTGTTCCACTGGTTGACCACACTGTGGTAAAGGTTTAGATTTTAGCCTGGACATAGAAAACAATCTTTCTTTTTTTCTGAGATTTTTTTCAGGTTTAAAAAGTCGACTTGTAAACTACAATTTATGGTCATTAAGTACGCCATCAACCATTTTTGAAAGAAAATCTTTTCTTCTAAAGCAAAGATACTAAAACCTTATTTGCAGTGGATGATTCATTAGTGGGTTCTATGGCATGTCAACCCTTGCTGGGTTATTTAATGACAAATCAGGTTTTTGGGGGGAGGAAGGGTAAGCAGTTTTCTTTGGTTTAAAGTAACTACTCCTATCTAATAATAATAATTTCTTTGCACACAGTTATATGGTTTCAAGTAACTAATAATAATTCATACTAAATTATAGCTTTTGCTATCATTAATCATATATATTAATCATATTTTATGCTCACGTCAATCTTTACCAATTCTTTTTTTTTCTTTTTACAAGCAATTATATAGTTCCAAGTAATTAATGATGATAATCCATTATTTATAAAAATTTGTTTTAAAAATTATAGCTTCAAGTAACTATTTTTAATAGAAATAATTTGGATGCAAATTAAGTTTTCAAGTAACAATCCCTATTCAATAATTTCTTTTGCACAATTATATCATTTCAAATATTCCTATTTAATACAAAATTTTTTGAACAGAACTATTTGATTCATATGAGTTAGAGTAATAATGGCAATTCAAGGGTGATTTCACATTTTCTAAAGAATTGGAGACTTATCACCAAATGCAGTTTTATCTCATACTCAGGACGCTTGGGGGGGGGTCTTAAGCCCCACCAACAGGGCTATATTTTATGAAAATGGATATTATTAGGTTTCATTTATTAGGAAACTCTACAGCATTAAAATCATTACCAAAAATAAATTTGCATAAATATATATCAGGGGTGTATTTATTTTTAAACTGCTACATATTCATATTTTGGGTTACTGTTATTTGATATGATGGTTTTATTCATTTCTCTCAGTATATGAAAAAAAAAATTGCCCAGTTGGTTGGGACTGTAGAATAAACCAACGGCTTCTCGGCAGAGGGGTAAGACCTCCCACACCCAAGGAATGTCCTGGGCAGAACACTAAACAATCTGACAGTGATGTTCCAGTAATGCTGGAGCTTTGGGAAATGCAGAGTATCCCTTTATTGCCATCACACCCAGGTCCACTCTAACTTGGAGTGGTAGCACCTGATAGGGTCCTATCTATGGGTCAAATAGAACTAAACTGTGTACTTATGCAAAACTGGATTGTTTGAAATGGAACTGTTTTTGTATGCTATATTGAATTATTTGAAATAGGACTGTTTTTGACATTGAAACTGTACCTACACTAAATTGAATTGTTTTGAAATAGAACTGTTTGACTAAACCGAATAGCTTGAAATAGAAATGATTTTGACAATTAAACTGTGTACTTATGCTAAAATGAATTGTTTGAAATAGAAATTTTTATTTGTATAAAAATGGATTTGGCAATAAATAACCTACAAAGTTTGATATGCCATAAAACCCAAACAAACAAACGAATTCAAAAATTTTCAATTTAAGAAATTTCCACTCTCTTTAAAACTCTATAACATCACAACAATAGTTAACCAGCTTCCACAACAGGTTATGAGTTAAATTATCAGATTAGTTCCTGTGGATCTTACTTTAAGGCAGCACCTGCCCCTTTATCTAAGTTTATTGCTTGAGGTACCACTGAAGGGGAATGATAATGGAACTAAGCAATTTTGGTCTCTACCCTAAGAGAGTTTCAATTCCGGTGGAGTATCCTCCACACTAAATCAACCTTGTGTCACATTTTGGCCTTGTGGGTAGCCAAATAAATAACTATAACATCAAAATATACATCCAAGTCATTTTGAAAGCAACAGTTTCCATTAGATGGCCAAAATTAAGTAGCAATGAGCTTGTTCACTACTTAGATGGGAGATCATGTGAGCAGCCTGAAGCCTACGTGCCACATGTGTAGAGACATGTAGTTAAAATTTGAGATCATTTGAATAAGATTGCTTTGGTTTTATGGCATATCAACCATTGTAAGTTATTCAATGCCAAATCCATTTTTATTCATATAAACAGTTCTAATTCTAACAATTCAGTTTAGCATAAGTATACAATTTAGTTCTATAGGGGCCAGAGTGGACTTGGGAGCAATGGCAATAAATGAGTATTCCGCATTCCACAAAATTCCAGCATTACTGGTACCTCACCATTAAATAAGTTAGTGTCATATGCAGGACACTCATTGGGGTAGTCTTATCCCTCTGCAAAGATGCAGTCAGTATATTCTTCAGCCCAAGCCGACTGGGCCAGATCATTTGAAGAATTGATAAAGTTATTGGATTACAAAATGATTAAGGTTTTTTTTTTAAATACCCTGTATGATAAATGAAATTAACACCTACTGACTTCAATGATTCCATCATCTTAGCCTAATAGCAGATCAAAACTAAAAACTAAGTCTATCACTCAAATAAACCAGTTTTATTTTTGAACATATCAATTATATATCAGAGACTCACATCAAGTGATTCTTCACAGAGAAAGAACTAAAAATACATTTCTGTGGATCCCTTGAAGGAGATGTCTGTGATTTCAACTTTGAATCCAGTTTCTAACTTTTTGAATCATTTCCTGCCATCTTGTATCACTACAATTAGGCAAAATCTATCAAAGCCACATTTGAACCCAATAGTTTGACAGACCTTCTGCTAAACTACACAATAATGCTAGACATAATCATTACAAATTCAATCCAATCAAAATGCATCTAGGTCATAGGCAAATCTTTCCATACCCGGTCATGTTACAGTCAATTATCTATGTAGAAGGTGTGCATATATCAATTTGGTATTTCTCAAAATACCCTATACAATATCACCCAATTAGAAGTGTCCATTCTGCTATGTTGGCAGGGATTAGAATACACTAAGTGTATTCCTGGCAGAAAGGTAAAGCCTCTCTCTCTCAAAAAAAAAAAAAAAAAAAAAAAAAAAGTGTCTTGGGTATTACACTAAGTTACATCTGATGGTGAGACTCCAGTTCTGGAGAAGTGTTGATCATCCTTTCATTGCCATTACTCCCGGGTCCCCTCAAACGAAAAGAGGTAGCACTTGTTAGGGTTCCATCTATGGGTCAAACAGATTTGTTTGACAATTATTTGTATTAGATGGGAATACTTGATGCCATGTAACTGTGTAAATTGTTTGTATTAAGAATAGATATTGGACGCTATAATTCTTAATAAGGATTATTATTATTGATTACTTGAAACTATATAACAATTTACACATAAATTATTATTAAATAGGGACAGTTACTTCAAGCCATTTAATTATGTATAAATCATTAATATTAGATAGAAGTACTTGAAGCCATGCAACTCTGCAAATTATTTGTATTACAAAGGAATACTTGATATCAAAGAACTGCATGCAAAAATATTTAAAGAAACTATTCAAGAAATATAAATATAAACATAAAATGTGATTCCCGAGCTTTTAAGCATAAAATAAGACCAAATGGGCTGACATGATGTTAAGAAAAAATAAGTGAATTGATACAGACACTGAAAACAACAGCTTACGTAACTGTTAAATGACTTACATTAACAGATTACAGGGTTGCTCAAGATCAAAATGCATAATATAAGAGGACTGATATAGTAGGGAGGGCCATCTAGCAGACTCCTCTTACAAGAGATGCAAACCAATAGTGGAGCAATCACCTAATAAAAGAAACAGATCAATAAAACAACTACAAATGTTTAGTGGTCTTATTTTCATGTCTATTTTTACATGTTCCAATATTTTAATAAGAAACTTTGTGTATTAACATTTCGATAGGTCTGGTGTTTAATATAAAGTCTATAAGATAAAAAATTAAAAAGCTTTCCTGAAAAAGGAGTTAGAAAAAAAAAAAAAAAAGTTGTCTGCATTCATTTGCTTATTCATTTTATCCACTAGACTTTCACTCTAAAAAAAAAAAAAAACATCCACCTCCTAAGTACAAAGATGCCTCATGGTATAATGATTAGTAAACAAAGCTAGCAGACTATTCTTACTAAGTCTGATTCTCACTAGCTGCCCCACACTTCAAGCCTTGTACCAAACTAAGCTAAGCTTAGTAAATGACAACAATTCTGTTGTGTTCCTCATTTACCATCACTTGATCATCAACCAAAGAGTGCAGTTTCTACAAAGATGACAAACAGTTATTCCTATCTAATAATAATCATTTGTTTGCACACAATTATTTTTCAAGTATTCTTATCTAACACTAAGCATTTTCAAACAGATCTATTTGACCTACAGTTGGGATACTAACAAGTACAACCACTCTAGGTCAGAGTGGACCTGAGAGTAATAGCAATGTAGGGGGTATGCCACAAACTGCCAGAGCTCTAAAAATGAAGCTTAACCACCTGATGCAGTTTAGTGTTATACAGAACAACTCATCCCTCTGCAGAGTATACAGACAGTGTATTTTGAGGGCTCCATACACCTTAAGAAGGCTGTAGAATTAATTTGTGGAGTCATTCAAACTAGAAGCAACAGGAATACCACAAAGGAAGAAATCTTTTTATAGTTCTCTATGTAATATGAGATAACATAAATACTGACCCTAAAAAAAATAAAATAAAATAAAAAATAAATAAGATAAAATAAAAAGTATATTAGTTAATCAAGCACTGAAAAACAGGATTGCCCATTTGGGAAAATAGATGTTATTTTTATAGAAGAGAGAGAGAAAGAGAAAATATGATTTTAGAATATACTATCATGCTAGTCACTCCCAAGATGTTATCACTTTTGTAATCAGAGTAAAGCGAAGTGACAAGAATCAAGATACCCAATATTTCAGATGACATCTTCAACCAGCACATTTTATGTATGACTTTATATATCTCCACACACACAGGTACACTTAGATGTTATCTAGACTGCAGCCTTGTAGCAAGAAGTTCCTAAACTAGTTCAGATTCATTTCAATTTTCAGCTTCAATTTAATTAGACTATATGTAACTTTGTAATTAAAATGCAATCATTTTGAGAAAAAATTATTTTGGCATTTTTTTAAAATATATTTTGATTATCTTTTTTTTCATTTTAAAAAGAGGATTTTGGGAATAAATGGAATTTTTCTTTCTTAATCTAAAGTTTGGAATCTGAAAAAAAGCTTTTCTATATTTACTTTACTCCATATTTTATATCTTTTTATATGGTTTCATATCTTAAAAAAGTAACTCTTTTCTACCTAAACTAATTACACATGCACTGATACACTTATATATATATATATATATATATATATATATATATATATATATATATATATATATATATACCTAAAAAAACAAAACTACATACAAAATCAGATCAATAAGATTAGAGAATCGGTTGAATATAGACAATCTAGGATAGCATGGCAAACGGTAAATGAAGTGAACAGAAGGAAGAGCAATTAAAAATAGAAAAGAAGCAGGGCTTGATGAAATATCCCTAGAAGTATGGAAGAGATCAGACAATTTGACGACCTACTGCTCTGACACTGTAATGCCATACATAATCAAAACCCAATAGACAGATGGATGAAGGGATGCATCCTCCCCTTCTCTAAAAAAGCGACCTTGAATTAGTCAAGAACTACCAAGGTATAACCCTTACATCCATAGCAGCAAAAATATACAATGCCCTACTATACAACCACATAGAACCCAAAATTGAGAACATACTTAGGAAAAACCAAAATGACTTCCAGAGGAATAGATCCACATCACAAATTTTGACTATCCATCAAATTCAAAAACCTAGAGGCAACAATATTATTTGTCGAATTTACCAAGGCCTTTGACTCCATACACAGAGGAAAGATGGAGCAAATTCTATTCGCCTACGGCTGAATAAAAAAAACCATTGCAGCCATAATGATGCTATATAGAAACACAAAAGTAAAAGTCCATTTCCCACATGGAGACACAGGCTACTTCGACATTGTACCAGGTGTACAGCAAGGAGACACATTAGCCCCATACCACTTTATCATTTGTCTAGACTACTTGCTTAGAACATCTATTGATAAAATGAAAGATAACGGTTTCTAGCTAACAAAGGAAAGTAGCAGAAAGTACCCCGCACAAACAATTACCAACACCGACTATGCTGATGACATAGCACTTCTGGCAAATGCACCTGCCCAAGCCGAAACCCTGCTACATAGTCTGGAAGGAGCAGCTGCAGGCATAGGCCTCTATGACAGAATATATGTGCTTTAATCAAAGAGGCAACATTTCCACACTAAACGGTAGCTCTCTGAAACTAGTAGACAAGTTCACCTACCTAGGAAGCAGTGTCTCATCAACTGAGACACATGTCAACACGTGACTAGCAAAGGCATGGACAGATATTAATAGGCTATCGGTCATATGAAAGTCAGACCTGACCAATAAAATAAGATGCAGTTTCTTCCAAGCAGCGGTTGTGTCGATACAGCTGTATGGATGCACTACATGGACGCTAACTAAACGAATGGAGAAAAAGTTTGACGGCAACTACACAAGAATACTGTGAGCAATATTGAACAAATCCTGGAAGCAGCACCCAACAAAGCAGAAGCTGTACGGCTACCTACCACCCATCATGAAAACTATCAAAGTTAGATGAACCAGATATGTGAGACACTGCTGGAGAAGTAAGGACAAACTCATAAGTGATGTACTCCTGTGGACCCCTTCACATGGACAAGCAAAGGCAGGACGACCATCTAGAACCTACATATAGCAGCTTTGTCCCAAAACAGGATGTAGCCTTGAAGACCTGCTGGAAGCAATGGACGATAGAAAAGGGTGGCAAGAAAGGGTCAGGGATATCCGTGCTGATGGCTCAACATGATGATCTATATCTCAGTGGCATCTGTTAGTCTCATGACACTATAAATCTGAGCCGGGTTATACATAAGGCAAACAATTGCCCATGCTTCTAATATCCTCTCTCTCTATAATATTGAGGTTGTTACCAGTATAATCACTGAAATTAACCACAAGTTTAAATTCAATATTAGACTGTCTTAGAGATCCAGTTTCTAGTTTTGATGAAGAGATGATATGAGGTTGCTATCAGTAGAAGAAAAGTTACACATGGTCATAGAAAAATCCCATTCACATTATTGCTGATGCTACAACTTTTCTCTGGTATGGTGTCAAAAGCAAGATGATGTAAAATGGTATTTTCAAGTCAATCAAGTAAATATCTATTCTTTCAGAAATCATAACCCACCCCTAATGTGGGAGGGGGGTAGTTTTGCTTAACTCCAAAATTTAGGTTGTTTCTTGTTGCTCTCTTAATAATAAATTGACCCTTTTTAAAAATTCCCTAGTCATGTGTTTGACCATCACTTGTTCCGACACCTGATGAATGAAGCAGAATTTTTTTTTTTTAAACCAAGTGTTGACCAACTGAATAACAACAAGAAAATAAAACAAGTCTGACAATAAGTCTCTCCTCACTCACAAGCTTGATTGGTAATCCTTTTGACAAAAAGTCCGACACTGCTGTTTTTATCTCTGTCCAGACAGACCCAAATTTGCATGCGAGCGTCTCTATATTGTACAAATCGCACCCTCACCCCACAGGAATATTTTCTCGCTTCACATGCAAAACACATTCTCGCCCATTTTGGATTCTGCAGTAAGTCATTATTTTCGTTACAATGATGAAGCTTGAAGTCAAGGGAGTGCCAAGCCATCCCTTCATTAACATTACTCCCAGGTCCACAAGGACTAGGATTGGTAGTGCTTGTTAGGGTACCATTTGTGGGTCAAAAACTTCTGTTTGAAATTATTTGTATTTGATGCAAATACTTGATACTTGATGCAAATACTTGATATTATTGTGTACAAAATATTTGTATTTACTAAGGATTAGTTTTATTAGTTACTTGAAAGTAAAATTGCTGGAGAATTATTTGTTTTGATAAACCATGTGTGCGCAAACAAATTATTATTGAATAATAGTTAAACCATATAATTATGCATAAATTATTAGTATTAGATAAAAATACTTGATATCATAACAGTTAGCAAATTATTTGTACAAGACAGGAATACTTGAAATCATATAACTGTGTGTAAATTAGGAGTTGTTTCTTTGTTTAATGACATATCAACCTTTGTAGGTTATTTAATGCCAAAGCCATCCCTTTAGAAAAACAGCAGTGATACTATTTAACCCATAGCTGGGTAGATAACTGTGTGCAAATTATTTATATTAGATAGGAATACTTGATATAACTGTGTACAAACAAATGATTATAGACGAATAAAAAAGTGCAATAAAAAATTGCAATAGAACATTAAGAATAGTTATGATTACCATCAAACATTTACAAATGAATCAAATTTCAGTATTAAATAATCCAAAAAGAGTTGATATACTTGTACCTTTAAACCAGCCATAGTCTGCTTAAAAATTGATCCAGCTCTTGGCAGAGGGGTTGGGTAAATATGACTTTTTTTGCATGAGTTATCAAATGAAATGAAAAAAAAGAATTTTTGAAATATTCTATTTCTGTTGATGGCGTTTTGTTTTAAATTAGTTTGACATCATTAGAATCTCAGTTTAATCCAACTATACATTTATGTAATATTTTTTGCAATTTAAAAACTTTAAAACAAACAAAAAAAAAAAAATCAAACATTCTTTATGTTTACAAATAAACCTCTGATGATGGCCAATGAAGGGCTCAAAAGTGCTTGGGACAATTTCAGTAAATTCATCAACCAAACTCCAACCTAAAATCAAAACCCTTGTCAGGAAACTTGAAAGGATCCTAATAAAATTATATAGACAACATGCGCCTTTCTTATTTAATCAAACCTGCTTAAATGAAAGACTGCTGCCCAACTCTCTCTATATATATATATATATATATATATATAAAAAATATATTATTCATATAAGGGTAGGTGTGTAGCTTTCATTTAAAGCAACATTGGTTTAGAGATAATTAACATTTGCTAGCCTATTTAAGTTTCATCCACATTAACCCATTGATGCTTTATATCAAGTGGAAGGGGTGCGGATAACTTAAAAGGAAATTCTATTATCTTCTCTTTTTTTCTCTTTACCCTCTTTCAAAGTGATTAGGATAAATTAAAGGCAATAATCTGCATCTGTGCTGCACAAAATTGACATGAAGACATTTTGCATAAGTCAATCTCAATGAAGTTCAGTTTAGATTTTTGCCCCAGTCCCACTCTCCTGCATAATTTGTTATCTTCAAAAGAACTGAAACATTTTTGGCAGAACTTCAGTTAAGAGTTGAGTTCAATCAAAATGATGAAAAATACCATTTGGCATTTAAAGAGTAAAACATAATGAATCATAAAACATTTGGGTAATTTTTTTTTTTTGTTTTAAAATTAAAACATTCAAGAAATTTTTTAATTCGTCAGTTGGTTTGGTTTGTTTTTTGTTCAATGGCATATCAATCTTCATGGGTTATTTAATGCCAAAGCCACTCTTGTAGAAAAACAACAGTGGTACTACTTAACATATAGTGGAGTAGGGAGGCAAAGAAGTTCATAGCTTCCCCTTAGGAATTAGTTCAAAAGTGAACATAATAGCATGACTGGAGTTGGAACTCCCTTATTACAAAGTCACAGGCCAGCATGCTAACTGGCTACTACGCCAAAGGAAATCCCTTCCCACTTGAACCTATTGATACAGAATCACCATTGAAATGAGGATTTTACCGTTTACGGTCATGTTTTTAATCCAATGCAACAGAGCAACCATTTTAGTTCACGAAAAATCCTGATAGATATTTGTTCAATTAATTTTTTATCTTTATCTAGCATCCAATTTATACTCAAGGATTTTTGAAGAAAGAATTCCTAGAAAACCCATCATCTCTTTCTGCTTCCAATTTAAACCTTGATGACCAAATTTTGAGAATCTCACCGATTAATCATTACTGAATAAGGAATTTGATCCTAACTAGGTTCTCATACTGAAAGCACTGCGCCAAATCTAAGTATATTTTTAAGGACACCATAATGGTTAACAAGCTAAACAAGTGAACTATTTCTAGGGTGCTTGTTTCTCATAAGTACTCCATTCTTCAAGCCTTGTGTTATACTTTGTAAATGACAACTTTGAAAAATTGTTCCTTACAAACAATTTCGGATATATATGCACAACACACTAAAAAAAATTTTTTAAAAAAAGAAATCAAAAATAAACTATTCTGGTGAACAATCTCAACAGTAATATTCAAGGACATGACAGGCATTAAAAGAAATATGACAGTACAACTTGACAAGTTTCAGAGGTGCTTCAACTAATGAAAAACTTGCTCGAATAAGTATGCTGAATGTCAAAGAGACTATTTTGAAGAAAATTAATATTTTTTTTTTATTGTGCATTTTTGTCAGGGTAAATATCTTTAGTCTCAATATTTTTAAACACACCTTGTATATGCACAGATGGATAGAGAGACAGATGTGTAGACAGATTAAGGAAAGGACAATCTTAAACTAGCAGCATGTTTTGTAAAATAAACTCAAAAAATTTATCACAATACATGGTTTTCATTGTTCTATGTTGATATTGAGATTACTGATTCACAATGAAAAGGTGTTAATTAAAATTTAAGCTTAAATGCAAAGCTAAATGGTTAAGAATGACAGACTGTCATGTGTCCTTGATATGACACTAAACTGCATTCAGTGGTGAGACCACAGTTCTGGAGCTCTGGGCAGTGTAAAGTCATCCATTCACTACCATCAATTCCAGGTCTACTCAGATCTTAAGAGGTAATACCTGTGAGAGTTCCATCTACAAGTCAAATAGATTTGCAGAACTAAAGTCTCACCATCAGATGCAGTTTATTTCATACCAGGATACCCCTTTTGCGGGGCTGATCTTACCTCAATGCAGAGGATACAGTCAGTATATTCTGTCTCAATTTTTAAATAAGAATAATTGCTAGCAAAATAATAAAGACAAGGTTCAGAATAAAATATATAATAACCCAAATCCTTCACCACAAGCAGGGTGTAATACTAGGTCAATCTTAAGTAGAGTAAAGCTAGTTTGAATTAAGAGTTTTCCTTCTCATAGACTGGTTGCCTTATCAAAACTAAAGAGCTACTATTCACCCATAACTGAGAGGAACAGATTTATACCTTCCCAGTGTACTAGCAAAAAAATGAACAGAGTCATCAATTTCATTTCTTAGAACTGTAACCATTATACTAAATAACATTAAAATAACTCAACAAGAGTCAGCATGCTGGAAAAAAAAAAAACTCACAAATAAAATAATAAATAATTCATAGTGAATGCTTTACATCATTATATAGAGCAAGTCAAGAGTTTTGCAATATTTTGGTAATGTAAGGCATAATTTGGCAGTTCTGGATGCTTTTGCAAAGTTTATAAAAGTGACAACCCATACTGCACTGTGAGATGCAAAGCTCAAGTGCTACTCACCGAATTTGCTTCTATGGCTTGAAACACAGCCTTGCAATCCATGGTGTCAGGCCTACCTGACTTTGCCTGATCATCAAGGTTCTGGCAACCTGAGCAAAAATTCTTGAACCATCTGGTTTCTATACTGTGATCAACTGCACCTTCACCTTTGGGACAAATGCTCTTGGTTGCTTCCATGGGATTACAGCCCAGTTCAAACTCATAAAGCATATGTTCTAAAATTAGATGACATTGATGTTGATTGGTTGTATTTTATGGTATATCAACCCTTGTAGGTTATTTAATGTCAAATCCCATTTATACATATATAATGAATATATATGATTTGTAAACAAATAGTTTGTAGGTTATATTTTTAAACGAACTAGAGCTCATTTGTTTGCACACAGTTAAACGATTCCAAGACTTGCTATATAATACTAATAATTCAATTTAACATCAGTAATTTGTTTGCCCACAGTTAAATAGTTTCAAGTTTAGAAAATGATTACACTTCTATTTGACCAATAAATGGGACCCAAACAGGGACAACTACTTCAGGTTAGAATAAACCTGGGAAAATGGCAATGAAGAGGTGTTCCAGAAATAGAACCACACCATCGGATGGTTCAGTGTCATACCCAGAACACTCATTGGGGTCTTATCCCACAGAAGAAATGCAGTGGGCATATTCTACAGCTCCAGTTGACTGAGATGAGAGTGCTTTGGATGTTCATCTGAGCAGCTTTCAAATCACACATGGAGTGAACTTTCTATAGCTTGAACTGTTTTAGTCATTTGATATACCACAAACTAGCACATATGAAAATATGGCAAAACTTGACACTAAAAAATATAGAGAGACAAAGACTGTACTTATTTTTTTCTATTAGAATCAGGGTGGACATAACTGAATGTATAAAAAATATCGACATGTTAAGTGTTTTTTTTTAAATTTCAGATGATTTAATGATGTAATGAAGAAGCAAGTTACATTGTAATGAAACTGATAATGTTTGAGGCTAGGGTTTCAATTATAAACAACAATTTCTTTCTCTACACTTCAAAAGATCAACAACTAAAATAAAAAGAATGTTAAGAGCAGAGGGGGGCTTTCTATTTTCCTTTTAGAAATGGGGGGGGGCTTTCTGTTTCATTTTCGGGTTTTTGAAGCTTAAAGATAATGAAAACTTTAACATAGTCGGCAAAAGTGTTTCTTTTTATTTTGGCAAAGTTAATATCAAAACTGGTAGCAAGGGAAATGCAAGATGCTTGAGAGAACTTGAAATCTATCTCTGTACCCCCACCATCATTTTTTTTCTCTCCTTCTTTGAAGAGAAGAATAAAATCAGTTTATTTTTAGGTTCAGAGAAGAAATCACAAACCCAGAGGATTTGCAGTCTTCTTGTATAATAGACGAGAATTTTATTCAAATTCACCTGCCCAGTCAGTAAGGCTTAGAATACATTGATTGTATCCAATGGAGAGAGGTAAGACCTATCCTACAACAAACACACTAAAACAAAAACGGAAGTAGTATCCTGAGTATGACATTAAGCTGCATCTGTTGGTGAGGTTCCAGTTCTGAAGAGTATAGAGTACAGCTTTTATTGTTATTACTGCTTGGTCTACTGACTAAGTGTCTGTATCTGTTAAAGTCGCATCTATTGAATCAATAGCTCCATTTATGAATTATTCTATAGGACTGTGTGCAAAAAAAAAAAAAAAAAATAATAATAATTAGATAACTACACAAAAAAGTCAATATGTACACACAATGAACATGATTACTTAACTTCAAAGCATAAAATAACTCAGGTTGAGATGTCATTAAAACCAATCAAACTTTCATTATAGGATATTCCATTAAGAAAGAAAAAAAAAACACATGTAAAGGAAATAAAATGAGTTTAGGACAAGCTGATTTTGCAAATCATTACTACTATAGTGAGTTCAATATTTATCAGTTGCACAGCACTTATGAGTTTTTGTTCTAAATAAGTAAAACAAGCCTGCTTCATAGCTGAGATAGTTGTGTATTTCCCTTACCAGTACAAGTAAGCCCAAAATAGATATGGAAAAAAAAAAAAAAAAAATTTTGAATACTGATTATCAAGGCAGACTGATCTTGTTACCTCACATTTTCTTACAATTTGTCCCAGTACTGAATTTTTATATATATATATATATATATATATATATATATATAAGCCGAGTAGGACTATGAGAGATGGGAGCATCAAACTCAAGGAAGAGGAAGAAAGGCAAGGAGAAGTCAAACAAGAGAAAGTAGGGAAATGAATGAGGACTCTAAATATAGAGAGAAGCCCAAGAGAGGGGAGTATAGAGAGAAGAAAAGAGGACTATAAAGGTAATATGAGAGGAGAGGGAGGAGGAGTCGAGAGAGGAAGAAAAGGACTAAAGAGAGTGAGAGGATGAGAATCGCAGAAAAATACTGAGGGAATGAGAAGGGAGAAGGATCCCAAATATATGGGAAAAGAGAAGTATGGAGACAAAGTTGGATGATAAGAGATAGGAGAAGGTTGGTTGGGTTTTATGGCATACCAACCTCTGCTGGTTATTTAATGCCAAATTCATTTTTATAAAAATAATCAGTTCTATTTCAAACAATTCAGTTTAGCATGAGTACACAGTTAAATTATCAAAAACATTTCTATTTCAAGCTATTCAGTTTAGTCAAACAGTTTTAATTCAGCCAATTCAGTATAAGTTTAGATTTTGTTTACACACAGTTAAATGTCAAAACAGTTCAATATTAAACAATTCAGTTTAGTATAGGTACAGTTTCAATGTCAAAAACAGTTCCATTTCAAACAATTCAGTTTAGCATAAGTATACAGTTTAATTGTCAAAAACATTTCTATTTCAAGCTATTCAGTTTAGTCAAACATTTCTAATTCAAACAATTCAGTTTAGCATAAGTATACAGTTTAGTTCTATTTAACCCATAGATAGGGCCCTATCAGATAATACCATTCCAAGCCAGAGTGAACCTGGGAGCAATGGCAATGAAGGGGTACTCCACATTCCCCAAAGCCCCAGCATCACTGGAACCTCACCATCAGATTGTTTAGTGTCATATCCAAGACACTGGTTGGGGGAGGGGGAGGTCTCACCCCTCTGCAGAGGTGCAGTCAGTGTATTCTACAGCCCCAGTCAACTGGGTAATACACAGAGTTAATGTCAAAACAGTTTTATTTCAGATAATTCAGTTTAGCAGAAGTACAGTTTAGATGTCAAAACAGTTCAATTTTAAACAATTCAGTTTAGCATAAATACACAGTTTAAAGGCAAAAAACAGTAAACTGAAGAAACCAGGGTTTAGTTCGATTTAATCCATAGATAGAGCCCTATCAGATGCTAAACACTCCAAGTTAGAGTGGACCTGGGTGTGATGGCAATAAAGGGCTACTCTGCATTTCCCAAAGCTCACCATCAGATTGTTTAATGTCATATCCAAGACTCTCATTGGGGGTGGTCTTACCCCTTTGCAGAGAAGCAGTCAGTTTATTCTACAGTTGCAGCTGACTGGGTAAAAATAGGATAGGAGAACGGAGAGAAGGAAAGAGGATGAGAGAGAGAGGAAGGAGGACAACAAAAGAGAGAAGTTGATAGAAGAGGAGAAACCTAGATATATGGTGAATAAGGATTGAGAGATAGAGGACAGTAGAAAGGGGAGAGGGCCCAGAAAAGTAGGAATTTAGAAGAGAGAGAGAGAGGTTGACAGGTACTTATCTAGGTACAACTGCCTTCTACAGTTGTCAACAGAAACTGATATAACAGAAATTAAAGAAAAAGATATCAGGGTGCATCAAATTACAAAGTTTAAGATACAATGTAACAAAAGACAGCAACAGACTTTTTATACAACTTCTGTATATATAAAAGAGAGAGTACACTATATAACAAACATTTCCAAATTAAAGAAATCAGTTGTTTTCTAGCCAAGGTGCCCTCATACAGAAGAGTTATAAAAGGATACATCAAAGAATATTATTCTATATAAAAACATTAAAAAACTCATCTAAGAAAAATATTCAATTCTCCAGGACATCAGAAGAGACAAACAGCCACCAGGAAATTTCATTTAAAAAAAAAAAAAAAAAAAAAAAAAAAAAAAAAAAAAAGCCAAGGTTATTACATACAAGCTACAAATGCTATAGCAACACACAACTACAACAAAAATCACTTTAGAAAAGATATTCACCCACTCATTCTCTCATATATATAAAAACACGAGTCACTCAATTATAAAGGGGAATTTTGGGGTTTTTTTTAGAAAAAAAAATGTGAAAAATTTTTGAATTTTTTTCAAAAATGTAAAATATACATTGTTTGAAATTGGTTCATTGCTGAAATGAATTTAATTGTACAGAAATATTAGTTTTAGTCCATTCAAACTGGTAACAAATCAAACAGAATTTTCCAGTTTTGAACAGATTTGCTTGGTTGTTTGGGATTTATGGTATATCAATCTTTGTATGTTATTTAACGCTAAATCCATTTTTATACAAATAAACAGTTCTATTTCAAACAATTCTGTTTATCATAAGTACACAGTTTGTCAAAAATATTTCTACTTCAAGCTATTCAGTTTTGTCAAACAGTTCTAATTCAACCAATTCAGTTTAATGTAAGTATAGTTTTTGTATTAGTTGTCTGAATTTTTTTTAGACGAAGCTTGATGATTTTTATTGTGCAGGGTTTTCAGACGATTGTCTTCATCTTTATAGTTATATTCACAATGTCTCAGTTGATATGTCCTCCAGCCTTCTTCAGGTGTTTGTCGAACTCAGGAGCCTACATGGAACTTCAAACCACGTCCTTTATTCAATCCACAGGGGTTGCTTGTTCTGATTCCGTTAACCATAACCGGTTATAAGTGCTAAGTATTCTTGTATTGTTACTTGCCTGCAATCAGGATTGAACCCGCAACCTCCAGATGATTGTCTCTTTAGAAGCTTAGAGAACCAACACCTATAACCGTTATGCTATATGTCCAGCAGGACATATAGTGTAATGGTAACATAGCATTGCAGGTTCAACCCTGACTGCAGGCAAGAAACTATACAAAAATACTTAGCACTTATATGCAGTTTTGGTTAATAGAATCAGAACAAGCGACCCCTGTGAATTAAATAAAGGATGTGGTTCAAAGTTCCATGTTTTGCTTGACAAAAACCTGAAGAAGGCTGGAGGACATATTGACTGAAATGTTGCGAATATAACAAATATGAAGACAATAGTCCGAAAAGCCTGAACGATAAAAAATATAGTTTTTGATTACGTACAGTTAAATGTCAACACAGTTCTATTTCAAACAATTCAGTTTAGCATACATAGACAGTTCTATTTCAACCAATTCAGTTTGGCATAAGTACATAGATTAAATGTAAAAACAGTCCTATTTCAAACAATTCAGTTTACTATAAGTACACAGTTTAGTTCTCTTTGACCCATAGATAGGACCCTATCCGGTGCTACCACTCCGGGTCAGAGTGGACCCGGAAGTGATGGCAATAAAGGGGTACTCTGCATTCGCCAAAGCTCAGGTGCTACCACTCCAGGCCACAAGATACCTGGGAGCAATGGTAGTGAAGGGGTACCCCACATTCCCCAAAGCTCTAGCATTACTGGAACCTCAACATCAGATTGTTTAGTATCATATCCAGGACACTTGTTGGTGAGGTGGGGGGTCTTACCCTTCTGCAGAGAAACAGTCAGTGTATTCTACAACCCCAGCTGACTGGCTAATCCAGGATAATATGCCCATTCACACAGCTTAGGTTACAGTAGCTGAAGCAGCCAACTGAGGCTTTGAATTGCTATCCCATCACTCTTACTCATCAGACTTAGTTCCATCTGACTTCTTCCTGTTTCCTAAACTCAAATCCCCCCAGCAGGGTCACCATTTTAGAAATAATGATGCAGTCATATATGCTGTGGAGGAGTTTTGAGAACCAAGATGCCACCTTCTTTCATGATAGGATTGCGATGTTTGATCATCATTGAACCAAGTGCATTGGTGTTGTGGGGGACTATATTGAACAGTACTGAAAAACCGTATTGTTTCTCAGACTCCTTCTGTATGAGGCTTAGAATTTTTTGAACGACTAATGATATTTCTTATCAATAGTTCAACATGTTTCTCTATATTCTAACTGATTTTAGTAATAGCTTCATTCAATTATTATTAAGCATGCATTCAAAGAGACTTCAGACAGTCATATCAGTTGGTTCCCATTTGAGATCTACAGAGACATACACAGAAGAAAAGTTGTATAGCAAGTCCCTAACACTATTACTAGTACAGTAGTTTTAGAACCTAAAATATCAAAATTAGGTTCTCTCAGAGCTCAGTCCGTTATTTACAACATACAATTCTCTGACAGATTATGTGTGTGTGTGTGTGTGTATGTGTATATATATATATATATATACATACATACATACATACAAGGTCTGTCTGAATAGTAATGGGGCTGTGTGAGCGAGGGGCAAAAGGGGAATAAGTGAACTATGTTATGATTTAATATGACATCATGGGAGTATATAACTGCAATCTTAGCTTTCTGTAATGACTGAATTTTTATTCACAAGCTTTTACAAGTCATCTTTTTCAGGTCATTCAGTTATGAGTAGCGAGAAAAAAATATACCTGAAATTTTTTGTCCAGTTGGAGAAATCTCTATCACAATCACGTGAACTAATTCAGCAAGCGTATGGAGATAAAAGCAAGTAGAGCACATGTGTTTTGAGTAGTACAAGAGGTTCAATGGAGATGAAAGATGACTCCAGGAATGGGAGGCCTTCAACAAGCAGAACTGAGGTCAACATTGAGCTGGTAAGACAGGTGGTGTGTAGCAATCATTAGTTTACTGTTCAAATGATTGCAAGTCAGCTAGACATGAAAAAGGACAGCGTTTGAAAGATTTGGGCATGTCTGAAAAGTAACAAGGCTGGGTGTGCTGAGCATCCAGCAGTTCCTAGCCATGAGGAACATTGTCACAGAGGAATAACCTCCCTATTCACCTGATCTTGCTTCATGTGACTCTTTTTTTTCTCCATACTCAAGGGTATCACCAAGGGGATCCATTTTGAAGCCATCAAGAGGACCATAATGATGAAGTTGAAGGGGATCCTAGAAGAATCCTTCCAGTAGCACATAGAAGTATGGCAGAGAAAGAAGAGAAAATGCATTAAACTTGAGGAGGATAACTTTGATGGGGGAAACTGTAGTTCATGGATTGGAATTGAAATAAATCTTTTATACCACCAGTCCTGTTACTTCTCAGACACATCTCGTATGTATAAAGATTATTCAATAAATAGGGGAAATTTTTTTTAAGTTTAATTTTGTTTTTCCAGAATTTGTTCCATCAGTGTAAAACTCTGCATTGTTTGGAATTGGTTTATAGTAAAAATTATTTCAATCTTACAAAAATATTTATTCTAAAGTTATTCAAAAGGGAGGTAAATCAAATAGAGTACTCCAATCTTTAACAGAGGTCTATCATCAACATTTTGGAGGCTGAGAAGTGCAAGCCATGTGATATTTATAGAAAATATGATGTCTTGAGAAGCAGGTTTTCATCAAAAAATGTTAATAGATGGACTCAATATGGGTTTGCCACTACAAGCCTAAGTCATAAAGACAGTCTTTGGAATGGAAACACACTGACTGAAAAAGTTCTAAGCACAGTGTTCAGTAAAGAAGGTCAAATGCAGACAGTCTTTAAGGACATGAAAGGATCCATTACTACTGATTTCCTTGAAAAGGTACAACTGTAAACAGTGCTTCTTATTGCAAATTTTTAAAGCAAAATTCACTATATTTATTGAATGACCCTTCTATAAGCACACACACATACTCTAAGTATATCAATAAGACTTCAGCTAAATGGGAGAGGGAGAATACTATTTTATCCAACAATTATTTTTTATCATTCTCTTTCTTTGTCATAATACTTAATTCAGTAGTGAATATTAATCACTATTCAAATATTATACAATGAAAATTTCAGAACAAAATACAGCTAATAACATGTCAAGCTGTAGATTTTTAATACATGCTTGTGTATGTGATGAGTGAGAATATGTGTAGAGGTGTAAGCCTGTTGTCATAGCCACAAGTTGTATTCTTTTTCATCTCCTGCTTCATCATCAGAATTGACAATAAATGACAGAGAGTGACTCAGTGTCAAGATGCATTCCTTATGACGGAAAAAGCGTGGTAAATGCAGCCACCTGCTAGGCTGCTGAGTGCTGCCAATGGCACACAAGCCTATTTGTTGCTCTGTGATGTACACTGACAACCAAACCACCACCAACACCCTGCTTTACCTCTGTCTGAATCCACTTCAAACAATGGTTGTTGCCAAAGGGCTTGATTGGTTAGCTCAATTGTAACACAGCAGTTTAAGTACCACCAAAGATTTGGGTCCAAATTATCAAACTTTGTTTTAGTTAAATAAAATTTAATCAAGTAGACTTAAGATTTTGATTTCAAGTTCTTTTTCCTCACTTTTATGCCAACTTATAAAATAATGCTGATAGTCTGATAGTATAATAATACACAACAGAATACTAAGTGTAGGTTATGTGGAAACAGAGATGAAACAATCACATAAGTGAATGCAAAAAGATAGTACAAGAATACACACAGCTGAAGGGGAAAGGTTATCCACTGGGGATTGTACAAGAGATTAAAATTTGACCATACTAACAAATGGTATATGGAAAAACTAAAATCTGTCATAGAAAAATGAAACTCATCAAATTCTCTTGGACTTTGAGCTACAAACAGATCAATTAATCACAACGAGAAGACAAGACCTAATTTTGATTGACAACAACAAAAGAACGAGTTATCTAGTTGATTTTGCCATTCCAGCAGACCACATGTTAAAATTATTAAAAAAAAAAAAAAAAAAGGAAAATGATAGGCAAATGCTTAGATCTTGCTAGAAAAGGCTGTGAAATATGAGTGTAACAGTGATACTAATCATAGTTGACATACTTGGAACAGTCCCCAAAAACATGGTAAAGAGACAGAGACCTGAAGATCAGAAGAAGATTTGAGATCATACAGACCACAGCATTGTTAAGATTAACTTGAATACTCAGAAGAATCTTAGTGACCTGAGGAGACTTGTAGTCACTCAGACTCTAGTGAAGGCCACTGTCTTATACTTATGTGAAAACTCGAAAAGACTTATTATTCAGAAAGAATATATATATAAGTTAGGATAGTATGGGTAGTGTCAACAACACTTGGTAACTGTCAGCTTCTTGCTTATGTAATCATCAGACCATGTAGTTCCTATGTAGTGGGTATCCCTTTATATACTGTTGTGTGAAGTATGATAGGGAGGGTGATCTAGTTTGTGGGATATTCTGAGAAGTGTGGTCTAATCTATACTGTGTGCTAATTTATGCAGCTATATAACACTCATCTTGTGATTTATTTATTTACTTTGTTGTTTTATCTATTTTTTATCATCATCATTATGCAGGTTTTTCACACCAGTTTTAACTAGTGGTTTTCCATGGAAGCCTGAGTGACACCAAGTTTCCTCAGGTCTCCAGGACCCTTCTAAGTACTCTAACTGATCATTAAAATAACCAATAAGTAAGTAAAGTTAGCAGCTGTAGTCAAGGGCAACCAGAAAGCTCCCTTTTCAATAGCTACAACACCGAGATGTAGGGGAAGGTGCTACTCCTTTCCCTGGATTGCTCTACTTTACCCTTAATATGTACCTTATATTGTTGAGTGCAAACTGGGTTCTTTAGCCTAGGTTAGGCAACCAGTCTAGAAGGAAAACTTAATTAAAATCCAGCTATACTCCACTTGAATATTGACCTTGTAGCCTGCTGGTAGTGAGGAGATTAGATAAATTCAAACAAATCAATTTTTAACTTATTCTCTCATCCTACTAAAAAGACTGTGTTACATGAAGTGTGACCAAAAAGTAATGAAACTAGCTTTAAGATTTTTAAAGGTTAAAACTTCAATGAAAATGCATGCACAGCAGAACAACTTATACAATAAAGTATGTATTTACCCAAGCCCTCTGCCATGAGCAAAATGTGACAAGGTCAATCTTTAAGCAGAGTACAGCTGGTCTGAATTCAGAGTTTTCCTTCTGTAAGACTGGTTGGCTAAACAAGGCTCAAGAACTTGGTTTGCCCTTGAAGGAGAAGAAACAGATTTATACCTTCCCCAAAGATGTTAGTGCAAAGTAAAGTACAGTCTCATCCAGGATTTGAACTCAGATCACCTATTTCATTTCCTATGACAATAACTGTTGACTTACGAACAGAACTGTATATTATTATGTAGCTGTATTTAATTTTTTGACACTTCAGTTTATATTTATTTTGGACAATTTCATCTATAAAGTAAAAAGTTTCTAAAAATTCTGTAAACCTGTTATTAGAAAATTGAACAAATGAAATGAAAAAAAAAGTTTAAAATCTCAATTTTAAAAACAAAATAAATGTCTGATATAAAACTTGCTTGGAGCTTGAAAAATCGGTTAATGGTATTTTGAGGTTGAAATTTCAAGTAGACCAAAAAAGCAAAGGAAAAAAAGAAGAGAAGGCAAAAAAACAGTATTTAATGACAATATGAGAAAAGAAAGAATTGTTGAAGTGAACAAAACAAGCGAATGTTTTAATTCTTTTGTGCTTCAGTAGATTCTTTTCAAAGACATTATTGTAATATTAACACACTTGTTTGTAACTACATACCTTTATAACTACCTATCATTAGTGTACATCACACTTTCGGTCAGCAAATAACTCAGGTTATCAACATCCATAACTAGAGCTTTACAGTCATATGCAGGACACCCTGTTTTTGGTGGGTCTTAACTCTCTACAGAGGATATAGCCAGTGTATTTTAAACCTTGCCAATAGGTCTAACTTATTTATGGGTGATATTGTATATGTATACATCTTTTGATTCCCCCTTACATTAAAGAATAATAAATTAAAGTAGAATTCTTTAGAATCTTAAAGAATCTGATTTCATATCAATCCAATAATAAGAGTCCGAAGATTTAATGATCAGATTGCTTCTGCAATTATTTTATTGAATTGACTAATTGTAGGGAGAACAGAAACACTGACATTATTCACAAAATGAAATTTGGGGTGGGGATGATGTACTGTTAATGTTTTATCTCATTTTCAGTTTTAAATCAAGATTCTTTGTCAAACTTTACTACCCCCCCCCAACACACACTTTTTTTATGGACCCTGAAAAAAATTTTAAAACCCTTAGGAGCTGTAGAGACCCAGATAGGTGACCACTTAAAAAAAATACTATAATCAAGAGCAAGAAAAAAAATTGAAAAACCTATTTTTATTACTTATATTCTATTTATATAACTCTAACCAAATAGTCATTCTTTCAGAAAACAAAATAAAATGTTCATCTCTTAACCCCAAGTTAAAAACCTGTTTTACAAGTTTTTCATGTTTTCTTAATTCATTTATTTATTTATTCGATAATCATACAAGTGAAAAATTGCTGAGTCAAGTGAATGTTGAACTTAAAAAAAAAAAAAAAAAAAAAGGTAACATTAATTTGAGCACATTAAGCAGCTATGTACAATCAGTTTTGCCTGAGGACAAAAGACTAGGGATAGTAATAGTAATAGAAAGAGGTGCTGAAAAGTTCTTGACTCAACTAAAAAAGGAATTACTTTTTAAAAAATTTTTAGCAATTTAAGAAATTTGAAAAATGATGTGCCATGTGTGTTGAACAACAGAATGAATATGTGGAATAGCATATAAGTTTTATAGCTGTAGATTCCCTTCTTGGTCAGGCTTAAAACTTTTCAGCACACATGTATTATCTTCAGTTTTTTTTAAATCATTATTGTTACAGCTGCAGCAGTTGTAATAATAACAGTAACTTGTCAACAAGTAGATTTTGACATCTGAGAAGATGACAAGGGGAAAATAATGGAAATGAAAAAACTAGAGAAATATCAGGACTTTGAAAAAAAAAATATATATATATATATATATATAGAACACAAAAATAACAATTATACTAATAATAGTTGGAGCACTTAGAATACTCCTGAAGAAGTTGGGAAAGAGACTAAAGAGACTGGGGGAGTTGAAATCAGAGGAAAAACTAGATCATCCAGACCACAGCACCACTAGAATCAGCTTGGATACTTCAAGTCATAGACAGCTCAAGAGATTTGCTGTTATTTAGACATAAGAGAAAACCATGTTACTACTGGTGTAAAAAAAAACTCAGAGATGATGATATTAACTCGTAATACTCATAGAAATTCCACTTTTTATTCATTTCATTTTTCTAATTGATACATAAATTTACAAAGATCTCCAGTCTTTGTTTAATTGCATATCAATCTTCATGGGCTATTTAATGCCAAAGCCAACCTTGTTGAAGAACAGCTGTAATACTATTTAACCCACAGCTGGATGGATAAGGGGTTCTTGTTTTTTCCCCCCAAGAGTAAGAGTTTGAAAGTGAATGTAATAGCAAGACTTGGGTTTGAACTTGCTTACTTCTGGGTCACAGTCCAGCACATTAGCCATTATACCACAAGGACATCCGAAATTTACAAAGAAAACTTCATTAATTTTTTTAAGCACCCTTTTAATTATACTTGTATAATGATTTTTGTGTAAATTGTTTTTATAGATTATCATTATTTATTTATTGTTTCTCATTACTTGCAAACAAATAAATATAGGTAATTAGATGATCAGTTTAGATTTAAAGTACAGTTTATTTTCATCTGCTAATAAGTGAATACCAAATATTTTATTAAAATTGAATAATTTGTTGACTTAAAGATCTTTCTTTTAGAAAGCATTCTTTTCTCTTTTTTTTTTTTTAACTCATTTATCTCTCTCTCTCTCTCTCTCTCTCTCTCTCTCTGCTATTCCTTTTCTTCCTCTCTTTTCCTCCCTTCTTTTCTTTCTTATTTACTTTCACTTCTACCTTCCCTTTCTTTTTCCCTCTTTTCATTCTTATTTACTTCATTTCATTGAAGCAGATAAAAAGCATCTAATGTATAGTGATATCACCTCCCTCTCTCTCTCCTTTTTATTATATTTGCTTTCTTTTTCTCTCCAACATGTATCATTTTATTCTCTCACAATTAAAACAGAATAATCTTTTATCTGGGGTGATGGTAGGACATAGCATTCAAATACATGTACTCATGTCTTAAACAAATCTCAAGAGGCATAGATACCCTATTATATATATATATATATATATATATATATATATATATATATATATATATATATATATACACATATACATATATAGATAGATAGAGAGAGACCAACACATTCTAAAGGAAATAAGGACAAGAAGGTAAACTTCATGGATAGACAACAAAAAGGCATATAATAAGATCATGCAATCATGGCCAGAGAACCATACCTAGTTCTAATTAACAAGAACAAAAGAACTAGTCATATATCAGATATTGCCATCCCAGCAGACAACAGAGTGAAAAAGAAAGCAAAAAACTTGATCTTACTGGAGAACTGAAAAAGATTTAGAACATGAAAGTGATGGTAATACCAATAATAATTGGAACCCTTGAAATTGTCCCCATGAAAATGGAAAAGACACTTGATTAACTGAGATCAGAATGCGAAAAACTTGGGTAGATGGGTTAAGCTTTGGCTCGCTTACCCAATTTTTTTTTCATTACCAATGTACCTGCATCAGAAAAATAAGGTCTAAAATAGTTTGGTTTTGGGTTATCCTTAGTGCACTTTCAAACTGGACTGAAATATTTTCGAGTAAAAATAGAGTCATTTTAATTCACATATCTACATATATTTAGAAAATTTGAAAGAATAAATAAAGTAAGATGAAAAACTTTCAACAAACAAAAAATCCACAACTTTCATTTTGTAAAGTAATCATTTATTTTACAGAGTTTCAAAAATCACATGTGAAATTTAAAAGAGTAAGTCTAGACTAGGTGTAAATTTTGCTTCAAGTCAACTAAAGAAATTACTTTCTACATATCTTGAAAGTAAGGAAATGAAATTTTATACACTGGAGAAGGGGGGAAAGCCTTGAGGTAAAGGTAATTTTTAGATGAAAAATAGCAAAAAAAAATCTCAAAGTTATTTTGGATAAATTGGATTCATGCCGTGGCAATATAAAATGACAGTCTTTTTCTTTCTTTTTTTTTTAATCTTCCCTATTTCTGAATTTTAAACCATAAATAAGCATCTTAAATCTATATTCTTTAGTTAGAGTTCCTTCTCTCTAACAGAGGAACTAAGCTCTTGTTCCCTTACTCATTGTCAAAGGCTGGCTTAAGTTAACTGCAAATACACACACATTGAAAAATCAGATTTCAACTGTCTTTCAAAAAATACTATTTGACATGAAAACTTACAAAATTTAAAAAGTCTGTTCCTATAAATAGTGGGTTGGCAAAAAATGTTCATTCTTGTTTTGTTATGAGATGAAATTTTAATTTTAACTAGATTAAAAAACAAAAAAAGTTGGGGTAATTTCACGTAAGGATACTCCAAAAGTAAAGACTCATAGGTATTTCTCTTGAAAAAATAGTAAATAGCAATCATTTTATAATGAATGCCCACACACAAAGTGCTCTTTATATATATATATATATATATATATATATATATATATATACGAGGATCATTAAATAAGTTTCCAGACTTTTTTCGTATGGGCACTTTTATTGATAGTACACATATGAAACTCTAGTCCCCTTCGAAGTAATCTCCTCCGGCAGCAATGCACTTGTTGTACCATTCCAACAACTTCTGGGAGGCCTCATGAAAGTCCTCTTGTGTGAGCATGTCAATGACCTTCGTCACAGCTTCTTTCATGTCTTATAACGACAGCCTCTGAGCTTAGGGAATAACCAAAAGTCACAGGGAGCAAGGTCTGGACTATAGGGAGGGTGAGCAACTGTCTTGATGCCCATCTTGGTCAAATAGTCTTTGACAAGGATGGAGTTGTGATCTGGTGCATTGTCCTGGTGGAAATGCCACTGACCCGATTTGAAGAGTGTTAGCCTCTTCCGACAGAATCTCTTGCTGAACTCCCTTAAAACCTCAACATAATAACCCTAACCCTTTGGCCAATCAACTCTGGTCTATTGACTTCCTTGCTCCTCCCACGCCTCTCATCATCACAGACTCCCTGCCTTCCTTGAATCTCTTATGCACTCAAAAACTTATGCTCGATTCATACAAGATGTCGAAAAGCAGTCTGAAGCATTCCATACGTTTCTGTGGCATTTTTTCTAAGTTTTAAAACAGAATTTTATTGCATATCGTTCCTTCTTAAGTCCAGATTGCATTTTTGAAATTCACCAGCTGTGATAATCAGGCTTTAGTAGGGTGTATTCCAATTCCTGCTGTAGCTGTTCATTTGAAGCTGAAATCATAAAAATTGGTCAGTCATCTCATAAGACGTATAGCAATAACATACTGAATTTTCAAGAGTCTATGACAATTTTTAAATGCCTGTACAAAAAAGTCTGGAAACTTATTGAAGGCACTATATATATATATATATATATATATATATACGCAACAACTACCAGTTATATGACAGAGTTTCCTACCATACAAGTGTGCTTGGCATAACTTATAAGAAATCAAATTGGCAACCCAAGTTCAAATCCTAGACAAGGCAGTCAGCATTTCAATTTACAATAATACAATTGAGAAAGATATGAATTCACTGTTCTCCCTTTAGAAATGCATTCTTTTAAACTTGTCATGCAATTAGTTTAGGAGAGAGATAAACTCTGAATTCAAACTCCACTTGTGTTACATCCAGCTAGTGGCAAAAGGGTTCAGTAAATACATACAGTCAATTTCCAGATATCTGAAGGTTGCCAGTAAGGCTTTGAAATTTGGAGCCATGTAACTAGTAGGTGAATAACTGCTTAAAATCTTACAGTTTGCACAGCAATTTATATCTTCCTATTAGGCACTTTTTAGAATTTTATTGATATACACAAAACAACCATGAGCTGGTTCAGTTCCCATTGTAATAATGATACTATCAATGTTTCTATTTAGGAAGGAGAGAAGGATCTTAATTAGCATTTCATAGTTGTCTCCATTATATCAAGAATTCAGGCAGAACATTGACTCCACAAAATTAATATTCAGTTGCAAATTGAAGAGGAAATTGCTTTATTCTTTAATAATATTTTTAGTATATTGCACTAAGATAAATCTGGCTATGATAAGCTACGTTTGCTGAGTTGTTATATATATTTCATGTTAAAACAACATACATTTAAGGACTAAAAATGCCAGTTTAATACTAAAAACACCAGTAGAAATGGAATTAAATAAAATAGTGCTCAATCAAAAAATAACATGCAACCAATATAACAAAAAGAAAAAGAATAAAATCACCCAATGCACAATTTCTTAATTAGGAGAATGTTGATGATCAAACACCAGATGATCAAGAAAATTGTGAAACAAAGTTTTGAATCAGGTGACTTTATTTGTTTATAATATATATCATCATCATCATGCTGCACTGATAGCATGGATTTCCCTGACTCTCATGCCATTCGTCTATCATCCATTGCCTCTGGCAGGTCTTATAGACTACATCCTATATCTGTAAAAGATGTTGTAGATAAGTTCTTGTTGATCAGATAACACTTGCATGCCCATGTGAAGGGGTCCATAGGAGAATGTCATTTATGAGTTCATCCTTAATTCTCCAGCAGTGTCCCACATGTCTTGTTCATCTTATTTGAATGGTTTTAGAGATGGGAAGCAGGTGGCCATACAGCTACTGTTTTGCTGTATGTTGCTTCCAGGGTTTGTTCAATATAGCTTGTAGCATTCTTCTGTAGTTCTCGTCTAGCTTTTTCTCAATATGCTTAGTGTCCATGTGGTGCATCCATATAGCAGAATTGACACAATCACTACTTGGAAGAAATTGCATTTTATCGGATAAATCCGACTTCCACATGATTGATAACCTAGTGATAGCAGTCATGCCTTCACTAGTCACATATTGACGTCATTTTCAGTAGATGAGACACTGCTTCCAAAGCATGTGAACTTGTCCATTGATTTCTCCCTTTTTGATATATAAGTTGGCCAACCCGAAGGGCCCTTTTTAATAGCTACTACACTGAAGTGTAGGGGAGGGCACTACTCCTTTCCCTGGATTGCTCCACTTACCCTTGATTTGTACCTTATAATGCTGAGTGTTAAGCAAGGAGGCATCAAGTTCCATTTATTGAGTCTTTGGTATGACTCAACCTGAAATTGAACCCCGATCTCTCATGCCATTGGCAAACACTAACCATATATGCCGATGGGGCGGTTATAATAACATAATTATAATAATATAACATATATATGATTATATGATAATATATGTAATGATATAGATAATAACATAATATATATAATAATATCATATATAATACTTTTGATTAGAAATAAAATTAACTGATCAGCGTTTAAACACAAAGTTTTTCCATGCACAAACGTAAGAAATTTTAGTTTTATATAAATAAAGATAGAAATTAACAATATTAATGCTTCCATGTTATTGTGATGTAACAACAGATTTTTAAAGATTGCTTCAAGGACATTTTGGCAATATTTATTCCTAATATCATCAAACTGTAGAAATGCATATTATACAGAAAGATTATAAAGTTTGCAAACATATTCCAAATTTTTAAAAAAAAAAAAAAAAACTGTAATGAAATTCAAAGAATTAAATAAAATTCTCTTAAAATAACCAGGATATCTTGAGGTGGGGGATAGTTGCTCACTTTCCAAATTTTCCTTCTGTTTGAAAATCTTTCATGGAAGCAAACAAGCATTAAAAATAGAAATCTTTAAAACTTGCCACAGACGTTTTTAAAATAACTATTTTTAAATGCGGTCTCCATTAACCCCCTCAGCCAGACAATAAATTAACCTATAATTTTGCTGGCACTTTTCTTTTTAGTGAATTTTTTTTTTTACACTTTTAAATAAAAATTTTTTAAAAACTCATTTCTAACTCCAGAATATTAGATTTAATATGTAGTGGGCAGAATACATTTTATTCAAAAGCTGAGATTTGAAAGTTGAGATTTTAGCAAAGAAAAACACTCAGCAGAGTTCAATGACATCATATATGATGGTAAAGAGATTTACTTGGTTGGTATTTTATGGTATATGAACTCTTATGGGTCATTTAATGCTATATATATATATATATATATATATATATATATATATATATATATGTATATATAAATTTCTAAGAATAGTTTATAGATAACACCTCATTTGTTTGCAAACAGTTAAATGGTTTCATGTTTTGCTATCTAAAACTAATAAATCTATTTGACATTAATAATTTGTTTGCACACAGTTAAATGGTTTCAAGTATAGCTAGTTAACATTAGTAATTCTATTCAAGTATTCCTAATATGAATAATTTACACACAGCTGTCTGGTTTCCAATGACAATAATAATCCTTTGTAAATGATTAAACTGTTCTATTTGACTCATAGATGGTACCCTAAAAGGTACTACAACTCTAGATCAAAAGGGACCCAAGAGTAATAGTTATGAAGTGGTATCCCACATTCCCAAACTGCAGGACTGGAGCCTCACCATCAGATGCAGTTTAGTCTAATATCCAGGACAACAAAGGTGAAGAGACGACAGTGAAGTACATGTTAGTTATGTGATACCAAAGAGAATAATAATTATTAATCAACAGAATAGGGGCAGTAATTCTATAAATAATAACCAAAGAATAAAAAAAGCAACCTGTTGGCAGGGCTTACAATACACTGACTGTATCCTCTGCAGAAGAGTAAGAACCCACCCAACTCCAAAGAAAAAAAAAAAAAAAAAAATCTAAACCCCAAAACTATATTTAGTTTCACACTCTTAAAAGCTTATAGCTCTATCAGTAGAGCTTAAAATACACTGTATCTACTGCAGACGTCTAAGACCCCTCCTACAAAAAAAAAAAAAAAAAAAACAAACAGAGAGGGGGCCTTAGTAGGATACTAAATGGCTCCAGTTCTGGAGTAGTGTAGTGTCACTCCTTCATTGCCATTACTCCCAAATTCACTCAGATGCAGAATGGTATTATCTATCAAGGTCTCATCTATGGGTCAAGTATGCTTGAAAAGCTTTAGTTTAAGAATAACTTAAGTTTTATATAACTGTGCAAAACAAATTATCATTATTAAATAGAAATAGTTACATGAAACCATATTGGTATTGGTAAATTATTGGTAATAGATAGAAATACTTGAAACCATATAATTGTGTATTAATTCTAAGAATAATAACTTGAAGTTATAATTATCAACAAATAATTATTATCATTACTTACTTAAAACCGTGTAATTATTTTAAAATTACTTTAGCAATTGATAACCCAATAAGGGTTAACATGTCATAAAACCAACCAACATAAAAATAAAACTATTCAGGCTAACATCCTCATCAGTGTTATTTTGTTCACAGTATTTTTAGTTAATACTTTCTCCTGCTTTCTTTGGGAGCATCTGGTAATCATCAAGGAGCTTTGAATGAAATTTTTTTTTAATACTTTGTTGCCTAAAGCAAGATTTTTTTTTATCTTGAATCACTATCTCATTCACAACCACAGTAAGACAACCCAATATATATAACAAAGAGACATAAATCCAAAAATTAAGTTGCAACACATCTGTAACCAAAAATAGAATTGATGTGTGTGTGTGTGTGTGTGTGTGTGTGTGTGTATATAATAGCACAAAAGGAATACAAGAGCAAGTATGTCTAGGTATGGAAGAAAATCCACAGGAAATTATGCAAGAAAGTGAATTTTCAACATACTGACAAATGATATATGTACAAACCAAAATCTATCCTTAGATAAGAGATGCATGAAATCATCTGGGACTTTGACATCCAAATAGATCACCCAATCCTGGCCAGAAAATCAGACCTAGTTTTAATTAAGAAAAAAGAACTTGTCATCAAGTGGATTTTGCCATACCAGCAGACCACTGTGAAAAAAATGAAGGAGGGCTAAAAACTGGACAAGTACCTGGACCTTGCCAGAGAACTGAACAAGTTGTGGAACATGAAGGTGATAGTAATATCACTCATAGTTGGAGCCCAAAAACTTGGAAAAGAGATTGGATGAACTAAAGATTAGAGGAAGAATTTAAGCTATCCCAACTACAGCACTACTAAAATTAGCTAAGATGCATAGAAGAATTCAGAAGAGCTGAAGAGACACACTATCACTTGGACTCGAATGAAAAAAACTATTAGAGCTGGTGTGAAAAACTCACCAGGAGTAAAATAATTATATATTCTTCAGTTGGATCTATTAGGTCTGAAGATCTGCCAGCAGGTCATCATTGTAATCTCTTGTTTGGTTTGATTTTATGACATATCAACCATTAGAGGTTATTAATTCCAAATCCATTTTTATATATGTTAAACAGTTCTGTTTCAAACAATTCAGTTTAGTATAAGTATAGTTATTTGTTTACATACAGTTAAATATCAAACAATTCATTTTTTAGCTTAAGAACACAGTTTAGTTCTATTTGACCCATAAATAGGACCCTATCAGGTGCAACCATTCTGGGGCTGAGTGGACCTGAGAGCGATGGCAATGAAGGGGTACTCCGCATTCCCCAAAACTCCAGCATTACTGGAACCTCACCATCAGATTATTTAGTGTCATATGCAGGACACTCTTAGATGAGCGGGGGAGGGGTCGTCTTATCCCTCTGCAGAGAAGCAGTTGGAGTATTCTGCAGCTCCAACCTACAGGGTAATGTGATCTCTTGTATTTTCTCTATATCTTGAGGTGAACATGGTAGTTGTATTTCTATTGGGTAATTATAACTATCCCATACTTTATTTAACCTCAACTTAAAAGATTTTAATGAGGGCATTTACCACTGATAATGATGATTTATTCTTAGAATCAACCACTCTATGATTAAAAAATTTTCTCTAGTAGTTATCATGCAGTATCTTTTAAAAAGTCTTAGTCCCTTAGTACTACTTTCTTGATTAATGAATAGCAGATTGGGATTTACAGAGTAAAAACCATGCATATATTCATAGACTTCAATCATATCTCCACAGGCTTGACAATAATAGAGACTTGCAAATTTGATCCTCTTCAATCTCTCTTCATATGGTATGTTCCTCAATTCAGGAATCAATTAAGTGGCTCTTTTTTGTACTCCTTCAATGAGCTTTCTATTCTTAAGGAGTTTTGGGAACCTAATAACATTATCAGATTTTAGTTGGGGTCTTACCAAAGTAATAAACAAAACTTTCAACATTACCTCATACATATATTCACATGATCTATGTATCAATCCTGATATTTTATTTGGTTTATTCACTCGAATTTCAATATTTTTGGAAAATTTTAACGCTGGGTCCACATTTGCACCCAGATATTCCAGTTCTGTGATCTTTAGCAATTCCCTCTCATTGGAATAACCTTTTCTTATCGAGTATTTGTGTTGTTGATTATTTTTCCCCTAATAAGGAGTACCTTAAATCTAGATGTGTTGAACTTGATCTGTCACTTATCTGATCAATGCTCAAGATTGTCCACATCTGTTTAAAGTTGAGATCACCTTGGCTTTTACAGAAGGGAAATGTTTTTGTGCCATTAACAAAGATCTATATAACACATTTAACAATACCAGGGAGATCATTTATAAACAACAAATAGGCAAGGTTTGAAGAGACTTTCCAGGGGGATAGTACTTGTTACTGGAGACCATCTTTGCATGTAACCTTTGATTTTTATATGAACTGTACTTATAACTACATATTATTGATTGATTTTAAAAACATGTCAACTAATCTATGATTATTCTATTCCTAGCGTAAGGGAACTGCATACATTGTACATTTATATTTACTTTTCTTTTGTGGTTTCTTGCAGACAGTTGCATGATATTAGGTATCCTATCTAACACAAATTATTTGCAAAAAGATCTATTCAATCCACAGATGGAGCCCTAACAGGTACTACCACTCTGCATCTGTGTGAACCTGGTAGTAATGGCAATGAAAGGGTACTACACACTCCCCAGTCCTCCAGAACTAGAGTCTCACCACCAAATGCAGTTTAGTGTCATACCTAGAAATAATATCTTGGTATTTTTGGTTTAGAAGAAAGTGGACTTTTGATAAAAACTATTAGAAGTATACTTATTTGTGGGCACTACTTTATATTATATATTGGACAGAGAGAGAAAGAGCTATAAGATATTGGACATATGAGTATATCTGTATCTATTTAACTGCTTAAGTAAAAGACCCTAATCATCTATCTATACAATTGTGTGTGTATTATACATATGTGTAAAAATAGAGGAGATAAATCAACAGTCTCAAAGGAAACTGATGAGCAAATGCTGTCTCTTCAAATGACACTCAGCAGAAGTTAGTGCCATGTTTGGTGACCTTTCAACCTTTCATTCATCCATCAAACAGATTCCACAATTGTAGCAACAAGATGTCTTTATCTGACCAGCCAACTTTCTCCATTTTTGCTTCATCATAAACCATTATAGCTCCACAACCAGATTGATTTTGCTCTATAAATTGCCTATCAGAAAACCTTATATACTATTTTACCCTAAACTGACCACAACATGCCCACTAATTAGTGTTTCAATTAAAGTTTAACTAACTTGGCAACTACTAAGGTGACCTGGTGTTACCTTCATCACAAGACTTTTCACTGTTATTTAGTTCTTAAGAGTCAGGTGTTAAAATTGGGTACTTGAAATTGCTTATGTTTGACAGAAAATAAAACAATTCTAAAACAAACTTCAGATTTTTAAGTCATATTTCTTACCATTACTGAATTTAAAGTGTGCAATCTCAATACAAAGAGACTGCTTGATATCTGAGATAGTACATATATAGACAGTAAAGCACAAATTAAAACCACATATTGTAACTAATAGTCCTAAGTGTGAAACTATTAGTTGCAACATGTGCTTTTAATTTGTGTTATATTACATTTATGATGTTAACTGTTACGCCATGTGCACATCAAGTTCAGAACCTGGGTGGGGCTGTTTGTATTTCACTTTGGGCTAAGTCACAGGTCTGTCTCTTCTCCCAGCTACAGATAAAATAGTAGAGCAGACTAGGTTCTTAAGCTTTGGTAACAAATCTGCAAGAAAAAAAACTAAATTAAAAAATGACGAATGTTATTCAGGAGAATCTGTGACACATTGGTGCACCATTCATCTGTTATCAGTGTGGCTAGTTCTACACAAGTCTTCACCACTATATAGGTAGCCCAATGGTACACATCTTTAACTGAATTTCTGGGCCCTCATACCTCAATATGGGTGGAAGAGGCCATTATATATATATATATATATATATATATATATATATATATATATATATACACACACACACACACACACAAACAAGGGTCATTCAATAAATAAGGTAAATATTAGCAAATATCACCTTATTTGGCATATATGCCAAATATATAGTGTAAAATAGGAAGCATTGTTTACACTTGCACCTTTTTTCATGGAAATCAATAATTATTAGTTCTTTCATATCTCAGAAAACTGTCAGTATCACCTTCTTTACTGACTACCAGAACTTTTTCTTTACCAGAGAATCAATGTATTTCCACTCCATGGACTATCTTTTCTACTCAGGCACTTAGTGGAAAATCCATGTTTAACCCATTTTAAAGATTCTTTTGGCTAAAACATACTTCTCTATACACATTACATATTCTTCTGTAAATATTGCACTTCTCAGTCATCAAAAATTTGATCACAGACCTCTGTTGAAGCCTGGAGTACTTCATTTGATTTGGCACCATTTTAAATAGCCTCAAAACAATTAGTTGAGCAAGATTAAAATTTTTGCTATAAAAAATTCCAAACAATGCAGAGTTTACATTAATGAAAAAAATTATGGAGAAAGGATGGATTTTGCTTTTTTTCAAAAAAAAATAAATAAATAAATAAAATAAAAATTTAAAAAAATTTTTTTTTTTCAAATAAAATTAAATCTTATTTACTGAATGACCCTTTTATCAACATGTATGCACACACATGTATATATTATCATGGTGCACTGTTAGCATGGATTTCTCTGACTTTCATGCCATTAGTCTATCATCCATTGCTCCCGACAGTTCTTCTAGATTACATCTTGTGTCTGTACAGAGATGTTGCAGATGTTCATGTTGGTTGGCCAACACTTACATGTCCATGTGAAGGGGTACATAGAAGAACGTCACTTATGAGTTCATCCTTACTCCTCCAGCAGTGTCCCACATGTCTTGTTCATCTTATTAGGATGGTTCTAGAGATGGGAAGTAGGTGGCCATACAGCTGGTGTTTTGTGGTATGTTGCTTCCAGGATTTATTCAATATAGCTCATAGCATTCTTGTGCAGTTCCCATCTAGCTTTTTCTCTATATGCTTAGTTAGTGTCCACATGGTGCATCCATATAGTAGAATTGATATAACTGCTTCTTGGAAGAAATTGTGTTTTATTTTATTGGATAAGTCCAACTTCCATATGATCTATAACCTATTGATAGCAGTCCACCATTTAGAGGGGAGATGTCTCCTTTTTGAATAAAACATAGGTACTCCATTTTGTCTGCATTCACTTGGAGGCCAATGCCCCCAGTTGCCGGCTTCAGACAATGCAGCAGGGATTCGGCTTGGGGACATGTATTTGCAAGAACCGCTATGCTATCTGCATAGACTGTGTTTATATATATATATATATATATATATATATATATATATATTAACAACAGAGCAGTACAATAATCACAAAGCTTCTTTCAGGTACGAATTATATATGCTAATAACAAGACTATACAAATACATCTGAGATTATAAAAAATATGGGAAGGAACCAGAAATTAAGTGGATAATCCTAAAAAGAGTCTAGCCTTGTAATGAAAGTTCAAGAAATTGTAGGTTGTACACGGAAGAAAAATAAAATTTTCCAAACTCTAGTTGCATATAAACCATTGTAGGTTATTTAATGTCAAATCCTGTTTATACATATATATTAGATATATATGATTTGTAAACAAATGATTTGTTGATAACATTTTAAAACAAGTCAGAGCTCATTTTTTTTTTTTACACAGTTAAATGATTTCAAGAATTGCTATCTAATAATTCAATTTAACATCAGTTATTCATTTGCACACAGTTGAATGGTTTCAAGTATTGTAAATGATTAAATATTTCTTTTGACCCATACATGGGATCCTAAAAGGTACTACCACTCCAGGTCAAATGGGATATGGGAGTTATGGCAATGAAGAAGTACTCCACATTCCTCTAAGCTCCAGGCTCACCTAAAGATGGTTTAGTGTCATCTCCAGAACATTTATTAGTGGTGAGGGGGTCTCTACACATATGCAATCAGCATATTCTATATCCCCAGCAAAATGGGCTTCGAGTAAATTACTAAAAAGATTGATGTAAGTATTGAGATACTACAACGAAAGTATTTACTTTGCAATTTGGTGTAGTACAAAGCTACAGGACTTTTTATGCCATCTACATTATAGTCACATGATTGAAAAAAGTATTAAAATGAAATATAATCTAATCTGAAAAAATTTACATGTGTATAGTACTGGCTCACCACAGGATCATAATCATGAAACTGGGTCTCGAGTTTTTATCTTCTTTTTACATCTATATTTTTTTACAATAGCTCAACATTTTTGTGCAAAGATTTTACAAATTTTAACTATTTTTAGCATTGATTTATTTATATATATATATATATATATATATATATATATATATATATATATATAACCTCCATGTGAGCAGGGTGTGATACAATGTCAATTTTAAGCAGAGTTTAACAGATTTGAATTCAGAGTTTTCTTTCTACTTGACCAGTTGCCATACCAAGGTTAAAGTGCCTAGTCTCTCCTACTGTTTACCCATAACTAGAGGGAGAAGAGTTGGATTCATGCTCTTCCAAAGGGTATTTGTTTTATGTGAAATGCAAACAGCCTCATCCAGAATTTGAACTTGGGTCACCGTGTCAATTTCCTACAACAGTAACCATTACACCTCAAACACTTCCACCTACACTACAAACATATATAGGTAAAAAGAAAAAAAAAGTATTCAAAGGATGATTTTATTTATAGCAGAATTAAACATTTCAGTTTTTACAATAAACCATCATCAGGTTATTTAATATGTGATGATGTATCTTCTGAATTTTATTTTAAAAAACACACACAAACAACAAAAATATAACAAAGATTAATAACATTAAATAAAGGTCAATTGATACATTACTAAAAAGAAAAAAGAAATTTGGTTGATTTTTATTCAATTATCTTATATCTTAACAGAGCTATATGAAAATACCTTTTTATCCCCTTACTAATAAGGTATGAAGTGCATATTTTGCTTTAGTCTAATTTTAAGTATTATTCAATTTTGATTTCAAGCAACAATTAAATGTTCAATTTAAATAAATACATACTATAATCACATGATTTTTTATGTATGTAACTATAACATTGAAATGTGTTTAGTGTACCAATTATCCACATAGAAAATGGATTTAATGTACTAAGTTCAAATCCTGAACAAGGCTTCAAACTAATGCCCTTGGGAAAAGAGTATGCATCCCACTCCTCCCTTAAGTAAAAAGTAGGGAAGACTGGGCTCTTCAGCTAATCAAAGAGAAGGAAAAAGTTTGAATTCAAAATCAGAGGCATGAGGTTAGCAACTCTACCAATAAAAAATGGAGACATGATGTGACTTTGGCATTATAATCCCCAAGATCGTGAGATATCTACATGATACTAAATGTCTAAACATTATTAAACTCCAAATTGAAAACCAGAGATGTTAGGGGGGACTAGCAATTCCACCACATACAAGCCTATACAATTGTTCATCAAAACAGACTGGAGAGTGAGTAAAAAAAAAAAAACAAAAAAAAACAGCAGATTGCTGAATTCATCTACCCGACTCCTAACACTTTCCTCCCTCATCCAGAGAAGTGATTAGAAGAGACAAACCAGTTACCATAATACAGTAAAAATGAAATTTGTTTGCAAAATTAATTTTTGATAGGGCAATAGAGTTAAAATGTTTTTAGAGAATAAAGTAATTCCTAATCCCATTTACAACTTAATATTAGAGTGGGGTTTACGTTTATGTATATCCTAATCATTATAGTTTATCAAGATGTAGTTTAGATTAAGGAATAGTCTTATGGGGATTTTTAAAAAAAAAAAATTTAAAAAATAACACTTTCCCAAGAGGCCTCTGACAGGAAGCAAAAATCAAAGCATGCCTAAAAGAGGGGCATCCTGGTGCCAAAAGAGAAATTCTGATTAAGCTGTTACCACAGCTATTAAAAAGAGCTTTGTCCTATGGCTGCTAGCACATGTTTGCCAAATCCTGGGCTATGATTCCTGCTAGTAGCTGCCTCCGCTATACATACCTCACTGAAAATACCTACTGGATACACAATGAACTTCAAACTTATAACTTACTGAAAATAACTAATATATTTTAACAACTTGTCTGGGAAATGTGACTACTTCTACTGGTTCAGGAGAACATTCCACACCACAGAATTGTGAACCTGGAAATAAAATTTGAGTATAAAAGTATCCTTGTCTCTGTCCTTCCATCTTTAATTCTCTTACAGCTTCCACAAACAAAAGAAGACTACAAGAGAGTGGCATAAGAAAAAGAAAAAAAAAGGAAAAGAGAAAATGTCAAAAATGAAACTCAGAATTATCCCAACAGAATCCAACAGTTCACCGACAACTACTACCACAACCACAAATAACACCATTCTTAATAAGCACCATAGTCCTATCTATAAAAATCCTGAAAGGGGTGGAGGGTAAAGTTGAGTAGCAAAGATTCTCAGAGCAAAAAAAAAAAAAAAAAAAAAAAAAGTCATCAACCAGAGAGAAACTGTCTTGGTTTTTATATCTCTCCACTGGCATCAAGTGAGTGCAATATCAAACTGATCACCTGGTCCTAAGAGTCTTTGATTCTAAGCATTACCTGCTTGGCATTCCTCTTTAGGGGGGCTGAAGCTTGGCCCTTAGGCACCTTTAAAAGGGAATGCCAAGTGAATATTTATTTTTGAGAGGATCATGCATGAATCAATTTATGCATGTCCCCCATTCCACATTAAAATGACCTTGTGCCAAATCTGACCTGGTGGAAGGTTGGATAAATCCTTTATATCTCTCCAATGGTTGAATTATTCTAGTTATCAGGGGTGACAGAACTACAAAAAGAATTTTTCTTAAATTTACTCATAACCAGGAGGTTGTTAGTTCAATTCCTGTGTTGGGTAATATTTTTCATTTTACTTTCTCTTCAGCCACACAAGAGAGACAACTATGAAATGCTCATTAGAGTACTTCCCCATATAGATAACATGAATTTGATATTGTGATTAACAGCCACCAAAGATGACCCTTAAATCAATAAAAGGTTTTGAACGCTTCCATTTAAGACCATGGAGAGATATTTGATTCAGTTAAAAAGAAACAACACTCCAACATTAGCAGTGACAAAAAACAATTAACTTTACAAATCTAAAGAATATATTAATTCTCAAAATTTTTCAAAAAATACACCAGGATTTTAAGACAACTTAGTACCTGATTTATTATAGAAAAAAGCCATAAGAAAGATAAAATAAAAATTTTATGAAAAAAATCTCGGAGCATTCACAAAAAAAAAAAAGTTCCAGTTAAAATATTCTACACCAATTCTTTTCCCCACCCCACCATTTTTTTTATTTATTTATTTTTTTTAAACAGGAATGAATGAAAATTGCTTTGTTCTCTTAAAATTAATTTTCCTGATATTTTAGTAAGGAGAACCTAAAAGTAAGTGACACATTGTTAATAGCTTTTTCAAAACATTTTACAAAATTTTTCAGCCATTCAACAGAAAAATTCCTTTGGCTATATGCCCAGTGTATTATTTATATCTTGCAATATAAGTCTGAAAATTTGGGTGTCCAAAATGAGTTGGGGCTGGGACAGAAAGGAAAGAGAAAAAAAAACTATTAAAAAAAAGAAACAACCCCAGAAGACATTTTTTTTTTTTTGGCAATATGCATACAAAACAATCTGTGGTAATTTTCAGGCAAAAGAATGGCTGCTTGCAAACAGCTTGCAATCGAGACAAGACTTTCACATCATCGATTTGTGATGTACACAGTTTTATCAGTCATTTCAAGACATCACATGGTTATGAACAACAATTACCAGATTTTCATGCAAGTTGATCTGTAACTGATCAACCAGTACCATTATGTCCGTCTGGCTGACCACAGACGGAGCCAATAGGCAGAGCAAGCAAAGAAAATTAGTTTATCGGGAATAACTATTGCTTTTCTACTTCCGAGAATCAAACCAATTCATGTAGTAAATCATACTGACAAGTAATGAAAACAGCTTTTGTCAAACAAAACTTGTTGGACACAATTGATTATGAATAAAATATCTTGTGATTATAAATCAAGTATTTTGCATTAATTTTTCTTGTGGTTTTCTTCAAAGACACATACTTTGATCATTCATACCTTATATATATATATATATATATATATATATATATATATATATATATATATATATATATATAAAACACAATAAATTATAAATACAGTTAATGAACCACTTTTCTCAAAATTCCATTTGATGATTATGCACACCATATGAAATGTCCAGTAACAGACATGTTAATAAATATATTCTAAGTTTTACACCTGCTCAACAATAAAAGCAACAAGCACTTTTTTATACAAACTTTTCCTATTTGTATTTTTCTTGATTATACATACATAAGTAAATAATGGAAAAGAATCCAACAATATGAAGAAAAATGGACAGAGCAGTCCAAAAGTGATGAATTTATTAAGCAGGAAAATTGATGTTATAACATTTGGTATTAATTTATCATCATGAGAACTTTAAAAGGTGACATTAAGGGTTAAAGGAATAATGATGGATGTTTAATAAAATGGAGGAAATAGGTAAACAAAGAAATAACATACAACATTCACACATCAAAATCAGCATTTACATTTCAAAAATAACAACATGCAACACCACAAGGCAATGATGCTGAGCAAATGCAATCATCATGAGATATAACAGATAAGAAAGAAGAAAAAGAGAAAAGAAAAGTTTACCTATGGAAAGTTAATTAAAAGATTGAATATGCTGTAGCTATTCAAGACAATTTTTCCTAAGAAAAGGGGTATGTTAAAAATCCAAAACAATTATTAAGAAACGGAAAGAGTGAAATTGTACCAGCTTCAAAAATTTGTCTCAATCTTGTTATGGATAGTGGCTGTATTAAAATTAAAGTTATAGTCAGTTTTAGATATATGTAGGAAAAGTACATTATTATGATTGCCTAATCTAATATCTCTTAAGTTCATATATACATTTATTAACATTTTTCAAAATTTTGCTGATATATTTCAATTTACAGTCTTTGCACAGAATACAGTAAACACCAGTATCAGAAATGATATCACGTTGAGAATTTGAGTGAAGTAAATCATTGATAGTTTTGGAATATATAGAGACAGTGTTTATACAGAGTTTATTTAAATTGTTTCTTATGTTAGTGGAAGAATTGTTAGGTAAAATAATGGGTTTAATTTTATTAGAGGGCGTGTTGATGGTAGTTGGAGATGGATTTCTCTACTGAATTTCAAGGGCTTTAGATTTAGCAAAATCTATGAATGGTTTAGGGGTAAAGAAGGTTTAGAAAGGAATCTTCTATGTAATTAAATTCTTCCTGTAAATATTTCAGGAGCAGATATGAAGGGCCCTAAGGTAAAAACCTATAATATCTCTTTTAGTGCTGGTGTTATGGTGTGAGTAAAAATGTATGTGGGTAGTTTTACAGTAAACTTTGAATTCTAATTCATCATTATTCTTTATAAGTAAGACATCCTAAAAAGGGAGAGTTTTCTTGGATTGAAGTTCATATGTAAACTTTCTGGAAGGTTCTATATTATTTAATCTTTCAATGATCATATTTAAATTATGATCTTGTGGATAAATAAGTAAAATGTCATCTATGTATCTGAAGTAACAGGGGATTATATATTTAAAAGGACCAGACACAAGGAATTCAAGATAAATGCATGCAAGGATCCTGCTAAAGGGAGAACCCATAGGTAAACCGAATTCCTGTTTATAAAAAGTGTTGTTGTATTGGAAATAACAATGTGACATACATAGGGTACAGATTTTGATTAGTTTAGAGACAGGTAGGGGTAAGATAGTGTTTGTCTTTTGAAGGTGATTATCTAAAAGTTCAATGCATCTATCAACAAGCATATTAGTGTATAGGGATTTGATATCCAGATTAGCTAAGGATTTTGTTTTTCATATAAATGTTAATAAATTTATTAAGGAGTGAGCCATAATTATTGATGTGTGTATTGTTGATAGTACCCAACACAGTGGGGACAATGTTTTAGCTAAAAGTTTAGCGGGGGGGGGGGGCAGATCCTATGACACAGAAGGTAGGTTTTAGGGGAATATCTAGTTTATGGATTTTGGGGACACTAAATTTTAGGTATGATGGGGTGGTAATTAATTAATGATCATCACTATTTTTCCTCTTTTGTGACTAATTTTTTGTAAGACTTAATAAAGTCATTTATATGTCTTAAAATAGTTTGTGGGGAAATCTGTTCATAAGTGTTATAGTCATTAAGTAAATGTGTGTGTGTGTGTAGGCAATGTATAACAAATCAAAACCATGTATTGCAACTAATAGTTTCATATTTTTATAATCTTAAGTCCTACAAGTGAGATGTGAGAGACATAAATAGAAAGTATGGACAATGAACCAGAAGTAAGAGGTACATTACACATTATCAGAAAAGTCTAGAGAACAAGAGTCTTAATAAAAGATAGCTTTAGAATAATCCAGTATGGGTAGTGATTTACTAATATGTTCAAAATTCAACTTACAAAGTCATGCTGAAAACACTAATTTCCACCAGATCACAGCAGTTAAGTAACAATGAACCTGCTCAGTACTTAAATGGGTAATCATCAAACTGTGGGTACTGTTAATAAGCAAAGTAAAAAACATCTTCAAAATACCTTCAATCTAAAGATTAAATACCAAAATAGATGAAAATAGGTTTCTATTATGCTTGTAATAATAACATAACTCAAATGAAGAAAAAAATTCAAATCTGAAATTTAATTATATGAATTTTGAACTTATATACTAATCCTAACACACACCGGGATTTTTTCAACATATCTATTAAGACTTACTCTTTAGATTTTTTTTAGATCTCTTGTAATATACTTCCAGTTTTTTTTTTCATATTCCATGTTTTCTATATATCACCCTCTCATCCCACTTGCAAAGCTGGAGTTCTTCAGAAGGTAATATTGTTTGAATGTAATAACAGGAAACTATTGATTGTAATAAGTGGTACTGATATTTCTGTATTATACTACCTATATATGCTCTACCCTAAATATTGAGCTTTTTCTTATAGATATTGTAAACACAGTAATAAGAGAGATTTTACATACATAAAATAACACATAACTATACAATAGTTTAAGAAGCTGCTCACAACCAATACTCCCTGACCAAAAGTAACTAAGCAGTGAGTTAGTAATAACCAACCAAAACATCTCTTGGGTTTGCTAATGCTAGAACAGTTATACAGCTTGTTGGTCCATATAAGTGAGAAAAAACATTTACAAATATCATTGTATTTCTTTTGGTTGTTTAAAGATTTAGCTCAAATAAAACAGATGTGCCAATTAGCCACTTACCCAATTAACAAGAATCTACTTGTAAATAACTTTAATTCTTAAATGTTACATGACAAATCCTAATTGCTCAAGATGGTGACTTAAGCATACAAACTTTGAATTAACTAAGAAATACAAGCTGTGAGTAAAAAATTCAATTTCCAAAAACAATTTTTATTCTTAATGCTTTTGCACAGACAAAATTACACAACACCACTTGAAAAGTTGGAGGGTTGCATTAAAATAAAAAATTTAAGAAATGAAAAAGATTTCTATAACAAAACTAAATGAAAAATGTGGCATTTTTAAGAATGTCTGCCCACAAGCACTTTATTTCTATAAACTGTATAGAAAGTAAAACCATTTCTGGTTAGTTCTTTTGTACATAACCAACATACCAAAAAAAGTCAAAATTGAAACATGTAAGACAAATGGCTGCATGAATCCAAATTTCCTTGAAAGACTTCATATATAGCGACCCAATGTCAGTGTCCAGAATGATATAAAAGGAGAAAGCTGACCCCTGATAGGGAATATTGCTTGAAAGAGAACAATAACAACATAATATTATACTACTCTTGGGATAAAGGTTCAAGTCATAGATAGGGAGCATCACTGAAGAGAGAGAGATAGACCATGGAATCAAAGGAGAAGGGATCAGATTACATCCTCTGAGATAAAGATCCAAGTAATAAATAGGGAGCATAATTTAACAAGTTCTTCTCATATTGTTGATTGATTTTACAGCATATTAACCTTTGTTGGATTATTTAATGCCAAAATCTTTCTTTTTTGCAAACAATTATATATGGCTTTAGATCAATAATAATAATAGCTTCAGGTAACTATTAATAATTTGCACATGATTATATGGTTTCAAGTATTCCTAACAAATACTAATGATTTGTACATAATTATATGGCTTCACACAATCTTATTTAATACTAATAATTTACAAGGACTAACATGATTTCAAGCAACTACTTCTATTTAATAATAATTCATTTGCATAGTTGTATGGTTTCAAGTATTTCTATCAAATACTAATCATTTTCAAACAGATCTATTTGAATCCTTAACACTATCATTCAAAGTGGATCTGATACTATGTAGTTATCCAACCCCTAAGCTACAGACAAGATGCAAACACAGTTTCTTCCAGGCAGCGGTCGCATTGATACTGCTATATCGATGCACTACATGGACTCTAACAAAATGGCTGGAGAAGAAGCTAGACGGCAATTATACAAGAATGCTGCGAGCAATCTTGAACAAGTCCTGGCAGCAACACCCCACAAGACACCAACTGTACAGCCACCTGTTTCCTATCACGAAAACTATTCAAGGTAGACGAACCAGACATGCAGGACACTGCTGGAGAAGCAGGGACGAACTCATAAGTGATGTATTCTTATGGACCCCCACACATGACCGTGCAAAAGCAGGACAACCAGCACGAACATATATTCAGCAACTATGTGAGGATACAGGATGTTGTCCAGAAGACCTGCCTGAGGCGATGAACGATAGGGAAAAGTGGCAAGAGAGGGTCAGGGATATCCGTGCTACCAGCACGACATGATGATGATGAATACTGTTTTGAATTCAGAGTTTTCCTTCTAATAGATTTGTTGCTTTACCAAGGCTAAAGAACCAAGTTTTTCAACTGTTTACCCATCATTGGGAAGAGAAGAGAGGAATTTATGCCTTTCCCAAGGGCATTAGCACAAACTCAAACAACCTTGTTCAAGATTTGAACTCAGGTTGCTGATTCCATTTCCTACAATAATAATCATTACACTAAGCACGACTCCTCTTCAATCACCACCTGTGCTCAGGTGGGCCCATCTGGTGTTCATGCCAAGCAGATGATATAAGTTGATCACTTGGTCCAAGGAAGTTTTTCTTTGCCAATACCTGTTTAGTAGGGCTAAGATTATTGCTTGGCACTTGGTGCTTCTGAAGAGAGTTACTGTAGAGATCAAGCATTTTCGCGACAGCCACACCTGAGTCTCAATTCATGTGTCCCCACCACCACCAGTATAAAATGACTTCATGTCAAATCTGACATGGTGGGAAGTCAGATAATTCCCCTTACTCTAAGAGTGGAACTGGAAGTAATGACTACAAAAGGATGACTTCACTCTCCAGAGCGCCACCAGCAGATGCAGTTAAGTGTGATACCCAGTATGAAACAAGAGCTGAGGAAAAAACGACCTAATCCAAGATGGTGGCTATTCATAGTTATCAAGAGTACACAACTCCAGACCAAGGGAGATAATCAACACTCACGATATTATATCATTGTTCATAACTATCTTGTTTTAAACAGTAAAAACTTGCTGAACTGTGAAAGTCAAGACTGACAATGTGTTCTATTCAGAAACAAGCAAATCTTGTAAAGCAGCCAAAATTTCAAAGAGTGGCAAAATTTATCATTTTTAGAATTTAATATTTTTTAATCTCTTGTTTATGGTTCCAGCCATTTTCACAATAACAAAACGTCTTTTCCTTCAATCTGATTGAGAAAAATCAATTTTAACAAGATCAGACAAAAAAATAAACATTCAGATCTTTAAGAAAAATTGATTCTGTATTTTTCAATATAATCATCTTACAATAAAGCAGCCAAAATTCTGAATTGTCTTCAACATCTGCACAAAAAAAAATCTGTCAAAATAATTTGAGCTTTTCTTATAAGACACATTCTATTGGGAACTATTTTAAAAACAAAAAAACCTTTCACATACCGACATGCACTTCAGAAACTTACAAGTGACTATATAGAAATACTTCTTGCGTGTATGTACTTGTTGAAAATACGCACACACAAAAAATAGACTGCCACATAAAACATAAGATGACATTAATGCATAAACAGTTTTTTTAATATGAAGCAGAGTTAGAAATTTGAAAAGAACATTTGCTGGATTTGCTTGCTTTTATACAAAAATAAACTAATTTGTATTGTGGCTTCTGTCAATCATCAGAGACCATAGATCTTCATCAGAGCACAGGACTAGGCAAGGTTGTATAGAAAACATAGATCAGCCCATACAGCAAGTCTCCTTGCCCCATATTACTGATGTTAGTAATAGAAAAGGGTCAATACAGCAACAACACTCAGCAGAAAAGCTGTTAGGTACAAGTATGACAGATTTTTCTTGAGAAGAGTGTCAACAAATATTGTAGAAACTTCAGCTTCATAAGGAAATTTTGAAAAAAAAACAAAAAAACAAAAAAAGATTCCAGTTGAAATATATATATATATATATATATATATATATATATATATATATATATATATACACACACACGTATGTGCAGTAACAATTCTAGATCATCAATGTTACTTGGGTTCATATTTTTAACAGAATTTACAATATACAAAGAATTTTAGCATCCAACAGCATGTTTTTTCTAATGCAATTCATTAAATCTCTGTGCCTGTATATGTTTGCACAGTTGATACTTGACAAGTGACCATTCTATGAAAACCAAAACAATATTCTCTTTATCAGTTGTATTTTTCAAAATAAATATCTTTGACCTGGATTAAGTGTCTGCCTCAGTTGCTACAAGAATCTTTGATGTTAACCAATCAGAACAGATCACAGACTCACATATGCACACAGACACATACAAGCATTCACAGAACTTAAATGAGGTCCAAATATTTTGAGCCCAATGTTTTATTAGTAAATTTCCATTATATAATAAACAGAAAAAAAATCAACAACCCAAGTTCAAATTCTGGATGAGGCTGTACACATTTCACTTAGTACCAATGCCCTTAGTAAAGGCATGAATCTATTTGTTCTCCCCACTCAAAAGCTACAGGTAAATAATAAAGCCGAGTTCTTTAGTCTTAATTAGGCAACCAATCTAGAAGAAAAACTGAATTCAAACCAGCTTTACTCTACTTAAAAATTGACTTTGTGTCACATCCTGCCCATGTTGGTAGGAGTTGGGTAAATATATGCATCCATATATTACTAAAATATATCATGCTTAACCCAGTAAGAACACCACATCATCTTTATTAGAAAATATAATTAAAATTCTTAGAGAATAAAGCAATTTTCAGTACAATTTTGAAGTGAATGGTAATTTTGTGGGTTTATAATTGCACAGGACATCATTTTTTAATCATCCAAGTTCTCAATATAGCAGAAATGCTAATTAGAATCTTTCATTCCTTCCAAAATAGAAGTATGAATATAATCATGGACTACTGTTACAACAAAAACCTATGAGGTTAACAGGCTGTATATGAGAACTTAAAATGTGTGCGTAAATAAATATATCAGTGTTTATAAGAGAAATTAAAAAAAGTGAAGTTTACTTCAATTAAATCCTGGTTGTCCACAAGGTAGGTAAATATTTATCCTAAAAAAATTCCAATATTGACAATAAAAAGAATAGCTTTTCTACAAAAGATTGCACAATACTTAACTCTATACAAAAGTCTTAAGTGACTTATGCACCAAATAGAGGATGAGCAAATATCTGAACCTCTAAATTGAAAACAAGGTTTCCAATTAAAAGGGAAGCTGGTTTACAACAGTCACTGCAAACTTTGCTTTGTTCCTTAAAGGCTCCCACCACCTCACCCCATGAACCAAGCACACATATGCAAATACTTCGTTCTTTACAGGGCATGATACCCGCAGCTTGGGAGTCAAAGGAGGCAATCTTTCGTGCCAGTCAGAAAAATCTATTAAGGATTGACATGTTCAGAGAGTAGAGGAGGAAAGAGTTAGCTTTGTAAAGGGACAAGCAATCAGCACACTCCCAACCTAGGGACTGTTTATGGGTACAGACATGCAAATGCAAGCAGACACTCTTACCTGCTTGCCTTGGTGCATAGCTGTCACCAAAAGACAGCAATCTGTGCATCATATAACATATGTACACACTGGTACATTCTGCATGAGGCTGTTGGCATTCCATTATGCACAAATGCCTTTGGTAAAGGCATGAATTCATTTGTTCTTACTTCAAAGCTATAGGTAAATAAGGCTGAATTCTTTAGTTTTGGTAAGGTGACCAGTCCAGGAAAAGGAACACTCTGAATTCAAACCAGTTTCACTCCACTCAAAAATTGACCTCGTGTCACATCTTGCCAGTGTTGGTAGGGGCTGGATAAACATATGCATCCATATATTACAAAAATATAGGAATTTACTTTCATAAACTTCCATACTGATGAAAAACACTTAGATAAGAAACATTTTATGAAACCAAAATTAATATAAACAAGAAATCACACACAGAAATGTGTGTGTGTGTGTGTGTATGATATTTCTTTTGATATTAATTGATATATACCAGGGAAAGGAGTACCACCCTCCTCTACACCTTGGTGTAGTAGCCATTGAAAAGGAAGCCTTTGAGTTGCTCTGACTACAATCGCCAATTGATATATATCTCACCACCACCCTTATATACTCATGTAATAAATAACTTTGATATCAATTTTTCACCTCAAAAACAAGAAGGCCATTCATTACACAAGATAGCTTGAAATATCTAGGCTCCCCTTGTTTCTAAGTCTAACCTGGCAGTAACTTCCATCCTAAGTGTCTCTGCATAGCCTACACCTAAACAAAGGTTGTTAAGACAAAATTCTTACATAACATTGTTTACTATTTACAACAAGTATGTATATATCCTCTATAAACAGTAAACAAAATTATATAGAAACTTCATTATCAGCTGAGCTTTGTTTATAATTTTTAAGACAGTTTCCTTTATCAAAAAAAATAAAAAAAATAAAAAAGATGCCTTTTTCTAGGTTAGTATGCAATATATAATAAAAACACCTTTTTGTGAGTAAAAATTAGTGATTCTCATTACTCTTGTGAGTGTGTGTGTGTAAGTGGTATGTATTCCTCAGAACCAATGTGGGCAACGCTAATACAAATCATTCCAAACAAAATTTAACATTATTTATAACAGTTGTATCATAAACCAATTCAGGGAGAAATAAATCAAGAGACTACTTTTTCAGGAGCATTTTAAATATTAGAAATAAAACAAATATACAAATATATGTGGCATTTTAATTATAGTAGCACATGTGTCCAGGATGCTTGTGTGTGAGTGTGTAATAAGTAACTAATAATAATAATTCTTTGTAAACTATTATAACTTTAAGTAACTATTCTTAATACAAATAATTTGCACATAGTTAAATGGTTTCAAGTAACTGTTTAATCATTTGTTTGGACATAGGAATACTTGATATCATATAACTATCTAATACAAAACATTTTCAGATGGATCTTTTCTTAGGTACACCTTTTCAGAGGGTCTGGGAGTAATACCAACAAAGGTGTACTCCAGAGTTCCAAAATCAGCTGAGCCATATCACCAAATGCAACTTAGTATCATACCAAGGATACCCTTTTAGCTGTTCTTACCTCTCTTTATAGTGAGAGTGCAGTTTGCCTATTCTAGGCCCCACTTACAGATCAAACAAAATCAGACCAGGTGACAAATTTTACATCATGTAGAGAAATGAAAAAACAAAAATTGATACCCAAGAAACTTTGATCAGTTATCCAGAAGGAGATTCTGTCATGAATAACCACAGCTGTTGATTATGGTTGTTTGTGTTTTATGAAATATCACTCCTTGTGGGTTATTTAATGCCAAATCCTGTTTTATATATATGATTTGTAAATTAATAGTTTGTAGATGACATTTTTAAATGAACCAGGTCATTTGTTTGCATACAGTTAAATCATTTCAGGTATTGCTACTGAACACTAATAGTTCTATTTGCCATAGTTAAATGGTTTCATGTATAATAAATAATTAAACCGTTCTATTTGACCCATACATGGGACCCTAACAGGTACTACCACTCTGAGCCAGTGTGAATCTGAAAGTAATGGCAATGAAGGGGTTCTCAACATTCCCCAAAGCTCCAGGACTGGAACCTCACCATCAGATGGTTTAGTGTCATAGCCAGGACATTAGTTTGGTAGGGTGGGGGATCTTATCCCTCTGCATAAGTGCAGTCAGTGTAGTCTATGCCCCCAGCCGACAGAGCTTTATAGCTGTTGAGGTGCAAAAGGAAATTAAATCATTACACTTTGCATTGGACCACTGAACCCCCTACCCACCTAGAAAATAATTGCCTTACCTTTTTTCTGGTGGAGTTAGGTGAAAGTGTGGGATACACTGAAGACGGGATAGAAGAATACGAAAGGCTTCAGATTGAGGAAGCAGCATAAGAATTCCATACAGGCTTTTCACCAAATATTGACTGTTCTCAACATCCAGCATTTGAAGACGCAAATCTGAAAGAAAAAAAAAAGTCAAATTTATTAGGCAAAAGGAAAGAAAAGAAAAAAGTGTCAAAATTTTATTTGATTAAAAAAAGAAAAAATAATTTATTGATTGATGTAAGAATGAAAAAAAACGTATTTTCATATGCTTATGTTGTAATTTACTAAGCTTTTTGCTTAGATGTGGCATAAGGCCGTATAAATGGAACACTCAATAAGAATCAAACTCACTCATAAAAGGTTTGCTCATCTAGCTTGCTAACCATTATACCAACCAAGGTGCCCACTTCACATGTTATATCTCATAGATAAATAGACCTTTTTTGGCCACACAAGCTTGTCTCATGGCAAAGTAATGAGAAATTTCATTGTCACAGTAACAAGGTATTGTTAGCATGTTGTAATTTGTATGTTGCTTTTTCTAAACACACACTCAAAGTTTGGAATAAAATCCAACAGTATGAGAAAATGAAGACAATATAGAAAATTGAATTGACGTAAGGATAGCTTCATCAGAAGTGAAATTTTATTTTGCAAAACTGAAGCCAACAGCGACAAAAGGGAAAAGTTAGTCATTTATTTTTTTCTCCTCTCTTTTAATAGATACCTTGTAGTTAAGTTTGGAACTTAATTTTTTTGCTTCATTTTTTGTTGTTCATAGGAAATGGTCTCAGCTACCAGAGTTCAAATCTTGAATGAGACTGTTTGCATTTCACATAATGCTAATTTTCTTTGAGAAAGGATTGACAGATTAATTTTAATGGCATGTTAACCCTTCTATAGAATTTAGGGAAGCATGTACATTTACATTTTTTTTGCAGTAATTTCTTAAATGATTTATTTTTGCAAACAGCCTTATTAAATACAAATGATTTAAAAACAGATCTATTTGACACTTAGATGGAGCTCTAACAAGTACTACCACTCAAGATGCAGGGGGTGTCCTCGTGGTGTAATGGTTAAAGCGATGAACTGCGGAATCGTAGTACGCAAGTTCGTACTCCAGTCGCGCTATTACGTTCACTTTCGGGCAAATACCCTTGGGAAAGGTATGAACCCCCTTATTCTCCCTCCAACTATGGGTAAATATTAGGACGGACTAGGTTCTTCAGCCTTGGTGTGGCAACTAGTCTAGGAGAAGGAAAACTCTGAATTCAAAACCTGTTAAACTCCACTTAAAAATTGACCTTGTGTCATATCCTGCCCGAGCGGAGGGGTTGGTAAATAGTACCACTCAAGATGCAGTTTAGTATCATAAAGACACCCCCTTTGGTGGGGTCTTACCCCTCTGCAGGGGATACAGTCTGTATATTCAAAATCCTGCAACTGGGGCAAAGAAAGGTATGAATCCAACTATTCTCCTTTTTAACTATGTAACACAATAGTAATGCAGACTGTACTCTTTAATCTTGGTAGGGTCATCAGCCTTGAAAAAGAAAAACTGAATTTGAAATAGTTGTAGACCTGGAGATGGGCTATTCATGCTCTAGTCATTACATGGATTTGGTTTTGTTTTATACCACATTAACCATGCCAAATCAATTTTTATACATTAAAAAAATCCATTTCAAACAATTCAGTTCAGCATAAGTACAGAAATTAAATGTCAAAAACAGTTCTATTTCAAACAATGCAGTTTAGTTCTATTTGACCCATAGATAGAACCCTATCAGGTGCTACCACTCTGGGCCAGAGTGGACCTGGAAGCAATGGTAATGAAGGAGTACTCTGTTTTTCCCAAAGCTCCGGCATTACAGGAACCTCACAGATTGTTTAGTGTCACATCTAGGACACTTGTGGGGAAGGTCTTACCCCTCTGCAGAAAAGCAGTCAGTGTATTCTACAGCTTTAGCCAACTGAACAACAGTACATAGGTAGTGCCCCTAGGAACAAACAAAAAAACAAAAAGGGTTACAGGATGTTTAAAAAAAAATAAAAAGTCAATTCCTTGAACTTATTAATTCGTTTTTTTTCCACAATTTATCTATTTTATGCTATATATATATATATATATATATATATATATATATATTCAGTTGAGTCATAAATTTCTATTTTAAAACAATTTATTTATGAATAATCTAACACCAAATTAATTTCAATCAATAGTATATACACCATTATTATCAACTATGCTATTTATAGGGTCACTTGTTGATGCCTCTCCAGTAAAATTCAGCAAGTTTCCAGTTTGAGAATTTTTTCACAAAACATTCTCACTTAATCTTGAAAATTTTTGCTTATTCACAGCATTTTGTAAAGGACAAAAAAATGAAAATCACTTGGTGCAAGGTCTCCTGAATATAGTGGATGAGGTAGAAAAGACCAGTCTAAATCCAATATTTTTTCTTGTGTGATTCTTGCTGAATGCATTATTATATAGATACACATTTTTCCTATTGATGAGTGTGGGGTGTTTTCTTAGATTTTCAAGCACATATTGCTGCTGTATAAGTCTACATTGAGTGTCTGATCATGGTTTAAAACTCGGTGATCCCACCATACACACAGCATAACTCTTCTTCCATGAAGCTCCACCTTTGGAGTAGGCTGTAGAGATCTATCTTTGTCAATCCAATGCCTTTTGCATTGAACATTGTCATAAAAGACCCATTTTTATCCCCTGTAATCATATTCTTGAAAAACAGGACAGTTCTCTGCTTTGAGAGGAAACTCATCATTATGGATATGTGATCTTCCTAATTCTTCTCACAGAAAGCATGAAGAATCTAAATGCCCAGCTTGCTCACTTTTTAAATGTTTTTTTAAGTGTCAGCAGATTATGGATTAGGAGCATCTTGGTATGGGTTCATCTCTCAAAGACATCACCAGAACAAAATTTTGAAAAGCAATTTTGGATTTGGTAGTCAGTAATGACACTTTTGCTACAAACAATATTAGTTGTTTCTGTAGCATTTTAGTTTTTCTTAAATTCCCACAACATTGCATGTTGAATATGCATTTTCAGTTTCTCCATTTTAGGGGTATGAGATTGTAGATTAAATTATGATTTTCACTCTTTCACTATTGAAATAAGATTGACTAATGAAGGCACTCTTTACTCGGGTAATTTCTGGTTGTGTTTAAAACACTGGAAGATTGAGATGTGTAGTTAAAACTTGCTTTTAAAAAATTGTCATACAAAATGAACTCAGCAATTCGAGTTCAAATCCTGGATGATCCTGTTTGTGTTTCCTTTTTATACACATGAAAAAGACATGAACCCATCTCTTCTCTTCTGCAGCTATAGGTAAAATAGTAGTGCAGACTAGGATCTTTGGCCTTGGTATGGCAACTTGTCTAAGAGAAGGAAAACTGAATTCAAACCAGCTTTAATCTGCTTAACAATTGACATTGATGGTGACAGAAAAATTGAATAAATACACACACACAATATATATATTTGTTATATTTATAACCAACCCACTGGCATCATGGTTAGAGTGTTCAATGGTCTGGGAGACCAGGGTTCAATCCCAAATCAAGTCATACAAGAAAAAAAAAAAAAAAAAAAAATAGTACTTGATGCCTCCTTGCTTAACACTCAACATTATACGGTACAGATCAAGAGTAAGTGGAGTAACCCAGGAAAGGACTAGCACCCTCTCCAACATATCAGTGTAGTAGCTATTGAAAAGAGGGTCTTTAGATTGTCTTTAACTATGGTTGGCCAACAACTTTGATTTATAAATAAAAAATAATCAATATCAGTGGTAGAGCATATATATCTCAGTAAGGATAGCAGAGACATAGTCAACGGTACTTGCTAACTGTTAGTTTCTTTATGTGTTGACTATATCTCTGCTATCCTAACTTAGGTGTGTGTGTGTATATATGGGGTTCACCTCAAGATCTGTTTTAGGATCCATGTTATTTTCTTTTGTCAAATCTGAGTAAACATCAACACTGAATATTTTTCACACAACTGAAAGTGGGTGGCTCCAGAGATGGCGTTGTTTGAAATGGTTATGAAAAATTAAAAATCAATAGCCAAGCTGAATATTTCTCTAATCATTGAACACCAGAGGAAAATTATAATGCAATTTTGGAAAGAAAAGAGAAACAGAATCAATTTGATATTCTCACATGTTTCTCCATAAGTCTTATTTTTTGTTATTACAGTCATCAAGAGATAAAGAGACAAAAGGTGTATGTACATGTATGTGCAATAATTGGCTGCTTTTTATATTTTGTTTTCCTTAAGATTTGATGGCTATTTCTGTATAAACCACTTCAATCAAAATGGAACAGAACAATCCAACAAGCCTTTCTTGTCTTATAGATATTTTTTTTAAATTAGTGATGATTGTAGGCTGAAAAGTTTACAGACATTTTATTTTCAAAATCCTTCCATGAAACTATTTATTGGTAAAGACAAAGCTAAAAATGTATTTACCCAACTCTTCTGCCACAAGCACGATGTGACAATGTCAAATTTTAAGTGAAGTCAAGTTGACTTAAATACAGAGTTTTCCTTCACTGAGACAGGTTGCCTAACCGAAAGAACCTGAACTGTTACACTGTTTAACCATAGCTGATAGGAGAATCTATGGATTCATGCAATACCAAGGTCATCAACACAAAGTGAAACACTAAAAGCCTCATTCAGGATTTGAACTCAGGTTATCAATTAAATTTCCTACAACATTATGCTAAGCATGCCTCCAAGACAAATCTAAGTATAATTTTTAGCAAATCAACAATAAAATGGGTTATGACATATGGTCAAACCACACTGAAAATATCAGTTTCCACCAGATCACAGAATTTAAGGAAATGATTTCTTAGATGGTTGTTTGGGTTTTATGGCATATCAACCATTGGTTATTTAATGCCAAATCCATTTTTATGCAAATAGTTCAATTTCAAACAATTCAGTTCAGCATGAGTACACAGTTTAATTATCAAAAACATTTCTATTTCAAGCTATTCAGTTAATTAAAACAATTCTAATTTAGCTAATTCAGTTTAGTATAAGTACAGATTTTCTTTACACAGAGTTAAATGTCAAAACAGTTCTACAGTAAACAATTCAGTTTAGGGCAAGTACAGTTTCAATGTCAAAAACAGTTCCATTTCAAACAATTCAGTTTAGCATAAGCATGCAGTTTAAATGTAAGTACACAGTTTAATTGTCAAAGACATTTCTATTTCAAGCTATTCAATTTAGTCCAAAAGTTCTAATTCAAAGAATTCAGTTTAGCATAAGTATGCAGTTAGTTCAATTTAACCCATAGATAGGGCCCTATCAGGTGCTACCACTCCGGGCCAGAGTGGACCAGGGAGCAATGGCAATAAAGAAGTACTCTGCATTCTCCAAAGTTTCAGTATTACTGGAACCTCACCATCAGATTGTTTAGTGTCATATCCAGGACTCTCATTGAGGTAGGGGCTCTTACCCCTCTGCAGAGGTGCAGCCAGTGTATTCTACAGTCCAAGCCAACTGGGCAATACACAGAGTTAATGTCAAAACAGTTTTATTTCAGATAATTCAGTTTAGCATAAGTACACAATTTAGAGGTCAAAACAATTCTATTTTAAACAATTCGGTTTAGCATAAATATGCAGTTAAAATGTAAAAAACGGTAAAGTCAAAAAACCACAGTTTAGTTCTATTTAACAAATAGATAGGACCCTTTTCAGGAGCTACCACACCAGACCAGAGTAGACCTGGGAGCGATGGCAATGAAGGGGTACTCCACATTTCCCAAAGCTCCAGCATCACTGGAACCTCACCATCAGGTTGTTTAGTGTCATATCAGGACACGAGCCCCAGCCGACTGGGCAATTCTTAGATGGGTGGCCACTTACCAGCAGTAAGCTATGATCTGTGGGCCAAACTTAAACAAAGCTTAGTAAATAAAATCAGTAAAATGGATGACTTCTGGTAAAGTTAAACTGAAAACACCAGCTCCTGGGAAGTTAACTCACAATAAGTTTATTCAGTAATTAGATAGGTGACCACTAAATTACAACAGATATTGTAAGCAGCCAGGAGCCTGTGTGCAAATTAGTTAAAGCTTAGTAAATAGCAACAATAAAATGGGTCATCTTTTGCCATTATATTTCATTGGATAGTATGTGTTATTTCTTAATTGCTTACATTTTAAAGGTATAGAAAATGGCCATTATTCCCCTTAAATTTTGCTTTTGTGCTCTGGCTAATAAAATTTTGAAATTTACCTATTTTCTATATAAAAATGGATAAATTTACATAGTTTTTATTTATGTAAGGTCTGAACAAATCAAAATTCACATGTATTTTTATCAAAGTTATACAAATTAAACAGAAATGTTTAAAGAGTTCTAGAAAACTTTCTATCAGCTACTTAGCACTCAATGTACTTGAAATATTCTGAAAAATGGGTGAATTTGCCTTTATAATTTGAGTAATAAAATATTCAAAGTTTGAAGAAAAAATAGTTTTTTTCCATTTGATTTAGGGAGAAACAGTTGGTTCGTTGGTTTCTTTGTCTAATGGCATAACTATTGAACATGAATTTGATAAATAATTAGGAAGTAACACCTTCTGCTCAGGAACAAGGAAAAAATTTTGCTACATCATGAAATCATTTCATGATGGGGCCAATACTGATGTAGTAGTCATCACTGTAGGAAAGGGACATGGCAACCTGAGTTCACATCTTGGACTAGGCTGTTTGCATTTCACAAAATGTTAATACCCTTGAGAAAGTCATGAATCTTTTTCTTGCTTCACTTATGGGTGAATAGTAGAGCAGACTGGGAACTTTAAATTTTGTATACTAACTAATCTAGAAGGAAAATTCTGAATTCAAACTTGTTAAATTCTGCTGTAAAATTGACCTTGTGTCACATTCCATTTGTGTGGAGGGGTTGGGTAAATATATACATCATGTGATCATTTTCAACCTTTATTTCATTTTTTTTTTTTTTTTTAAAATCAAGGCTTTCATGGAGAAGACATTATCATTTATTTTTACTTATATTTTCTTTTAATTTAATTTTGACTTGTTTTGTGGCAATTAATTTGAATTGTCAATCTGTGACAGATCAGAAATGATAAAGAATGAATACTCAGTAAAATTCAAACTCATTGATTTTGCCTTGAAGTCTGGTTAAAGTGTACTGATTCTTCTAACCAACTGAGCTACAAGAATCTATGAGTTAGCAGAAATTCAAATCTAACCTTTTAAAATCATCCTCTACTTTTTATCTCAATCTCTCTCAGCATCACTTTTTTTCTTATACTGATAGTATTAGAAGTATCCATAGTTAGTTTTTAAATGAAGTATTATTCACAAAAAAATAAATTTCACAAGCATTTTCTTTTACCTTAATTTTTAGTCATTTAATTTTATGATTCCTACTGTACACATTAGATTTGTTGTTGTAGATTAACAACCAATAAGTTATGATGAAGCAAATTAAGAACAGAAAATAGACAAAATTAATAATGATGATGAGTGACAATACTTAGTCTAAAAATGAAAATACCGAGCCATTATTAATCTCCTAAAGAGGGCCACTAGCACTGTAACACTTATGGAGGACAAATATATGAAATAAAAACCCAAAATACCAACTTCATTTGCAGACCTAATCATATATAAATAAATAAAAACAAGCATATATATAATATATGATATAAAAATTGTGTGTGTATATATACACACACACAAATACATTATATATATATGCAAACACACACAAATACATTTTATATATGTATACACATGTATTTGTTGTTGCGCTATCATGTTCACTTTCGGACAAATACCCTTGGGAAAGGTATGAACCCCCTTATCCTCCTAGCTCTGGGGTAAATAGTACCACTACTGTTCTTCGAGAAGGATGGCTTTGGCATTAAATAACCTACAAAGGTTGTTATGCCATTAAAACAAAGAAACCAAAACATTTGTCTGTGTGTGATGGCTGTGCAGCAAGATATCCGACTAGCATAAAGTCAGTTTTCAATCCCAGCTTGAAGCATCTTACATGTCTAGCCACACTGATGAGTTGTGATACAATGAAACTGTCTGTGGATGACTATATATAACACACACAAAAAGTTCATAAATTAACTTACATGTAATAACCATACTATCATTTTCAGACAGCAAAAATCAATACACACACTATATATTGTTGCATTCTCATATACATGTTCATGCTGGAATATATATATATATATATATATATATATATATATATATATATATATATATATATATATATATACACACTGGATACATACTGACGCAATGATAAAGACGCACACAGGAAGACTTCTTTACAAATATATACCTCTCACTTTATTTGTAAGGGTTCGAAAAGGTTGAGTGGGGTTTTACTGTGAGAGGGAGCTGGAGATCGAACATAACTGCAATATTTTGACCCCAATGTTATGGCTGTCACGTTGTGTCTTTCTTGTTTTTCTGGGCTGCTCAACCGGAGGCCCAGGGCCCACTCTGCTGAGTGATGGCTTTCTTTACTGCATCTTATCAGCATCTTCTCTGGACCCCAATTCCTCAGTGCCCCAAGCCCCTTCAGCCTGGTGTGGCTTTCCCTACCACAACTCTCTCCACTGGAACTCAAACTCAACTCACAACTCAACTGGCTCATCGAACTCAACTGAGTTATATAATCGTTCGACACCCACTCGATCTTTGAAATCGAATGTTTAATCGTCATCAAGCGGAAATAACTGTCATGCAGTTCAGAGGTCACTCTCTTCCAGTGCATCACTCTGTAGTGGCACAGTGGGACCTTCACCTTGTCCCATATTATCAGCCTTAATCCGCCCATGCGATCTCTTTCGATTACTGGCCATTGGAATGTGTCACTTCCTTCCAGTGCATCACCTTGGAATAGCATTTTTGGGCCGGGTCGAAGGTCAAAATATTACAATATTACTTGCATGCATACTAGACAATCATTGAACCTATTTGCTTTTCAACAATTTGTAATAAAAAAAATTTAAAAGTATAACATTCAGTGGAAATGCAGACCATTCAAAATTAACATCTAATTCCAAATTGGCCCGAAAAATGCTTTATTCTCTAAGTTAGAGATTTTTAAGTATATTGCTCTAATGAACATCTACGATGTACTGTTTTTGCCAAGTAACAGTGACACAAACATAAAACAAAACACACTGAAATATAATGAGAATTATATATATATATATATATATATTCCAAGAGAATTTCAGAACTGAAGACATCTGCTATAGAGGAAAAAGAATGCAAATATACATCTGTTAATCAAATAAAGGATTCCATTCATTGTTCATGAAAAGGTACTGAATGCAACAGAGACCTAAGGGAGGTGAGAGAGTACAGATGTTGAAACATTGTGATAAAGATAAAAACCAGAAAAGTGGTCTAAATTAATGTATAATAATAATAATAAAACCTCATTTCAGAAATGAAATCATATTTGACTCATATGTTATGCTAATGACAACAAATACAAGAAAACTCTACAATTATAATAAAAACCAATCATTATTATACACTGATGTACCTCAACCTAATCTTATTGTGATTGTTAGAGTGATAATATTCTGGCCATTGTACTCTCTGGCCTTCTTTAAGTGTGTTTTATAGGGAGTAACTATCTGGAAATATTCAAACCAAATCCTTCATTCAATCTGCAGTCAATGCTTAGAGAATATTTTGTATCATTTAGTTCTTTCTCAATATTCATGAAAAAGAAAACTTATTTAAATGAATCAATGTATAATAATGATAATGAAACTGTCTCAGAAAGGAATATTGGAGAATATACAAGCTGACACCATAATATAATATATGACAAGGTTATTAAAGTATGGATCAGGTCTTCTACCTGTTTATGGTTTTAAGACGGCGGCATCAGTAATATTGGGAGTTGAGAATGCAAGATTATTTGCCAATTGAAATCCTTTTAAAATTATTGAGTAAACACAAGATAAAAAACATGAAAATAGTGAAAGAAAAAGAAAGGAAGTGAAAAAGTGAGTGATTTTAATGGAAAGCTAGAGTTATTTCATGTCTAGAAATTAGGGAATTATGTTCATTGTATGTTTATATTTATTGTCTAGTTGGTCCAATCAAACACAATCTTTAAACAGATCTATTTGACCCACAGATGGGACCCTAAAAAGTACTACCACTCCAGGCAAAGTGGACCTGGAAGTAACAGCAATGAAGGAGTACTCCACACTCTCCAGATCTTCAGAGCTGGAATCTCACCACCAGATGCAATTTAGTGTTATACTTGGGATACCCTTATTTTTTGAAGGAGAAGGTTCTTACCCCTCTGCAGGAGATACAACTGGTGTATTCTAAACCCTGTCAAGGTCAAAAGAATAAAAGAGAGACAGACTAAGTAATGATGTCTAATAGGTTACACTATCATTTGTCATAAGTGATGTCAAGTAATGGTTCATGTCACCAAAATATCCTCTAATATCCTGTGTGCAAACAAATAACTTAAATTGAATTTGTATAACAGAGCAATACTTGAAACCATTTAACTGTATGTAAACAAATGAACTCCTACAAACTATTCATTTACAAATCATATTTCATCTATATGTATAAACAGGGCAAAAAGTCTTGAATTGAGGTCTATCATCAAACTTTTGGTGGCTGGGAAGTGCAAACCATGTGAAATTTACGGAAGAATGTGTGATGTGTACAGAGAAGCATGTTTTAGTCAAAAAATGTTTACAAATTGGTTAAATGTATTTACTACTACAAGCCTAAGTTGCAAAGACACTCCATGGAGTGAAGATACACTGACTCTCTGGTAAAGAAGTTCCAGACACAGCTGTTGGTAAAGAAGGGTATGCTAACAGTCTTCTGGGGCATGATGGGACACGTTGCTTCTAATTTCCAAGAAAAGAAGGTTCACCTGTAAATAGTGCTTCTTAGTGCCAAGTCTTTAATCAAAATTCTTATTAACTGAATGACCCTCATATATCATCATCATGTTGTGCCACTAGCACGGATATCCCTGACCCTCTCTCGCCACATCTCCCTATCATTCATCGCTTTTGGCAGGTCTTCAGGGCTACATCCCGTATCCTCACATAGCTGCTGTATGTATGTTCGAGCTGGTCGTCCTGCTTTTGCTTGGCCATATGCTGGGGTCCATAGGAGTACATCACTGATGAGTTCGTCCTTGCTTCTCCAGCAGTGTCCTGTGTATCTGGTTCGTCTAACTTGTATAGTTTTCATGATGGGAGTCAAGTGGCCGTATAGTTGGTGTCTTGTGGGGTGTTGCCACCAGGACTTGTTCAATATTGCTCTCAACATTCTTGTGTAATTGCCATCTAGCTTCTTCAGCCGTTTAGTTAGCGTCCAAGTAGTGCATCCATATAGCAGTATCGATACGACCGCTGCCTGGAAGAAACTGCGTTTCATTTTATCGGTCAGGTCTGATTTCCATTTGATCGAGAGTCTATCAATAGATGTCCATGCTTTCGTTAGACTACGTGCTTAGAACTTTGATCGACAAAATCAGAGAAAATGGCTTCGAGCTGACAAAGAAAAGAAGCAGAAGGTACCCCACAAAAACAATTACCGATGCCGACTACGCCGATGACATAACGTTACTGGCGAATACACCTAACCAAGCCCAAACACTACTGTATAGTTTGGAATGAGCCGCCGCAGGCATTGGCCTCCATGTCAATGCACAAAAAACTGAATATATGTGTTACAACCAAACAGGCGACATTTCCACACTAGACGGAACCCTCATATATAGAACAATTCTAACTATCCCATGAACCAGTACTGTTAGGGTAGATTCCTCATAGTATAGGGTGTTTTAAAAAAATAAACATTTCTATGGGAGTACCTTTATGATATTAAAGTTTCCATCTTTTCATAATCCTAATCAGCAGATCCATAGAAATTTCTCCAGATGGTTTCATAATATCAATTCTGCTTTTCTAATAAAGATCCTCCCATAGAAATATTAACATCTTTTTTAATCATCTGTGGGAGATTCTACAAATGTGATGGTGAATATGTGGAGACAGTTTACAGTTATATCATAAAGGTACCCCCATATGGGTGGTAACATATTTTATAATTACCCAGTATTTCTCTAAGCAATGATATTATTTGTCAGTATCCATCTCCTTTCCAAGTAATACTCTGTTAGCAGCACCAAGGAGGAATCAATTAGAAGATTCATACATTTACCAGAAGTATTTATATACGTGTATGCACATGAATGCATGTAAAATTAGTAGATTCACCACTAATTAAAATTAAAAATGTTAGATAAGTAAAATGATCACAAAACCAGCAAAATCATAATGGTCATTAAGTAGTGATAATTAAAAAATTGATCATAACAATGATATATTTTTATAGGATCTAAACAAGGTTAATTTTCATTGTGTTTCAAGCCATTATAATAAATGGTATGAACCGGCTTATTTGTTTTTGTATAATTTAAACATAGTTGTACTGTATGTGGACTCGACTACCCAAGTTCAAATCCTAAACAAGGCTGTTAGCATTTAACATAGCACTAATACACTTGGAAAAGGTATGAATCCAACTATTCTCTCTCTAGCTATGGGTAAATAGTAGGGCAAACTGGGCTTATTAACCTTTCAATGGTGACTGGTCTAGAAGGAGGAAAACAATTCAAACCAGTTGTAGACCTGAAGTAGGATAGGCTCCACCCGGCAATTCTACCCAAGACACATTACATAAGTAACACCCATATAACCAAACCAAGTTACATGACCATAGCTCAAAACCTTGGATTTGGGGGATGATTTTGACATTTATTTGATCTAGATTTATGTTCCCTTGCTTATAAAAAAAAAAGCTCTCAAAAAACTTCCTCTGTTCTCTTTAAGCAAACTGGTATCACTGAAAAAAGTTAATGCCCTAATATATATAATACACACACCACATGTTTAATAAGTATATGATGCCTTTATATAATGGTGTGTAATATATGACATCTGGTCAATTGAAAAGGAAATGAGCTTCACTTATTAAGACAATTTCTTTTAGAGAGTGCAAAATATTTTGTTTATTTTAGGAGTGGAACTGAAACTGGTCAGGGTTTGGATGCAGGCATCAGTAGATGTGTGGGCTGTGACGATATAAGTAATTTTGCAAAAATCTCTGTTCTTTGATGTACCCTCATATCAAAGATTATATTGCATGATATGTAATGCATCACGTGTGTGCATATATATATATATATATATATATATAAAAATAAAAGAGTAAGGGGAACATTAAGTCACAATGACATGGCAACCAAATACTACTGAATATCACAATTATGACTTTATGAAACCAAAATTATCAGGCAATAAGTACAGAAGTAACAACTTCTATCCTAACTCTTTGCTGCAAGAACAGTGAAGTTCATGATAAACTATCAAATATCATCAGGTGATAGGAAAGTCAGACAAAAAGGAAGTCGAGAGAAGTGCAAAAAGATGAACAGAGGAAATAATTTTCTGGGTTTTTTTTTAGTCATTTTTATTTACAATATCACTTTTCCTCAAATATTACTGCGCTATTGTTATTAAGTAGTGAAACTCATTTCCAACCAGACTGGCTGAATCTGGCAGACCAAATGTATTTGTTTACAGTTGGTTGGTTGGTTTTATGGTGTATCAACTCTTTTTGGGTCATTTAATGTTGAATTGAGTCATTTAAATTTTTGTTTACACACAGTCAAATTTCAAACAATGCAGTTTAGAATACAAAAACAGTTCCATTTCAAACAATTCAGTTTGGCATAAGTACACAGTTTAGTTCTATTTGACCTATAGATAGGACCCTATCAGGTGCTACCACTCTGGGTCAGAGTGGACCTGGGAGCGATGGTAATGAAGGGGTACTCCGCATTCTCCAAAGCTCCAGCATTACTGGAACCTCACCATCAGATTGTTTAGCATCATAAACAGGACATTTATTGTGTGGAGGGGGTCTTACCCCTCTGCAGAGAAGCAGTCAGTGTATTCTATGACTGGGCAATGTTTGTTTACAAATTAATAATACAACTGACCATAAATGATTATATAATCAGTTAAAGACAGAAGGCAGCTTTTACAGAGCCATGGCATGATTGATTGATTTATTTTAATGACATGTCAACCCATTTAGGGTTATTTTATGCCTAGAGAATAGGGAATCATAGTTATTGTACATTTGTATTTACATTTTCTGTGTAATTAAGAGATTTTTTGCCCACAGTTATACGATATCAAATATTCCTATCTAATACAAATAATTTGCACATAGTTGTATGATTTCGAGTATTAAGATCTAATACTTATAATTATATGGTTTCAAGTAATTATTTCTATGTAATAAGGATCATTTGCTTGTAAGCAGTTATATGGTTTCAGATATTCATATCCAATATTAATGATTTTCAAACAGATCTATTTGACGCAAACAAGTCCCTAGTAGGTACTACCACACTGGATTAGAGTGGGCCTGGGAGTAATGACAATGAAAGAGTGCTCCACACTCCCCAAATCTCTAAAACTGGAACCTCAGTATCATATGCAGTTTAGTGTCATATCCAATTTTGGGAAAGGCCTAATGTCTCTGCAGGGGATACAGTTTAAGCCTCACGAGCAGAGCAGAGAACCATGGTATGCTTCAAAATTTATTTTAGGATATTTTTTCATCAATAGATGATTAAATTTAGATGCCATGACAACTAAGCAGAAATTTATGAATTCTCAGCATTGTAGTAGATGTAGTGGTGAGTATATATATAGTCATAAGAAATGGACTCGACAAACTAAATTCAAATTTCAAAGAATTCTGTTTGCTTTTCACTTAGTGCTAATGCGCCTAGAATAAGTACAAATCCACCTTTCTTTCACTCTGCTTATCTATAGGTCTATAGTAGGGTAGATTGTCTTACAAGTTTAAAAATTCCAGACTGGACTTTAAGAAAAAAAAATGAATATAAAACCAAGCGTGTCTTTGATTTTAATAGCATATCAACACATCTGGAGTTATTTTATGCCTAGAGAATAAGGAAATACATTTATTGTATCTTCACATTTCTGTAGATGTTGCTAAAGAGATTTTGTACAGTTATATGATATCAAGTATTCCTAACTAATACAAATAATTTACACACAGATGCATGGTTGCAAGTATTCCTATCTAAAATTGATAATTACATGGTTTCAAGTAATTATTTCTATTTCATCACAGTTATTTGTTTGCAGACAGTTATATGGTTTTAAGTAATTAATAATAATCCTACGTAAACAATTATAGGTTCAAGTAGCTATTCTTCATACAAATAACTTATAGTTATATGGTATCAAACATTCCTATCAAATTCAAATAATTCTTTAAAACAGCACAATCTGACCCATTGATGACAATGAAAGGGTATTCCGCACTCCCCAGATCTAGAGAACTGGAGCCTCACCATCAGATGCAGTTTAGTGTCATACCCGGCACCTCTCCACCAACAAGGCAGCTAAGAGCTATGAAAATATCAACCTTAAGAAAAAGAAAAAAAATTTTCATTAACTTGCTACAGAAAATGCAGCAACATCAACTTATCCCATGCCTCATAACGTTGGTTGGTAGGATTTTATGGCATATCAACTCCTTGTAGGTTATTTAATGTGAAACACTGTTCATACACATATTGAACACATAGGATTTGTAAACAAACAGTTTGAAGGTAATATCTTAAATGCATAGGAACTCATTTGTTTTCACACAGTTAAATGGTTTCAAGGACTGCTATCTAACACGAATAATAATTCTATTCAACATTACAAATTCATTTGCACACAGTTAAATCATTAAACAGTTTTATTTGTCCCATAGATGGAACCCTAACAGAAACTACCACGCCAGATCAGAGTGGGCTTGGGGGTAATGAGAAGGAAGAGGTATTCCACATCCCCCAAAGCTCCACCATCAGGTAGTTTAGGGTCACATACCAGACACTCATTGGAGTGGGGAGGTCTTATTCTTTTGCAGAGATGTAGTCACCTTATACTACAGCTCAAACTAATTGGGCTCCCTCACAAGGAGTCTACAGGATTTCACAGGAGGCTTAGCAAATCATCCATGACTTTGAAGAGTTTCAAGCTGACGAAATAGAGAAATTGTTAAATTTCACTTTGATACTTTAGTTATTTTTATTTGGTCAACATCAACAAAACATGGGTGAATAAAAAAGTGAGATTCTAAGGATGAATGTGCACATCATATCCTTTCTACCATCCAAGTACAAACAACTGAGAACCTTTTATGATCTTCTATACAGTACACTTCAGACAGCTAGGTACTTCTCACAGAAAGGGCATCCATCCTAAACTGGGGGTCAGAGTAATTCCAGGCCCTCTTCAGCACTAACTACACTGTCTAGGAACCAACAATTCTCTGCATTCCCTAAAAACCAGTAAGCACAATACTGGAGGAGTTGATCATCATTGAAGAGACCACCAAAGCCACAGAACAGCTGAAGAGTTTGAAAGCAGCAAGATTAAATGGAATCCTACCAGAGATCTGCAACCATGACCTGCATTGGGTTTGTCAGCCAAGAGTGTACATGCAGTCAACACAGATCAGTGCACAAATTATTCGTATTAGATAGGAATACTTGATATAAAACCATGGAAAAAAAAAACTTTTAAAACTACACAAAAAAAATGTAAATTGACAATGCATGCAATTCCCTAACATCTAGGCATGAAATAACCATAGATAGATTGATATGCCATTAAAATCAATCAAAATTGATTCATTAGTAAATGTTAAATTATAATCATGACTTATGATTTACACAATTACATGGTTTCAAGTATTCCTATCTTATACAAATAATTTTCAAACAGATCTACTTGAACTATAGATGGGACCTCAATATATGCTACTACTACAGGTCACAATATACCTAGGTCTAATGGTAATGGAAAAGTACTTCACACTCACCAAAGCTCCAGACCTGGAGCCTCACCACGAGGTGCAGTTCAGTGTCATACTCAGGATAGATAACAAAATATGAAACAAAAATTAACTAAAGTTTAATTTTAACAATCTCTTTTTCACCATTTTTTTTTTAAATTCTAAATTAATTATACATTATGGAATGTGTATTGGTGAAGAAGTTAGGATGGCTTCACACATTGATGTGCGTAGTTTCTAAAGGACTGGAGTCCCAAGACTGTCCCTGGCCACATCCATACAAATGGTTTGAATTCTGATTTTCCTTTTCCTAGACTGGTTGCCATACCACAGCTCAAAAGCAAGTCTTGCCTTACTATTTTACTCATAACTGGAGAGAGAATAGTTGGATACATACCTTTCCTAAGAGTATTAGCACTATAAAATGCAAACAGCTTCATCTAGAATTTGAACTTGGGTCACCATGTCCATTTCATGTGACAACCATTACACTACAAGCATCTGATGGTAGTTGTATAGCCAATATATGAATATAATATTTCTACATCATAGAGAACCTAATTACTTGAAGGTCAGTATCCTCTACAAACACAGACATAATTCTCAAGTTTTAATTTCCATAGATCCAAATATAAATTCAATTGTTTATAACTTCTAACAGCTCTTTACAATTTTAAATATACATTTCCTGTTTTCCTTAGTTGTAAGCAGTTCAAGTGTCATATGCCAGTGAGCACAAATATAAATCATAAGACTTACAGAGCAAGTAGATGAAAGCTTTGAAATAACTACATCACTTAAATTTGATGCGGAAAATCTGTCCTGACGAAGGTTGAGAAGAGGGTTCGGGAAAATGCCAACCCACTGGATCCTGGGCACACACATTACTCATCTAGCCATGGGCACACATACGCATGCATCCTCTATCTTACTCTAAAGAATTCATACAATTTCAAAGGAAATAAAAGCAGTTAACATTTCAAAACAAATATTCTAATTTGGGCTTTCAGTGATTCATTTTCAAAAATAATAAATAAATAAATTCCTAAATTTATGTGGTAAGTAATTCAATTTTACATATACATACATCACACTTTTTTCTTTTAATATGATGGGCAAAAAAGATGTTTCTTGATTGCATCAGGGAATTTTCAGGAAATACTAGTCATCCATGGGCGGAAAGGTTAAGAGACGTGCCTCATCTTAACATAGTAGGAAATGGTAGATTTTTTTTTTTTTTTTGGTTATTTTGTTATCAGGTGCATCGTATAAGCTATAAATAAAACAGCACGAACATTGTCAACACATTCTAGGTTTCTTTTTGATCTCCCAAACAGAAATTCTTTCTACTCATATGTTTGCAGTTATTAACTGCGCAGTCAACAGACTAGTGGCAATTAGCAATTGAACCAGCAAGGTATTTAAAACCATAAACCTTAAATATTAAAAAAGGCGGAGAAAAAAAAAAGCTTGCAATCATAATACGACATTATAAACTTTCCTTTCATTTAAAAAGTTGTTTTTTCAGGACGGTTTTGGGTTTGTTTTTTCAATTACAAAAAAACAATTTTATGTTACACTGATTAAACTAAAGAAAAAATTTTTCTTTTTAAATCCTGTTTTCAAAAAGAATTACATCTTTACAAATAAGTATAAATTATTATTTGATGGCACAGACTAGTATATCACTGTAGATTTGGAACATCTTGCCTTTCCAGCTGATTGATTTTAATAGCATGTCAACCTATTGATGGTTATTTTATGTCTAGAAGTTAGGGAATTGAGTTCATTGTACTTCATATTTACACTTTTTGTATAGTTCATTCACAAGAATTGTTTTTTTGCACATGGTCCTACCAAATACAAATAATGTTTAAACAAATCTATTTAACCTATAGATGGGATCTTAACAAGTACCACCACTCAGAAGGATTGGATTCCAAGGCCATACTCCAAGATAGAGGCAAATCTCATAGTCCAGTGAGTGTCATTACCTTCACAACCTCTGCAAAAGTATCCAGAGTTGTAGAATTGTACTTTATGCTGCTAAAATACTGCAAAACTTTTGACTCACCATAATAAATATAATAGTAAAATTCTGTCAGTAATACTCGCCTAAATTCCTGAAGTGCAGGTGGTATAATAGAAAATGGACTCAACAAGCTAAGTTCTGGGCAAGGCTGTTTGTATTTGACTGCACTAACAGTCAACTAGCCACAGTGAAAAGGAATTTAAATTTAGAGTTATTTTATGAGACAGTTTTATGTTGATGTTTTATGGCATATCAGCAACTTGTGGGTTATCTAATGCCAAATTCTATTATATTTTTTTATATATGATTTTTAAGTGTTTGTAGGTAACATTATTTTTAAGCAAGTTGTTAGAGTTCATTTGTTTGCACACAAATAGTTTCAAGTATTACTAACACTAATAATTCTATTTAACATTACTCATTTGTTTAACACAGTTTAAATAGTTTCAAATATTGCTATCTAACAAAATGGATTCATGCCTTCCCAAGAATATTTGCTTGTAGTGAAATGCAAACAGTCCCTTCAAGAGTTTGAACTTGGCTTGCTGAGATCCTTTTCTTTGATGATAACCATTAAACCAACGGCACCTCCAGGATGTTGACCCTCTGAAACTAACGATTGGATGTTTTGCTAAATTTATTTGTTGTTTTGTTTTATAGTGTATCAACCCTTTTGGTAACATTTAATGCTGAATTAGGTCTTTTTGATAAAAGTTTTAAAAGTACAGTTTAGTATAAGTACAGTTTTTGTTTCCACCATATTAAATGTCAAAAACAGTTCAATTTAGCATAAGTATATTGTGTAGTTCTATTCAACCCATAGATAGAACCCTATCAGGTGCTACCACTCCAGGCCAGAGTGGACCTGTGAGTGATGGCAATGAAGGTATACTCAGCATTCCTCAAAGTTCCAGCATTATTGGAGCCTCATCATCACATTGTTTAGTGTCATATCCAGGACAGTCATCAAGGGAGTCTTACTCCTCTTCTGAGATGCAGTTGGTGTATTCTGCAGCCCCAGCTGACTAGGCCATTTACATAGTTGTATAGGCTTACACTATCATTTTGAAGAATAATACTCTTCATGCTAAACAAATATAGATATTCTTGCTATAAATCTTTCTTCTTCATTTAAGATTTTAAGCATAAAAATCTGCTATGATTATTTTACCTTAGTTTAATAAGGTGGGCTAAATGAACAGTTTTTTTTTTTTTTTTTTTTTTTTGGTGGCGGACACCTCAAACCATATTCAAAACAAATTAAAAATATAAAGATGACCATCTTTTTTTTTTTTTTAATAAAAAAAAATTCCAAATTTACATCTTAAATACAACTATTTTCATTGCTGTTAATTGATTTTTTTGTTTGCATTACTTTGACGCTATAGGCTTATGTATGGAAATCTAAAGCATAATAATTATTTATGACTTTTAGTTCTGCTGCCACCTAAATATCTCTTGAATGAAACTTAATGAAAATTAATAAATAAAATCTTGAATCCTAGTACAAAGAAATGGACACAGACAAGTGTTTTGTTACTGAAGAAAAAAAAACATTAAGTATTCAACTATTGAAAGGATTATTCTTCCTGAGTGGTAAATTTATAGCACTTACAGACATCCATACTAATAATATTGTCCATACAAAATTTTTTTTAACCTTTGGCTTTGGTCATGTTTATTTATTAAAAAATCTTATGCTAAATAATCAAAATCCCAGTTAATGGCATTAAAAAGAATTTAATCAATTTCATGTCTCAAGAATTTTAAAAGAGCAGGAGCATGGTGAATTTATAAGACTATATTCCTAAAAATTAAGGGAAAAAAATACTCAGAATAGTAATATCATATTGTTTTAAACTACCAAGAAAGTAAGGTATCCGTACAAACATGTCATTCTGTCATAAAAAAGTAAACCAAATGTATTTCTTGATGCAGTTAACATAGAATAGAAATAAATATATATATATATATATATATATAAAAAGAGAAAGAGAATATTAACAAAAAAAAAATCACTTAAGACACTTCAAAACAGCGTCGCTATTTTCAAAGTTAATTTTATTATTTCTACGTTTTGTTTTTTTTTGTTTCTACACATCGGCTTTCCAGGATTTGTAGTCATAGCTTATTAATTTTGTATGCAATTACAGTAGTGTTTTCAACTAGAATTTTCCAAAATTTGAAGATTATATATATAAATATAAAAATGTAAAAATCATTCAGTACTAACTTTGTTAACTAAAGCAAATTAACTAAATGACTGAAGGGTGGGGTTGATGCCTAATGACAAAACAATAAAAATAAAAAAATTACCTGTCCAGAATTTTAAGTAAAAATATCTTAAAAGAAATCTTGTCTTTTATTACTTAAGAACTGAAAATTTTACTAAAGTCTGATGATGGGAGAATTTAAGAAGAAAAAAAAACTAGTGCTTTCAGCAAGCATGTTTCTGTACATCTATTAAAAAAGAGATAAAACTTCAATTGACAAGGAAATGGAAGTTTCAAAGTTTAATACAGCCTACCCATGATATCACAGGTTACATAAACAACTTTTATATAAGCGTAGATACACATTTATTCAGCCTAGCTTGGCACAAGGCCAGCTAGAAGTATGAGATGCCCTTGCATGGATATATGCATGTGTATTTTTCTCCCGCATATAGACAGCAATGAAAAAACTCATTTGAAATAATGCCTCTTTCACAGACGTTCACACCACCAGACTGACAGAAAGCAGATGCCTCCCAAGGGATGCACAGCAATCCTAACTTAGTGGATAGCAGCCAGAACCACTTGATAGAAGGTAGGAGAGAATATATATATATATATATATATATATATATATATATATGAAACATGCATGCAAAAATAAATGGTTTAATGAATAATAAATTCACCAGCAGATATCAGTTTCTATGCAGAAAGACATCTGGGGAAGAACAGGTACCCTTACCAACTTTGTTACTACAGCAACATAGACCTGCAACCTGAAAGCAGGTGGTGGTATTGGAGTTGATTAAACAGTAAACAAAGATTTAGCCTCTTACTGACATGTGTTTAGAATTAATCATGAAATCACGATTGGAGAAGGAAAAGTAGAAAAAAAGAAAGAAAAAATAAAAAAACAACTTAAAGATATACCAACAGAAAATGCAATAAATATTTTATATCTAACAAAGACTAATTTTTCCTCTATTTAAATATTTCTTTGCTCAAATATTAGTTTATTCAGAAAGTAAATAATGCATTTATAGAGACAGAATAAGAAGCACATTCAAAAGATAAATATTAATTTGTCGAGGATATAAGCATCATTAGCAATTAGCTTAAAGGATGGCTTTGGTGTCTATTACGTTCATGCTCAGGTTAAATTTACCTCCAAGAATTACCTCAGTATTTCCGCCGCCTTATCAGTGGGGCAGAGAAAGTAAAGTCAAAGGCAACCTGAAGGCTCCCTTTTCAATAGGAGGTGTAGAGAAGGGCATTACTCCTTTCCTTGGATTGCTCCACTTTACCCTTGATACATACCTTAGAACCCTGGTCTCCCAGGCCATTGGCAAACACTACCATTCCACTGCAGAGGAGTAAAATCCCACCAAAAAGGGATGTCTTAGGTATAACACAAAACTGCATCTGATGGTGAGGCTCTATCTTGGGAGATCTGGGGAGTGTGGAGTACTTCTTCATTGCAATTACTCCCAGGCCCACTCTGACCCTGAGTGTCAGTACTTGTTAAGGTCCCATGTATGGGTAAAATAGATCTGTAAAACTTCACCCTACACCCCACTAGGGATTGGCTATGATTTGTCAAAGAATAGATCTTTCTTTGACTTCAAAATACCACGACACATTTTTGAGGTATCCTGGGTATGACAAACTGCATCTGATAGTGAGGCTCCTGTCCTGAAACTTTGGAGAATGTGGAATACCCTTTCAATGCCATTACTCCCAGGTCCTATCTGATCTGGAGTGGTAATATTTGTTAAGAGTCCCATCTATGGTCAAATAGAATTACACAATCATTTACTCAAGATTATTATTATTTGAAACCATATAACTGTGTACAAATTATTTGCATTAGATAAGAATACTTGATAAATAGAATTGACTAATGTTAAATAGCAATACTTGAAACCATTTAACTGAGTGCAAACAAATGAGCTTAAACAACTCATTTAAAGATTAAGTTACCGACAAACTATTTGCTTACAATTCTTATACATAAAAGATTTGGCATTAAATATTACAGAAGGGTTGATGTGACATTAAATACCAACCAACCAACCCATTTTTGAGACAGGTCCAGAGGGGAACAGTAAAATCAACAATAAAGAGAGTGGATATGTCATTACTCTTAGGTCCACTTTTACTCGGAATGGTAGAACTAGTTACGAAATTTTTTTTGTCTATAATAGTCATATTTGTTATATGGTTTCATGTGTTCCTATTCAATACTAATAATTTTCCAACAGATTTATTTGGCACATAAATGTGACCATAATAGGTACCACCACTCTGGGTCAAAGTGGACCTGGAAATAATGGCAATGGATAGGTATTCCACACTTCCCAGATCTCCTAAAGTGGAACTTCATCATCAGATGCAGTTAATATCATACCCAGAATACTCCTTTTTGAGAGTAACTTACCCCTCTGCAAGGGATACAATCAGTGTATTTTAATGTCCTGCTGATAGAACGAGGATGTGACGCAAGGTCAGTTTATAATGGGGTCCCCACAGGAAGCAAACGTCCCAGTGGGAAGGTTCCAAAAATTGGCTGGGATTAACAAGAAAGTCATAAATACAACTAAAGATTAAACAACAAAGCTAGATTTTCATCCGATATTCCCACAATGTCACAGGAAAATCAAGAAAGTTTCATGGTACTCAAAGTAATTTGAGAAAATGGTAATAATTCTTTGGCTTTCAAAACTATGCCTCATCTCAGAACCATCTTTTTATTTTATCATTTAGAATATTCGGACCATTGTCTTCATCTTCATTGTTATACTCACAACATTTCAGCCAATATATCCTTCAGCCTCCTTCAGATGTTTCATGTTGAAACCAGGAGCCTACACAGAAACATGTGTCCAGCAGGACAGATGGTGCAGTGGATAAGGCATTTGGTTCAAAAGTGCTTTGGAGTGAAATCATCTGAAGGTTGCAGGTTCAATCCCAACTACAGGTAAAAATAACAAGGAATACTTACTATAGCTTAACACTTGTACCTGCTCAAGGTTAACAGAATTAGAACAATCTACCCCCAGGGATTAAATAAAGGGTTAAGTTCAGGGTTAGGTGTAGGCTCCCAAGTTCAACATGAAATACATAAAGAAGGCCAAAGGACATATTGGCTGAAATATGGGTATAACAATGAAGATGAAGGGCAATAGTCCAAATATTCTAAGCAATAAAAATTATCAAGCTTCATCTCAGAAATTTAGACAAACTCAGAACTATCATCTGCTGAAAGCTGAGGGGGTGGTAAATCTATAAAATCTTTCTGTAATTATATAATATACCCTACCTATGAACATTAATGGATATGTCCCATTTCTCATAAATACATTGGGCACTATTGTGAAAGGGTGAAAATACACTAAGTAGTCACCACAAGCAGCAGTTATCTTCTTCATGCCACTGGCAAGTATTGTATTTTGTTCATGTTATAAATGATTTCCATTTCCTTTCCAACCTCTGTTTTGGTTATTACTCATTCAGTAACCTTTTTGTTAAGTTACAACAAATTATTTATGTAAAAGTCACTTTATTTTTCCAGAATACTTCAGCCCAAAATTTAGAAATGTATATTATACATGAGAACTATATAATTAACATTTTTCTGGCCACATGTCTTGTCATATTGAAGATGAGATGACTGAAATTAAGTTATAGCTATAGTCCAAACTAATGTAGTTAATACTATGAAAGAGAAATAAACACTGGAACATATTTGTTTATAATTTTCTTTCTGCTTAAGTGAGCTGATTTTCATCACAAGCTTGTTGCATTTTTGTGTGAATATGTCTGTCTATTTGCTTTAAGTACAGCGTAAATCTTGTGTTTTTAGCCATAAGGTAAACTACATGAATTTTTATTTTCAATCCGTATGAACAAATAAAAGTTGAACCAATGCTAAATTTAGATTAAATTTTGCTTCTACAAATCCTAAAAAGTCAGTACATATTATATATGGGAATTTTTTTTTCAGAGTTTTGTAGTCCAAAGTTATGGGGTTATAGACAAATGATTATGGTATTCGAACATGCAGTATGGCATGAATAATGTAGTCACAATATAAGCAACATGTTAAAGAAATTACTAAAAATCAATAAATCAATCAAAAGAGACTTTCAAAGAGTCCTAAGTAGTTATCAGTTGTACTCAGAGTTTATGTGCTTAAAAGATAGCACTTCAAAAATGAGTGATTTGGCATTTGTTTTAATAACACCTCAACTTGGGCAAGACCACTTCAGTTCACTTGAATGTACACAGAGATAAGATGATAGCAAAAAAAAGAGATTAAGTTCAATAAGAACTCATGAATTAATAATTAAGGTAAAAAAACAGTAAACAAGAATCATAGGTGCTTGGTTTTAGCTCAAGGGTTACATCCTAAAACTAAAACCCATAAAAACACCATTCATTTTCTTTTTTACTAACAGTTGGTTTAGTTAGTTGACTGGTTTTAGAGCATGTCAACTTTTTATGTTGAAGTCAGTTTTGTGGGGGATGGGGAATTATATAGTTTCAAAATATCACTATCTTGATAATAATAACCATCTGTTATCACACAGTTAAATGTCTTCAAGTATCCCTATTGAATACTAATAATTTTTGGGCTTTACACTAAAGAAGTAGATGATATCCTGCAGGAACTATAACTAGATGCAGACTATACAGATGACATAGTACTTTTTGCAAATCCCAACTCAAATCCCTGGAGCAGGCAGCAAGAGGCATCAATCTCCATGTGAATGCAAACAAAGTACATGTGTTTTAAATGAAAAGGAGCCATCTCCACTCTAAGTGGTGGTCCTCTGAAATTAGTAGACAAGTTCGCATACCTTAGCAGCAGCGTTTCATCTACTGAAAGTGATTTTAAACAGCTGGACAGCCACTCACTTCCCATCTCAAAAACCATACAAGCAAGTCGAACAAGAAATGCGAGAGATTGCTGGAGAAGCAAGGACGAACTCACAAGTGACATTCTCCTATCGACCCTTACACATGGAAATGCCACTGTTGGCTGACCAGCAGGAACTTATTTACATGAACTCTGTACAGACACAAGATGTAGTTTGTAGGAGCTGTTGGGGGTAATGGATGATAGGGAAATCTGTGCTGGCAACACAACTTTGTGACCACTCATAATTTTCACACAGATCTATTTGACCTATAGATTAAAACCTATCAGGTACTACCACACCTATTGAGACTTGAGAATAATGGCAAAGAAGGGGTGTTTCCACACTCCCCGCAGCTCATACTACAACTTTTGAAAAAAAAAAAAAAAAAACAACTGCCACCCGTCAAAACAGTATATATAGAACATGAAAGTTGTTCTCTTTTACTTGCAATAAGACCCGATTCTTGTTCTAAAAGACAGCAGGCCTGTCAGCTGGGGACGTAAAATACACCAACTGACCTCTGCAGAGGGGTAAGATGCTCCTAATGAGTGTCCTGCATATGACACTAAACAATCTGATGGTGAGACTTCAGTAATACTGGAGCTTTGGGGAATGTGGAGTACCCCTTCATTGCTGTCACACCCAAGTCCACCTTGGCATGAAGTGGTAGCACCTGATAGGGTCCTATCTATGGGTCAAATAGAACTGTTTGATATTTAAACCGAGGGCAAACAAATGACTTATGCTAAATAGAACCGTTTGATCATTTAATTGTGTGTAAAGAAATGACTGAGGTTTAATTGAATGGTTAGTTATACATAGCAATACTTGGAACCATTTAACTTTCTTGATTTATGCTAAATTGAATTGGTAGAAATAGAATGGTTTAATCATTTAACTGTGTCTACAAATCATATTTAATACATATGTAAAAACAGGATTCGGTATTAATCAACAATGGCTGATATGCCATAAAACCAAACCAATCAAATAGAGGGAAATTTTCAGCTCCAGCTAAAATTGTGACACAGAATATTATAAAATATATGCTGTTGTTAGTTTACATGCATATCATTCTACACACTGAACATCAAAATCTATATATCTCGACGATGAGGCCAAGAATAAGCTGCCGATGGGCAAATTATTAGTATTAGATAGGAATATTTGAAACTTTTACTTTCGTGTTTTTATAGTTTCAAATATCTAATACTAATAATTCGCAAATAGGCAGCTTATTCTTGGCCTCATCAAGTCCACTCACCAGATGGAGACAGACTATTTCGAAATTGTAACAGGTGTGCTATACAAGGAGACACATTAGACCCATACCTGTTTATTATCTGCCTAGACTACATGCTTAGAAAGTCTATAGATTTAATGAAAGAAAGCGGTTTCAAGCTGGCAAAAGAAAGAAGCACAAACGATTATGGACACTGACTGTGCCAATGACATAGCACTTAACAAATACATCTGCCCAAGCCAAATCCCAGCTACATATTTTTCAACATATAGATCTCGTTTCCTTAATTCTTTTAGTTTGGTTTGGTTTCCTTGTTTAATGCCATATCAACCTTCATGGAATATGTAATGCCAAATCCACTCTTTTTTAAAGATATTAATGTTATATTCAACCCATGACTGGGGAGACGGAGAAGGCTCCTCATACCCTTTCCAAGGGTACTAGTCCGAAAGTGAATGTAATAGCGCGACTTGAGTTCGAACTCGTACGCTAAGATGCCGCCGTTCAGCACATTAACCACAACGCTACGGGGATTCCCCCAAGTTTCTTTTAGAAATTTTAATGCAAAGGTCATCCTTGGAGAAAGAGTAGTAGTAGAACTGACTTCCCACTGTTTCAGAATATGACACAAGGCCGTTTTATAATGAGAGCGGCGCACGAATCGAGACTCGTGCGCGGCAGGTATAAAAATTTTCACCCAGTCAGCGTTCCTTTTTTTGGATCGCCCCAGGCACCAAACATTAAACTTAGTCCCACAAGCAGGCAAAGACCTGGGGGAGACGGCCTCCCGGGGCCAAGATTTCATTGGAAGCAACACAGCCGCCCGATACGAATGCCAGGTGGCCGACCCGATTGCTCGCCGCGTACTTTTTGTACAATCCCTTACAAAATTTATCTATTTGCTTTTAAGAGTAATCTTGAATGTTCGTTCCCTTTCCTTTTAGTTTTGATCCTGGGTTTTGCAGTAGAGGGCATAGACCTCCATGTCAATGAAGACAAGACAGAATACATGTGCTTTAATCAAAGAGGCAACATCTCCACACTAAAGGGTGGTCCTTTGAAACAAGTGGACAAGTTCACCTACCTTGGAAGCAGTGTCTCATCAACTGAGAATGAAATCAGACATCAATACGCAACTAGCAAAGGCAGCTATCGATTGGTTATCAATCATATGGAAGTCAGACCTGATGTATAAAATGCATTTTTTTTCCAAGAAGTGGTCGTGTCGATACTGCTATATAGATGCATCACATGGACGCTAAATAAACGTATGGAGAAAAAGCTTGACAGCAATTACACAAGAATGCTGTGAGCTGTATTGATCAAGTCCTGGAGGCAACACCCTACAAAACAGCAGTGGTACGGCAACCTACCACCCATCATGAAAACTATCCAAGTTAGACGACCCAGACATGTGGAACACTGCTGGAAAAGTAGGGACGATCTCATAAGCAATATATTCCTGTGGACCCCTTCACATGGACAAGCAAAAGTAGGACAACCAGCTAGAACCTATATACAACAGCTCTATTCTGATATAGGATGTAGCCTCCCAGGAGCGATGGATGACAGAGATGGATGGCAAGAGAGGGTCAGGGAGATCCGTACTAGCAGCACGATATGATGATTTGAAACTATATAGCTGTACAAACAAGTGGTTATCATTAAATAGGAAATATTACTTGAAGTCATAAAATTGGAGAAAACACACACAATTGACTACAGCATAAAATAACCCAACAATATTTGACATGCAGTAAAACTAACCAACATTGCTACTTTATTAAAAAGATATCCAAAATTATATCATTTGTAATTCAATTGTTTAACTGATTTTAGCATAAAATAATCTAACAAGAGTTGACACAATATAAAACTAACCCACTTATAGGCATATTTAATTTCACACAACTAAGGAATACTTCATAAAAAAGGTATACCTCTCACCCAAAATTTAATTACTTTTAGAATTCACATACGTGTGTGTGTGTGTGTGTATATATATATATATATATATATATATAACACACACAATAATGGCATTTCTTCTATACACCCCACTTTATTCACTCCTTTCTATAACCAATTTAATTTTGTATTCTTTATTCACTTTGCTCAATTAATAGATATATTGCTGTTCATTTTTCACTTATTCTGTACAAAGAAATTATATTTCTCATTCAGCTATACTACCCACTAATATTCTTCTGCAAAACATGCAAATTTTTAACCTGTCCATTCCTCTACAAATTGGTAACAACCTGATGGACAAAGATCAAAATAATATTCTTCTACAGTAGTATCTTATTTTATTCCGAGAGAAAATATTGTCAGTCATTAATTTTAATTAACGTTTTCTTTCATCTTTTTCAGCCTTGTTTTGTTTTTTATTGCAACTCATTCAAGCTGTAACTATGATCTGTTCTGTTTCCTGATTACTGTGAATTTATGGCCCAAATGAATCGCCATAAAAACAAAAAATTAAGAGGAAAACATACTCGTCAAAATTAATTATAATTGACAAGGCTTCATCCAGAAATGAAAATGCTTGATTCATTCATTTTAATGTCCTGTCATCCTCTCTAGGGTAATTTTATGCCTAGGTTAGGGAATCATATTCATATTTACATTTTTTTTGTATAGTTGGTTCTTAAGAGTGTTTTTTTCTGCACACAGTTCTACTGAATACAAATAATTTTTAAACAGACCTATTCAACGATAGGATCTTAACAGGTAATACCACTCCAGGTCAGGTAAACCTAGGAGTAATGGCAATGAAGGAGGTACTCCACACTTCACAGAACTGGAGCCTCATCAGATAAGATGCAGGTTAGTGCCATATCCAGAACACTTGTTTTCAGGGGGAGATTGACCTCTCAGCAGAGAATACAGTCAGCATATTTTAAAGGAATTGAAGTTGCTACTTAAATTTCAGTTCTTCAGTAAAGTTCTAGTAATAAGCTTATCTCCCTCATGCTGAAAATTTATTAGTACACATTCCTATCTACTCCTATTCTTCTGAGGGTAAGTATCAATTCACTAGCCCACAAAGGCTGAATGTCACTCATGGATATTTGTTGTTTTTTTTTAATGAAAAGGAGACCATATACTTATATTTAGCCACGTATAACCCACAGTCAAATTTGTGGGGAATCATTCAGACATCAAGCCTCTTAGCACTATGGGGAGATACTGTGTGATGGATCCCCAGTTGCCCAATTTCAATTAATTATTTTAGGTCTGAGGCCAGTATAGAAACTACACAAAGATACTGCATGCTGTTTTGAACAAATCATTGAAGAAGCATCGCACAAAGAACAGCTGCATGGCCACTTACCTCCCATATTGCAAACCATCCAAGAAAGGTGAACAAGACATAATGGGCACTACTGGTGAAATAAGGATGAACTCATAACCAATGTTCTCTTATGGACTATGACACATGAACACACCAGTGTTAGTTGACTAGTAAAAACTTACATTCATCAGTTCTGGGTGCTGTCTAGAGGACTTAAAAAGTGCAATTACTGGTAAGGATGGATGGCAAGAAAAAATCAAAAGAATCTGTGCTGTCAGCATGCTTTGATGATGAAGTATAGCTCTCCAAATAATAGGATATTGGATAAAAAAAAAAAAAACAACAGAAAATATCTTAATTAACTATTTCATTTTATAGGAAAGAGATTAATTCTAGAAAGGTTCACCAAATGATTTGGTTTTAACTCAGCCGAAATAGCTTCTGGAATTGTCATTAAACTTAATTAGCTAATTTTTGCCAGATTTACAGTTAAGGCAATTAAAAACCAAGAAAAGGAACAGCTTTTTCTTCCACTTGTTTTGATCAGAAATAGTTCTTTTGCAATTATACAATATCTAAAGATTCATTAATCCTCACAAAAAAAAAGCATAAAATTATGTGTACAATAAAATCACAAGTGTTGGGCACCCAGTGAAGATCAAACTCATCCTAAAGGTAATGGGTTTTTTTAGGGTGGGAAGATAAGGCACTTCTAATTGTATAAGGTGCTTCAAAAAATTTGATATCATTTAGGATGTACAGTGTGTTTCAGAAAAGTTATCATTTGATAATCTAATAACTTGACTAATTTTCATTGAAATGCCATCAAATTTTTATAGCATGTGTAAAAACAACTCAAAATTCTGTTTCAACCTTTTTTTTTCTTCCAGTGAATGGCATTCCAACACATGAAGAGAAAAAAATACTAAAACAAAGAATTTGTTTCTCTACATGCTGTTAAAATTTGAGATTCTTTGAAGAAGAATTGGTCAAGTTATTAGATCACAAAATGATATCAATTTTTCTGAAATGCCCTGTAAAACAGCAAGTTAGGCTACCAGACTATTGTTAATAAGTTCAATTTTCACTGAGTGTCCCATATTTCTGTTCTTAAACCAAACTAGGTTCAACTTAAAAATGCTAATAGTAATGGTCTTTAAAATTAATTTGCTTACCACTATTCCACAGAAAAGTACCTAATATTATTTTTACAGCCTTGTGACAGATTGAACTAAGATGGCAAAAATCCATACATGAGCTAATCTGGTCAAGAGCTCTTACAATAGAACAATGGTTGGTAGTGTAATAAAAATAACAGGGATTTTTTTTTTCAGCCATCAGTAAAAGTACTGGTTTTAGGATATTGTATGAGGAGAGAGAGAAACCAAAGGCTAATGAGATCTGTGTCATGATTTGACAGTTTCCAAATAAATGCATTTATAATGTCCCCAGGCAGAAGAAAAGCTGACAGCAGCAATTCCTTGGGACATATGCTTCATTTCACCCCTTTGGGTGGAAGTGACAACAGCAATGTGCATGTCTTTTGTTATATCATCAAGTGTTTGACACAATGACACAAATGTAGGTCATCAAACCTTGCACAGCCAGTTGAGGCCAAGAATATGCCCCCAGCAGAGGGAGTAAGACTCCTCAACCCCAGCAGTAAAGTTCTGGATATGACACTAAGCTGCATCCTGTAGTGAGGCATCATTTCTGCAGCTCTGGAAAATGTGAAGTTACTCATGACTCCCAGGTCCACAGAAGCAAGAGTACTAGCAAAGTCATCTATGGGTCAAATAGATCTTTAAAAATTATTTGTATTAGATAGGAATACTTGATACCATATAACTTTGTGAAAATTATTTATATTGAAGCTATAATTGTTTGCTGAGGATTATTATTATTTAATTGAAACTATATAAATGCTTGCAAATCATTGGTGTTAGACAGGAATTCTTGAGCAAACAAGTAATAATTATCAAATAGGAATTCTTACTTTGTTTGGTATCATGACAAATCAACCTGTGTAGGTTATTTACTGCTAAACCCAGTTTATACATATATAGTATGTAGGTAACATTATTTTTTAAGTAAGCCAGAGCTCATTTGTTTGCAGACAAATGGTTTCAAGTATTGCTATTTCTTGTTTACATGCAGTTGAATGGTTTCAAGTATTTCTATTTAACACTAATAATTCTATTTAATATCAATGATATTCCTAGTACAAGATTTCAAGTATTCTTCTCTTACACCAATAATCCTATTCAATATTATTCATTCATTTGTACAGTGAAATGGTTTCAAGTATTGCTATGTAATTCTAATAATTCAATTTAACATTAATCATTCATTTGCACACAGTTAAATGGTTTCAAGTATAGTAAACAATTAAATAGTTCTATTTGAGCCATAGATGGGACCCTAACAAGTATTACCACCCTGGGTCAGAGTGAACCCGAGAGTAGTGGCAATGAAAGGGTACTCCACATTCCCCAAAGCTCCAGAATTGGTTTAGTGTCATATCCACAACATTCTTGGGAGTGAGGGGTTCTTAACCTTCTGCAGAGATGCAATTGGCGTATTCTACAATTGGCTAGGTTTTATGGCATATCAACCTTTGAAGGTTATTCATTTTAAAACAAATAATCAGTTCTATTGCAAACAATTCAGTTTAGCATGAGTACACAGTTTGTCAAAAACATTTCTATTTCAAGCTATTCAGTTTAGTCAAATAGTTCTAATTTAACTAATTCAGTTTAGTGTAAGTATAGATTTTCTTTACACACAGTTAAATGTCAAAACAGTTCTATATTAAACAATTCAGTTTAGTATAAGTACAGTTTCAATGTCAAAAACAGTTCCATTTCAAACAATTCAGTTTAGCCCAAGTACACAGTTTAAATGTCAAAAACATTTCTATTTCAAGCTATTCAGTTTAGTCAAACAGTTCTAATTCAAACAATTCAGTTTAGCATAAATACGCAGTTTAGTTCTATTTAACCCATAGATAGGGCAGTACAGAGAGTTAATGTCAAAACAGTTTTATTTCAGATAATTCAGTTTAGCATAAATACACAGTTTAAATATCAAAGCAGTTCTATTTTAAACAATTCAATTTAGCATAGATACGTAGTTTAAATGCCAAAAACAGTAAACTCAAACCACTGTTTAGTTCGTTTTAACCAATAGATAGGACTCTTATCCTTCTCAGGTGCTACCACTCTGGGCTAGAGTGGACTTGGGAGCAATAGCAATAAAGGGGTACTCTGCATTCCCCCAAAGCTCCTCACCATCAAATTGTTTAGAGTTATATATCAGGACACTCGTTGAGGGGGGGGGCGGGGTCTTATCCCTCTGCAGAGAAGCAGTCAGTGTATTCTACAGCCCCAGCCAACTGGGCAATTCTATGATTGGGCTGTTTAAACCATGTGTATAGATTATTAATATTAGAAAGGATTACTTGATACTATGTTATGGTATACACATGACTTGTATTGTAAACAAATAATTTTAGTCAAATAAAAAAGTATGATTTTAAAAAGTGATTGCAACAGAGTGTGGTCATCTCTTAATTGCTATTACACTCAGGTCCATCGATATGGTGGTACCTGTTAGGATTTCATTTGTAGGTCAAAAGATTTGAGATTTTCAAGATAAAATTTTGTACATTTCAAAATGGGAGACCATAATCTTAACTCTGACATTAAGTAGCCGAATAAGGTCTGATATGCCATTAAAAAAACAAAAAACAAAGACAATCTCAGTTGCAAGATGGATACACTTTTTACAGTAAGGGAAAACAATAAGATATAATGTGCAAGAAACTAGAGTCGGATATCCTAGAACAGTTTAAAATCTTTCCCAGCCTGACTAATAATTTCTGAAATTAGGTTTCTCGAGTGGAGCCTAAGCTGAACAGACCAACAGACATTTGTTAAATTCTAAGATTGTGGCCATTTACCTTCCATCTTGCAAACCATCCAAGAAAGGCAAGACATGCAGGGCACCACAGGAAAAATAAGGACAAACTCATAAGCAACATTCTCCTATGGACACACCAGTATTGGTTGACCAGCAAAAGCTTATATTCATCAACACTGGGTGTGGTCTAGAGCAGAGGTACACATAGAAGTGCTGGTACACATGTCTTTGACTGTCAGTATGTAGTGAGTTTTCAGTTTTGCATCATCATATATATATTTTTTTTTTTTTTTTTTTTTTTTTTACACACACACACAAATATATATAACATAATTTAAAAAAGAAATGCATATCTCACTCTATTATTTAATATTATTCTTTTCACAAGTTGTGATACAACAGAAATGCTTAGAACTTGATCATAAATCAAACAATAATATGACACAAATATAGTACCAGCCAGTGAGACATCGGAAAAATATTCTGCCAGCACATCACATAGTTTAAGAAACATTGGTCTAGAAGACTTACCAAATGCAATGGTCAGTAGGGATAGATGACAGAGTATCAAAGCAATCTGTGCAGTTAACACACCTTGATGATGAAGAGGATTATGCTAAGATTATACAGTGAGGTATTTGAGCAGATATGCTCCTCTTCATTAGTATAGTCACAACATTTCAACCACTGTAATAACCAGTCTTCTGGTTACCAAATACAACAGTCAGCTGAACCCTTTTATTCAACTGCACAAAAAGTAACTGATCTCATTCCACTGTCCATTGCCAATTAGGTTTTTTTTGTGTTTTTTTAAGTCTTTCTTCAACAGAACCTGATAAATTATACATACCAACTCCGGGATTGAACTCTCAACCACAAATTAACTGCATACACTCAAGCAACATTGATCCAAAAGACAATCTGATGATGGAATTTAGGAACTTTTAATCAAGATAATGACAACAGCCTCTATTTGTTTAATAAATCCAAGGCCTTTAAGTAAAGCTTAGAATATGCTGTATCCCTTGCAGCGAGGGAAGACATCCCACACACACACACACACACACACAAAAGCTTTTTCTATTGGTTAAAGCACCTCTGAAACTCCTCTTTTGATCGGCTATGAAGCTGGATTGTCATATTTCTTTCAAGTCTTCAAATTTTACCACACAGATGAATTTTCAGTTTAGCAAAAAAGTTGCACAGAACTAGGTCAGGTGAAATTGGAGAGCATTACCCTTGCATAATCCTGTGTTTCAACAAAAAAAAACAAAAAAAACTGCTACTCAATAAAAAAAATTTTTTAAATAAATAAAAAATTAGCAAGACTAGTTGTTTTTTTTTTCAAAGTGACACATCTAAACTTTATCTTGACATCAGTTTAGACTTCACTTTATTATATAAGTTACTTTAAAAAATTCAAAGATTGTCTCAATACATTTTGATCATATCTTGTATTTTGTTCTTTAGAACTTAAAGAATGTTTTACTTTGTCTTACAGGGTGCTCTGTTAGCAGTGCTTAGAATATTCTGACTGTAACCCCAACAAAAAATGCTGTGTTCTGGATAGGACACTAAACTGCATCTGATGGTGAGGCTCCTGCATCACCATCAAATGTTGAATTCTTTTAAGTATAAGTTTAGGAAGTACTTTAACCAATGGGAAAAGTTTGTGAGGGTCTTTATTTTTGGCAGGGGATACAGTCAGCATATTCTTGGCTCCACAAATAGGATGGACAAAATTTAGATCAAAGAATGATGAATTAGAATTAAAAATAATGAAAAAATTCATAGCAAAGGAATTCCTCTTTACTTCATGAGACAAGGTTGCTAATGTATTATAAAAAGCTTTATATACATGTGTGTTTAGCCACACTAACATAGAAATGAAAAATATTTCATTTTGGTACCAGAAGGAAATTTCTGATTACTTGTGATTAATTAGTAAGAACAGGTTGTATGACTGATAAATATATTTTTATGCTTTAAATATTAGGTGGTTTTGTTTATAAAATTTACAAATGTGAACCTTTTTATTGATGTTTACAATAAATCAAATGAAAAATTAATTACAAAAGACAAATTCTGCTTTTCATTAATTGATTACCATCCTATAATTCATAAAATTTATGGACTTCCAAAAACTCACAAACCTGGAATTCCTTTATGACCAATTATTTCTGGGATTGGAACTGCTTTTTGTATTATTGCAAAACAAGTAGTCAAAATATTAACTCCTCTTTTAGATACAATTAGCAAATTATACATCAAGGACTGATGATTTACTCAATGAAATAGATAAGTATGAAAAACAAATCTTTAACCAGTCCCAACATAAAATCACACCTACACACAAAGCTTTTTTTGCAATGTCTAAGTAAACGAGTCTCATTATTAAGTAATGAGAAATTCCATTGTGATAACGTTTTTTTTGTATTTGTTGTATTATTAATTTTTGGTCTAAATTTTGTCAATTTGAAGCCATGTAACTATGCTAAAATTATAATTTCTATTAAACAATTATTAATTCTGACTAATGTTCTTTGACCTTATTGAATAAAGATGTCAAACAGTGGAAAAAGCGAAGTGACAACAGTTAGTTCAATTGTCAAAAACAAATCTTGGAATGTTAATAACTTGTCAAAACTATAGACAATCTATAATTATTCAACTAAATGTTAATGTATCAGTGCATAATATTTGATGGACATTTCCTGGGAGGATTTTTTTTTTGTACATACAAAACAAGATGGGAAAAAGAAACAGAAGGTATATTAGGGACTATTTCTAGTGCTATCTTATTGTATTAAAAAAAAAAAAAGAAAAAAGCCCACTCTTTCCTTGTAAACTATACACTGAAAAAAGATTATAAAATAGCAGAATTAAAATATATTGACATCAGCAACACAAAGAAAGAGGACAATTCTCTGAACAAATCTTGCAATGTTAATAACATCTCAAAATTAAAGACAAATAATCTATAATTATTAATTTTAGGTTTGGAAAATGACTATCATTTACAGAGACTGAGTTGTGCTGATATTGACATGATATAATATCTAAGTTCACCTTTTCCAGATGAACTATTTTAACCACAATAACCATAGAAATACCAATTCCATTATAGAAGTTTTGTACACCATCCTGACACTACCATTCCACTTTATATTCCTTATTTACATGTGTTTTCTAATACTTATTTCCTTCTCTGAGGTGTGCTTAGCATGTTTATTGTCATAGGAAAGTTAATCAGTCACCAAGTTCAAATGAGACTGTTTGCATTTTACTTCATGATAATGCTCTTATGAAAAGCATGAATCATCTGTCCTCCACCTCAGCTATAGGTAAATGGTAGGGCATAATGGGTTATTTAGCCTTGGTAAGGGAACCAGTCTAAGAAAAAGAAAACTGAAGCTATATTCCACTTGAAAAAAGAAAAAAACCTTTCCTTCCTACCTTTTAGATGTAGCACCCTGGATGGCCACATCCTTGCTGCTTTCTTCATGTCATAGATGGCCAAGTCTATTAGGCATAAAATAACCCTAAATGAGTTGACATGCCATTAAAATCAGGTTTTGGTTTCTTTGTTTTATGGCATATCAACCTTTATGGGTTATTTAATAACAAAGCCATTCTTGTAAAAGAACAGCAGTGATGCTATTTAACCCATAGACAGAAGCAGAGAAAGATAAGGGGGGTTCATATCTTTCCCAAAAGTATTAGACCAAAAGTGAACATTATTGCATGACTGGAATTCAAACAAGTTTACTTTGAGGCTGCAGTACAGCATCTTAACCATTATGCTGCAAGAGTGACCCCCCCACCACCAAATCAATTGTATAAGATAGGAATACATGATATAACTATGTACAAAGAAGTTTTAAAGAACTACACACGAAATGTAAATATAAATATACAATGAACACAATTCTCTAACCTCTAGGCATAAAATAACCCTAGATGAGTTGACATACCATTAAAAATCAAGCAGTTAAGAGCCAGGGATTTTATTTTGATAACACAGGCAGAAAGTTTCAGGAAGAAATTGAAAAGCTAAAATCTAATTACTCAAAAATTAGAATAATTTGGTCAACTTTGATACATTGATGAGGCAGACCAAAAAGCTACAGATATGAATACAAGATTCTACCTCCCCCACCCCAAAGAGAGGCCCTCAGAGAGAAAAAAAAAAAAAAAAAAGAACACAAAGAAATCAAAAGGCTACCATTAATTATAAAACAGCACATTGAATTATATTGCAGACTTGTTAATATCATGGCTTTACATTTATCGATGCTGATCACTTTGTCATGCAGAATAGGCAGCCAACTGGCTCCATAGAACAACCCCCACCTCCTTGATTTTTTCCTTCCTTCCAAGGTACGAGCAATGAAGACAAGTGATTATAGTTTGCAATCCTCCTCTTTTTCCACTCAAAATTACAAAAGTGGATTTTCATTTTATAATGAAATGAACAGAATACCAAATAATGGAATTTGTATAGGAATTAGAAATACTATAACATGAAGTCTTACTAAAAAAAAATTGAAAATAAAATAAATTTTAAAAATTCAAGGTGAAGAAAATGTTGAAAATTAAATAGAAAGTAAGTAACAAGTTTTTCAAAATTTTATTTATATATTATAGCTAAAATTTGTTACTTCTTTGAACTGAAGATAAAAAAAAATTCTGAAATTAAGAATTAAATCTATTCTATATAATTACAGATACCTTCAGCTGCATGTACCTATGTTCACAAAGCTTCTTCCCATGAAGAACTGTAACGATAGACATTAGCACTCACCTGATTCAAAGCATCAGTGGTGCATGGCATGCAAAGCCCTCATTTGTAAGAGATTCAGGACGTATGCTCAATATTAATAATTGGTTTGCATACAGCGTGAAGAACCAGGATGTTGGGAGTGCAAATTCAGGTACCCAGATCGAGGATGACTGCCCACCTTAAAGTTCAATATGCCTTGAGGACTGAGAGAAGTCGCTCAGTGGTTATTCTTCTTAAATGTAGCGTGGATTGAGCTTAGTACAATTTTGGTGATTAAAGTGGACAAAGTGACACCCAAATCTTAAAAGGACTTTGTTTATTATGAACTACAGATGATTTTTTTTTTTTTTTTTTTTTTTTTTTTACATACCATTATTAATTTTCCAAAGTTAGTTTTTTTTTTATGTGCCATCATAAAATCTTTGTACATTTCTTCTAAGAAAATATATTTGTTTGACTGACTTTAACACCATGTCAACTTAAAAGTTAGAGAATTGCATTCTTTATATGTTGATATTTACATTTTTATGTAGTTGTTTAAGAGTTTTTTTGGCACTCTGTTCTATCGAATAGAAATCGTTTTTAAACAGATCTAAGAGAGTAGGCTAAAAAGTTCATATTATGATATATCTGCTGTTAATAGCTTTTTAGACTGATGGAATTAAAGCACTGCAACACAGTGTTTTGACCACAGGTGGAACTATGTTGAAAAATAAATCTCATTTGGTCACATTTCATGAGAGTATCTTTGTCAGCTTATGACCTTTTCAGCTGACCCTCATATTTCACTCATAGATGTAACTAACAGATACTTCTACTCTAGCTCAGAGTGAACCTGGAAAATTATATTTAAGAATATTCTCAAATTTTTTTCAAAATAATGGGAAAAGAATTTTAACAAAATTAGAATGAGATTTTTTTTTTTTTTTTAAATCAAGAGTTGAAGATATTTAAAATGTTCATATAGATAATGAGAGATTGATTTTAATGGCATGTCAACCCATCTGAGGTTATTTTATGCCTAGAAGATAGGAAATCATGTACACTGTATTTGTTGGATATTGACTTGAAGACCTTTTTGACAGCTGTCAATGAAGCTGCTGAAGATGGATACTGGGAAGAAGAATAACAAGAAATGTACCTGGTATCTAAAATAAACAGGACATGTGTTCTAGGTAGAAATGCTGTGGAAATTACATGGTAGGCATGCTAAAAGGAAACATGATCACATGCATTGTGAAGGTGGTAGGCTGGAAGTATAACCATAAGAATCTGCATGAGTGGCATGTCCATGGGCAATGCGTAGGCACCAGGCTGGTTTGATTTGGTTTCTTTGTTTAATGGCATATCAACTCTTTAGGTTATTTAATGTCAAAGCCATTCTCCTAGAAGAACAGTAGTGGTACTATTTAACCCATAGCTGGGAGGATAAGGGGGTTCATACCTTTCCCCAGGGTATTTGCCCGAAAGTGAACATAATAGCGTGACTGGAGTACAAACTCGCGTACTACGATTCCGCAGTCCATCGCTTTAACCATTACACCACAAGGACACCCCCTGCACCAGGCTGGTGGTGTGACCACAAGAATTTGTGTGGGCATCTGGGATATTATATAACCAGGAAGGTTTTCATCTAAACCAAAAGAGGTTTCACAGTCCCCATGTATGCAGCTCAGCCATTCTTTGACTCTTACTCTACCCATCCATACATTTTGGGTAATAAAAAGAAAAGAAAAGAAACAGATTATATTTTCATACATCAGTGTTGTCGTCTTTCTCTGCTATACAACACATTTATACCAATATTTTTTGCATAATTGTTTCTTAACAGTTCTTATTTTGTTTTAATGATATGTCAAAACCCTCTATGATTGTTTTAATAATTACTTTGAATATCATTAACTTTGTATGGTATTAGTTGTAAACATTCACATTTATAATTTTTAGTATAACTTTATTTCTATCAAGAAGAACAAACTGTCATGTCAATATTTTCCTTCATATTATTTGCACTGAAAAAAAAAAAAAAATTGTCTAATGAGAGCTAAACCTCCACCTTCTATGAGAATATGTTAACAGTATAAAGTTGGCTGTGTTTTATGGCATATCAATCCTTGTAGGTTATTTAATGCCAAATCCTGTTTATACATATATATTAAATATGTAGGATTTGTAAATGAATAGTTTTTAGGTAATCATCTTAAACAAGCCAGAGCTCATTTATTTACACAGTTAAATGTTTTCTATTTATTGCTATCTAATGCTAATAATTCTTTTGAACATTATTCATTTTATGGTTTCAAGTATAGAAAATGATTAAGCAGTTCTATTCAAACAATTCAATTTAGCATAAGTACACAGTTTAATTGTCAAAAACATTTCTATTTCAAGCTATTCAGTTTAGTCAATAATGTGATGTAATAAAGTGATGGTAATAAAGGAATATTGTGCATTCCCCAAAGTTTCAGCATTACTGGAGCCTCACCATCAGATTGTGTACTGTCATATCCAGGACACTCGTAGGGTGGAGGGTCTTACCCCTCTGCAGAGATGCAATCGGTGTATTCTACAGTCCCAGCCAACTAAGCAAAAAGATGCAGTCAACATATTTTACAGCCCTAGCTGACAAGGCTGCAGTGTAAGGTGTTTGATATGCCAAACACTGTGGTTGTTGTTCTTATTTGAGTATGAAGAAGTGTGTAAGTCTTGTGTGACCAATACATAATTAGGACATCATGACTTGTTCCCTCAGATAAATAAAATAAAAAACTAACTTTATAATTAAAATTTAATATGGCAAATCAAGTTGAAGATTTTGCTCCTTGAAGTTTTTTTGTTGGGTAGGTATCCCACTAAAGTCAGCCACACACACACAGGTTTCAGTTTCTTTGCTTCGTGGCATATCAATCTTCAGGGTTTATTTAATGCCTAACTCATTCTTTATAGAAAAACAATAGTGCTACTATTTAAGCCATAGTAGGGGGAGGGGGTTAAGGAGGGTTCAGATCTTTACCAAGGGCAATAGTCTGAAAGTAAACAATAGCATGACTGGAGTTTAAACATGCTTACTACAATGTTGTAGTACAACATGTTAGCCACTACATAACAGCAAGTCCCCCCTCCTACTTATACTGAATTTAGTAGAAATAGATCGAGTGGTTTTCACATTTATCAAACACTTTGTTCATTTGTATAGTACAATACTTCATCTCTCTCTCTCTCTCTCTATCTATCTCTCACCTTCTGTACATCAGTCTTCCGTCTTATTTGTATCACATTCTGTTTTTCCTCATTTTCAATTTTTTCCTCCTTCCAATTTATTCTTTTCATCCCATGGATTCTTACTTTTGTTCACTCAAGTAATTTCAAAGGATTTCAGTCAACCAATGCTCCTGCATTCTCAACTCACTAACATGACATACCATCATCTCCAACTCAGTAGGTAAAAGTCCCATTCAATCTGTAAATAATCTCATCATTTATGATGGGAACTACATTCTAGTTAATCTTATTAAACATGATTGTGCTGCAGTTTTAACTCAATATTTATATAACTTGTAATACCACAAGTAGGATTTATCAAACAAATACATCAAAACATTCATTCATATTTTTGACAAATGCTGAATTAGAGATTAAAAGTTTTCCTCCAGTTATTTACATCAAACTGATTTAGAGCAGCAGCATATAAAAAGCTGAAAAGAAGATTTTATACTCACAGCTAAAATAACAAATAAGTTTTCATCTTTCCAGTTATTTACATCTGCAATTTCATGTTTACTTCAGTCTTCCTTGTACATTTATAAGATATAAAATCAAATACTAAAGAATAATAGTAACTTTGATCCAAATGGTTGCCATACAGACACATGTACTTCAACTATGAAAGTCACAAATAAAACGAGGGTGTCCTTGTGGTGTAATGGTTAAAGCGATGGACTGCAGAATCGTAGTACATGAGTTTGTACTCCAGTCGCGCTATTACGTTCACTTTCGGGCAAATACCCTTGGGAAAGGTATGAACCTCCTTATCCTCCCAGCTATGGGTTAAATAGTACCACTACTGTTCTTCTAGGAGAATAGTGTTGACATTAAATAACCTACAAAGGTTGATATGCCATTAAACAAAGAAACCATATGAAAATTAGGTGATTTCTTTTTTGTTTAGATTTACAAACTACAGATTGTATACAACAACTATGCGTATGTGAGTATATTACTGGTTTGGTTAATTTAACAGCATATCAACCTCACATGGGTTATTCAATGCTGAAATATGATTCCTTTAGAAAATATTAGATCATAATCATAACTGTATTTTCAACATTCCATTGCAATCAATTTTACTTTTTTTTTTATCGTTAATAATGATAATAATTCATTTGCAGACTTATACGGTTTTACTTCTTGTTTATGGAGTATGTATAAATAACACACTGAACTACTGTTATATAGCAGCAAAAGGAAGGAACAATATAACTTGTTTATGAAAATATAAGTCTTCTTTATTACCATGAAAGGGTTGAAATGGCTGTATGTGGGAGAGAGATAGAAAGATGGACTTCTATCACTGACACCACATTGGGACAGACATATTTCAAAGTCAATCAGGAACTGCTTGGGTTTACAACATATCTTCTATACTCACATTGAGATACATATTTCAGAACCTTCCTTTTTCATGATTCTCATCCCGGGGGCCAACAACCCCAGGCTGATGCCCAAGATGATGCATTTTGTCTACTCAGCTGACTGCTTCTCTCCTAATGACAAACCACCTCTCTTATATAATTTTCTGAATGCCCACAAATTTTTCCTACCAGTTCTCAATTCACATGACTCATTTCCACTGTCTCTTATTTACTCTAAGACATAGTTTATGAAATCCACAACTACTCGGTCTGTTAAAGGTCAATATGTAACACTGTGAAGCATACTCCTCTTGACAGAGTATCTTCCAATCACAGAATCATCACAGCAAAGATACACCAGAGTCTATGCAGAAATAAGAAACAAACAGTCAAAACCACACATTACAACTGGTTCTCACTTTTCGGTAGAGATATTAGCAATAAATATGCAGAAACTGTAACAAACAAATATGATACTATTCAGGAGATATTTGAAACATACTCCAAATGACAAATATGAAAACTTCATCACTCCCCACATAGAAACAGCAGCAGAGTGCATACCAACTAAACCAAGAGCCAAAGGTAAAGTTTGATGGGAGTCACTAGCAGTTAAGAAAAAACAAGATAACATGAAAATAGCATCCTTACTTAATAAAAGAAACCCAACAAATGCCAATAAAACTTAAAAGTTTCAGAGAGAACTAACACATACCAAAAAGAACAACAAGAATACAATCAAGGTCAAATTAATACAATAAGAAACTTGGGAGAAGATGGACAATCACGAATAGCATGGCAGACAGCAAATGAAGTGATCAAAAGGAAATGTACTTTGAGAGAAAAACTAAAAGTTGTTAGCCAAGAAGAATGAATACAGATGTGGGAGGAACATTTCAAGAATCTGCTTAAAAACTCCCCTAAAGTAACTGATAAGCCAATGACAAAAATTATTAATAGCCAACTAGACATCAAACCATGACAATTTATAGAGTAAAAACTTAACATAGTACTGACAAAAATTAAAAGCAGAAAAGCTGCAGGCTTTGATCCCCAGAAATATTGAAGACAAGGAAATTTGATGGCTTACTGCTTCAATTTTGCGATACCATATATAAACAGAATACAACAGAGGGATGGACAAAAGGCTGCATCCTCCCCTTCTCTTAGAAAGGTGACCTCAAAATCACCAACAACTACATAGGTATAACTCTTACTCCTATAACTGCTAAAGTTTATAATGTTCTGCTTCTCAACCATATCAAACCTGAAATTGAGAAAATTCTTAGGAAAAATCAGAACAGTTTGCAAAGTAATCAATCCACAACATCACAAACTCTGACAATTCATCAAATCATTGGAGTTTGCACAAAATATCTTGAGGCAACATTATTGTTTGTAGATTTCTCCAAGGCATTTGATTCCATACACTGAGGGAAGATGGAGCAAATACTTCTATCATATGGTCTCTCAAAAAAACTGTTACAGCTATAATGACACTATATAGAAACAGAAAGGTTCGCTCACCTGATGGAGACACAGACTTCTCCAACAGTGTTGCTGGAGATTAATGAAAGGATACATTTGCACCATATTTGTTTATAATCTGCCTAGACTACATACTTTGAATGTTGATAGATCTAATAAAAGAAAATGTCTTTACACATTAAAAAAAAAAAAAAAAAATCCTGCAGGAACTATAACAGACACAGACTATGCAGAAGATATAACGCTTCTTGCAAATACATCAGCCTTAGCCAAATCCTTATTGTATAGCCTAGAGCAGGCAGCATGAGGCATTGGCTTTCACATGAATGCAAACAAAACAGAGTACATGTGTTTTAAATGAGAAGGAGCCTCTAAAATTAGTAGATAAGTTCACATACCTGGAAGCAATGCCTCACGAAACATCTGTACGGCCACTTACCTCCCATCTCAAAAACCATCTAAGTAAAACATGCAGGAGAAGCAAGGACAAACTCATAAGTGACATTCTTCTATGGACCCCTAAACATGGACATTGCAATGTTTGCTGACCAACAAGAACTTATTGACCTCAGCTGTGTGTGGACACAGGATGTAGTCTGAAAGCCCTACTGGGAACAAAGGATGATAGATACAGATGGCAAGAAAGAGTCAGGGAAATCTGTGCTGTCGGCACAACTTGATGATATGGTTTCAACTATTCCTAGCTAATAAAAATGATTTGTAATTATATGGTTTCAAATATTCTTATTTAATACTAATGATTTATACACAGTAATATCATCATCATCATGTCGTGCCGCCAGCACAGATATCCCTGACCATCTCTCGCCACTTCTCCCTATCATTCACAGTAATATGGTTTCAAGTAAATATTCCTATTTAGAAATAATCATCATCTGTTTGTACACAATTATATAATTTCAAGCATTCCTATCCAATACAAATAATTTTCAAACAAATCTCTTTGAGAAGGAGTCCCTGTGGCATCATGGCTAATGTTCTGGACTATGATATTGCAGTAAGTAATTTTGAACCCCAGTTGCACTATTACATTCACTTTCAGACTAATACTTTTAGGAAAAGTACGAATCCACTTATCCCCCCCCAGTTAAGAGTTGAATAGTACACTGCTGTTCTTGTATGAAAATGGCATTGGCGGTAAATAACACAGAGGCTGATATGTCATTAAAAAAACAAAGAAAGATCTATTTGACCTGTAGAAGAACAGTAGTGGTACTATTTAACCCATAGCTGGAAAAGACAAAGGAGTTCATGCCTTTCCTAAGGGTAATAATCCAAAAGTGAACATCAGTCACTATGTCACAGAGTCTCCCCCTTTCAAAGGTTGGTCTCTCATAAGGCTATTATTTGATCCTTGTGGTGAAAGAGGAGGAAAAATATATTAGATATATATGATGTGTAAACATAAGTCAACAAAGTTAAATGGTTCCAAGTATTGCTATGTATAACTAACAATTCAATTAAACCTCAGTCATTTGTTTACAAATGATCAAACAGTTTTATTTTAAAAAATTCAATTTAGCATACGTCATTTGTTTGCACTCAGTTTAAATATCAAACAGTTCTATTTGACCAATAGATAGGACCCTTTCAGATGCTACCACTCCAGGCCAGAGTGGACTTGACAGCAATGGCAATAAAGGGGTACTCTACATTCCCCAAAACACCAGCATTACTGAAGCCTTCCAAGAGTGAAAATGATATGAAAACAACATCGACCTGGATTTCAATTCATGTTGTCAAATCCATTATGTGTATGCAAGTATATTTATGCTTATATATATTATATGAATATATTTCTGTTATTGTGTATGCAAGTATATTTGTATTTATACAAGTATTTATAGGTATAGGTATGAATTTAGAAATTGGCCTCAACCAAAGCTTGTGTGAATTATATATAAAAAAAAAAAACAAAGAGCCTCATCCAGGTTTTTAACTTTGTGCATGTATGCGAGTATATTTGTATATTAGGTATTCATCCAACTCCGGTGACACAAGGTCAATTTTTTTTAAGCAGAGTTAAACAGGTTTGAATTCAGAGTTTTTCTTTTCTAAGACCGGTTACCATACCAAGGTTAAAGAGCACAGTTTGCCCTACTATTTATTCATAACTGAAGGGAGAATAGTTGGATGCATACCTTTCCCAAGAGTATTTGCACTATGTAAAATGCAAACAGATTCTTTCAGGATTTGAACCCAGTTCAGTGTCCACTTCCTATGACAACCATTAAATTATGAACACTTCCTGTCTATATGTATATGTGTGTGAATATATCTGAAAGTATTTGTATGTATGTGTGAATTAAGAAAGAAATATCAGCCTATAGGAAATAAAGAATTTTTTTTTTTTATTGTTCCAAAGTATGGATGATGTGTTACAACTCTATATGTTGATATATATATGTGAGTGGGCACCTAAGGTGAGAAGACTAAACCCGATATTTAAGGTATCATAAGCATTTCAATATATCAACATGTACGAATATTCAAAAGATTTTTTTTTAAATAAAAATAAAAAATAATCAGTGCCTATAGAGTTAGAGAATTTTTTATCCTTTCATAAACAAATAAATAAAAATAAAATAAAATAAACCTACAAGTAATCAACATATCTAAAGCAAAAATATGTATCACTTCCACTGACATTAATCTTAGCTAATAATATAAACACACAAAAAAATGATTGATCTGTTTGTATTAACAACATTTCAGCAAATGGGTCTGAAGTTGCTTGAATGGCTCAACTCATCAGTCTGATTATAAGCTTATGCCCCACTCCATGGGCTACTTGACTACATTATTTGTTTATATTCTACTAGCTCAAGTACTTACCTACATAGGGTAAGTCGTCAAGACTTGGATTACAGGCAGAGTGAAAGTGATCAAAAGATGAAACTCCTGTCTACACATTTCATTTTTCTAAACAATATCTATTTGGAAGTTTGGCTGTCAACCTCAAAACCTCAGTAGTATTTTTTTATATTATCTTATGAAGTTGATAATGTTTTACAAAAGATTTCAGTAAGTTTTATACAAAAATATTTTCCAATTCAAGTGAGATTTATCATTTTCGATTTTTGTCTGAATTATCAATCTGAACTAGATAATATTTTTCTTTAATGTCTCACATCCTAGAGAGCAAAGAGCTTCAACTCCACCACATGTAAGGGGAGGAAAGTTCCAGTGGCTTAATGGATAATGTGCTGGATTGCAAGATCATAGTATGTGAGTTTAAACTCAAGCTGAGCAGTTACATTCACTTTCATATTAATGCTCTTGAGAAGAGTATAAACCATCTTATTCCACCCCCACTAGCTATGAGTTAACGAGTACTACTACAGTTCTACAAGGATGGCTTTGGCATTAAATAACCTACAAAGATTGATATGCCATTAAACAAAGAAACCAAACCACGATAATACACTGCAGTTTCATAGCAAATAGGTCTTTGTAGGAAGGAATTACTAATCACACCCACCATGTTTTTAAAATTCAGAGTTTTTTTCCATTCTCTTAGACCAGTTGCCTCATCAAGGTTAAAGAACTCAGTCTGCCCTACTATTTACATATAGCTAAGGAAAGAAGAGAGGGATTCATGCCTTTCCCAAGAGATATAAGCATGAAAGTGAAATGCAAACAGGCTAGTCCAGAATCCAAATGGCTCATTGACTTTTCCAAACAATATTTGTTATGCTATATACTGCTATATGACTTGGAAAAAATTATACCAACAATTTAAAAAAATTAATCTGGCTTACTTAACATGTATTTTATAAACACAAAATGACCAGCTATTAAAGAAAAAAATGCTTTGTAATTGTTATATTATATACTGTTAAATAAAAAAAAAAAAAGGTGAACATTTAAATGTGCTAACTCCATAATTTTTGCAGAGTATCTGTGTGTGTATATATATATATATACACACACACACACACACACACACTTTCCATTATTTCAATTGAGAGTTATTTTGTGGGAACCATATTTCCTTTCAGTTAGGTATACCCAATTGTTTGGTGAAGTCTACAGGAATTGTCTTAACTCAAGTCCGATTTGCACACCCAACCTTCTGCTAGTATTTCTTTTAGGAATGCTAATTATAAAATCATTTCATAATTTTTTTTCCTCAACATTGAATTATTCCACAACATTTTCTCTGCATAGCTTGGGAAAAATATACCATTAATCTAAATAATTTGATGTACTTTAAGGTATATTCAATGAAGACAGCTATTTAAGAGAAAATATCTTGCATCTTATCTGTTATTACTTACTTTACTTTGTGTGTGTGTGTGTGTGTATATATATATGAGTGGAGTACCACTTAATCTGATGATTGCATTGGCAAGAAACTGACAATCAACAGAAACTGTTAACTATGTATGTACACACAATTATAATTAATACATGCACTGTAAGAAAATCTAAAACAGTAAAACTAGTTTAGATTATATATATATATATATATATATATATATATATATAAAATGTATGTGTGATCTCACATTTCTGTAAGACTAAGCACTCCACCCACTCTTATTTTTGGCCTTTTTTTTGCCTCCTGTTGATAAACAACAACAAAAGGAATAAACACACAAAGATAAAAGAGAAACTAAATATCTCTCTCATAATTTTTGCCTCAGCATACACAAGTGGGCCAAAAATATTGAAATAGATAAAACAAAAATAAATAAAAAAAAGAATGTATCAAGCTATTTCTGTTCTTGCTTTTTTTTTTTTTTTTTTTTTAAACCTTCCTGATTTGTGTAAAAAGGCTAAGTGGAATCTTACTGAGAAAAAAAAAAGAAAAAAAAATGACATTAATAGAATAATAGAGGGGAAAAAAATAAAAAGACAGTCAATCAAATGAGACAAAAACAACTACGTAGAATATCTATAAAGGATGAAATACTTGACAGAACAACTGGATTTCTTTGCTTCCTTTTTCTTAGATTTTTTTTTTTTTCATATCTTAATTCTGTTTATATTGGAAACATCTCAATTCCAAACACACATACACACGTTCATGTCAAAACAAGGGTGGCAATTGCTTTGATTGTTCACATTTAAACATTCAAAAACAATTTCTTCCACTTTATAGCCAGAGACAATACTGATAACCATTCAAATTTATTAAACTGTCAAATAAGAGTTAGTACAGCAATCTAACCTTCAGACTGAGATTAGTGTAGTAACTGTTCTTTTATTATAATCAATAATTGTCACATCATTATGGTGTGCTAACAGCATGGATTCCTTTGACATTCTCACCATCCACCCCTATTGGTCATCACTTTTAGAAGGTCCTCTAAACAGTATCTAGTATCCACACAGAGCAAATGAATGTAGATTTTTGCACATCAGTCAACACTGGTGTATCCATGTGTATACATATCAACCTTCATGGATTATTTAATGCCAAAGCCACCATTGTAGAAGAACAGTAGTGGTACTATTTAACCCATAACCGAGGGAATGGGATAAGAGGTTTATACATTTCTCAAGGGTGTTAGTCGGAAAGTAAAACATAACAGTGTGACTGGAGTTTGAACTCACTATGACGTCACAATCCAAACAGGCATTTCATTCAAGTCAAAGTGATGCAGTCATACAATAGCACTGGCATGTCTACACCTGGGAAAAATTCCCATTTTATTTTCAGTGAGATCAGATTTCCACATGTTTGTTAATCTGTCAATAGCAGTTGATGCCTTACCCATGCATCTATTGATATCACTTTCAGTAGATGAGATATTGCTACTGAGGTATATGAACTGGTCTACTAATTTCAAAGGTTTGCCATTCAATGAGGAAATGGCAATGCCTTGATTAAAACCCTAGAATTTTGTTTTCTTTACTGCAATTAGTTGTTTATAATATGCACCCCTAACTTTCAGCGAAGAAATTTTGTGGGGAGGGGGAAATATCTTGTATATAATACACATAACCTTTTCAGAATTTGTAAAAAATTTATACTAAATCTAACATTTGTTTAACTTTTTGTCCAGTTGTATCAAGTAAAAATTAGTTATATATTTTATAATTTCAAAAGACAAAATTTACACAGTATTTAGGGCAAATGCAATCACATGTTCACACAAAAATCTAACAAACTTTTGGCAGGAATAAGTTCACAGTAAGAGAAATAAATTATCAACAGATATGCACTCAAGTCTATTTCTCTGTAGCAATATAAAACAGAAGTGTTAGTTACTTATTAGTTAGTTTGGACAATAGATATAACTTACTTTTGGTCAGACTGTCCCAAATATGGGGTGAATCCAGAAAAGTTAATATTTACTTCTCATGTATAATATGCACTCCTAACGTTTGTGCTAAAAATTCTGGAAAAAATACTGTATCTTGCACAAATAATCGAGATATATTTTTTCTTGCTTTTTAATGCAACTCACTCAGATCATTAATCTGTAAGAATATAGATCAGTGCAGATCAAAAATAATAAGGGATAAGTTCCCAGTTAGATGCAAACTAACACACCCTTTGCCACAGGAGAGACTGCTTAAATGCACAAGCTGCTCAACCAACTGAATTACAAAGAATCATTGGTTTGCAGAAGCTCAAACTGAACCTGCATCTAGAAGGTGAGACTCCAGTTTTGGAGCTCTGGAAAGTGTGAAGTAGCCCTTTATTGTCATTACTCACAGGTCCACTCTGATCCTGATAGTAGCTGTAAGGGTCTCATCTGAAGAGTCAAATAGATCCGTTTGGAAATTATTTCTATTAGAGAGCAATATTAATACAAATTATTTGAATTGATAATAGTTACTTGAAGGTATAATAGTTTATTAAGGATTATCCACAGTTACTTGAAATCATAACTGTGTACAAACAATTGACTTATTACTCACAGGTCCACTGAGTGAGTGGTAGTATTAGTTCAGGTTTCATCTATGAGTTGAATATATATATTTGAAAATTTTTAGTACTGGATAGGAATGCTTAAAACCATATAACTGTGTGCAAGCAAATTATTATTAAATCGGAATAGTTACTTGAAACTATATAAGTGCATATAAATTATTAGTATTAGATAGGAACACTTAAAAGCATACAACAGTGTTCAATCAAACTTATAGTATCTATCCTTTCTAACTGAGCTTTGCCTTCTAAATCAAACGTGTCCATTTTAAAATACCAAGCCTTGAAAGTTTTGATCAATCATAATAAACTGAGGAATTTGCTAGTCTTTATAAACCTGCAATACCTCCATTTTATCTTGTCTTTTGCCAGTCTTTTCACTGTTAGAGGTAGTTTTGTGTCTTCTCTTATTAGGTCAGTCCATTACTTTGATGGTCATCCTCTGGGGCTTCTGTTAGTAAAATTAATCTTGTGTGAATGGTTGAAATAACTGGCATTGTCTTTGCATACCACATAACCAAACTACTTCAATATCTTTCTTGATAATGTCAGTGATTTTATTTGGCATTCCAGACATTCTTTATATTGTCCATTTCATGTGATTCAGTTGAAAAACTTCCACTATAGTCCTAAGGCACTCATTCTCAAATACACTCAGTTTCCATTATCTTTCTCCTTCAAACTCCAAGTTTCTCCAAGTCCATCCATATATGGTTATTGGTGTACAGAATAGATGAACCTTAACTGCCTTTGAAAGATTGCTTCATTTCCATATTTTTATCTACCAAAAGCTGAAGAAACTACAGCTACTCTTCTTACACTAGATGTAACAGATTGACCTTTTCAACAATAGCATCACTCAGTTATATTATTACCAGAAATTATCTTCCACTTTTGAGCATTTATTTTCATACCCTATTTCAAGCATGACTTTTCTAGTTCCTCAGTGGACAATTTTAGCATCTCAAAAAGAGCAGAGATAACAGTAGTATCTTTGGCTTGGTTTAGCATATGTCGACTCTTCAGCTTTCATTTAGGTTAAAATGGTCATCTTCGGGGGTTGTGTTTAGATGACCAGCAAAATAGTCAAAAGCGCTTGGCGTAGTATAGGGTACTTTCTTCACCATCTTCACCTTGACATAAGGAAAATGGCAAGAAGACTAACATCTTCACTTAAAGATTTTAAAAAGAAACAATCTGTGGTCTTCAACCAAACATGTTTAAATAATGACTTGCTGCCTAAGTATATATATATATATATATATATATATATATATATATATATATATATTCCGGAGATTGGCCTAGCGGTTAGAGTGTTCGCCAATAGCCCGGGAGACCTGGGTTCGTTCCCAGGTCGAGTCATACCAAAGACTCAAAAAATGGTACTTGATGCCTCCTTGCTTAACACTCAGCATTATAAGGTACGGATCAAGGGTAAAGTAGAGCAATCCAGGGAAAGGAGTAGCGCCCTCCCCTACATATTGGTGTAGTAAGCTATCGAAAAGGGAGCCTTCTGGTCACCCTCGACTATGGTCGACTATATATATTACACAGAGAGAGAGAGAGAGAGAGAGAGAGCACCTCCACAAATTTTTAGGTTATTTGTTGTACTACTCTAATCTATCATATTCCTAATATAGTAATATTCATAATTTAACATTTCTTCACATTTTCCAAAATTTTTTGAAGAAAATATTTTTACCTTGAATAGAGTTTAAATAAAGATTTCCATATTTCACAGAAAACAGAATCAGAAAATGGTTTGAATTTTAACTGAGGTTGATCATGTTCATTAAGTATTCATACTCTAGAAAAAAAAAAGAAGGCATGAATTCTCTTCTCCCTGAACTGTCTCATAACTAGCTATCTTAAAGAAAAAAATTGTTTGTATGTCATGATGACTGACAAAAGAGAATGGATGAGTGAGAATTTGGGCAATATAAGTAAAGTTGGGGACCGTAGTCAAGGGTGACCCAAAGGCTACCTTTTCAATAGCTACTACACAAAGGTGTAGGGGAGGCACTACATTACCCTTGATCCTTACCTTATAATGCTGAGTGTTAAGCAAAGTAACATCAAGTACCATTTTTTTGAGTCTTTGGTATGACTCAAACCCAGGTCTCCTGGGCCATTGGCAAACACTCTAACCATTATGCCACTTTCCCATAACTAACTTGCCCAAACTATTGCACTCATTGTCAAACTTAACAGAGGCCAACTAACATCAGAATATATTTGAGCTAGAAAAAGTTTTGCAGTTACATATCTTTACCCACAAAAATTAGAACTACTGTATATACTCATATACAAGTCAATTTTGTGAGTGATATTTATTACAAAATGAAAAGTACATTTGTAATTGAGCTTGAAGCCCAAAGTTTTGTGGGGGAGAGGGAGCAGCTTTCTGCTTGACTAGTTAGCTTCACTCACTAACCCATTCATACTATATAATAACACATGCATACAGTCCATCCATACTTCTAATGAAGAAACAAAAAAAAAAAACAATCACAATTTCTCTATGAAAATAAACCTACTTAAAAATTTACCCAATCCAAACCCTAAAATAAAACAATGGAAAAAATGTTTCTATGTTCATCAAACAACATATATACAATGGGAATACAAATGAGTTTTGTTTGTAAAAATTCTTTAACAAATTCAAAAAAAAAAAAAAATTTGTGAATAGATCAAAACTTGATTTATGATCATGAAATTATCAATTTATGGAATTAATTTTTTAAGTTAAGAATTAATCTCATTCTTTCCTGTTATGTTTCAACCTTAGAAAATTAATGTTCATGTTTTTTGGTATAGCTCATGCAAGAAACTACCACTACAATCTTGAGGCAATGACTCTCAAATATACTCAGTTTTCCATCACCTTCTTCAAACTCCAAGTTTTTCTAGCATATATGGCTATTGGAATTATTGATGCATGCTATAGACAAACTTTGACTGCCTTTAAAAGATATCTCCATTTCCATAAATCACAAATAATATAATCTGCTAGACAACCATTTCATCTAGTCTTTCCACAGCTTCAGAAACTGGGTCTTTTTGCACAGTGTCAAAAGCTGGGTTGAAACACACACACACACACACACACACACACGAGAATGGTGACATAGGCAGAGACTCCCCCACCACATCCATTTTGGAGCATAATATGTTTTTTTATTCTTATTTGCAGTTTTACCAATTTTATGCCTAAAAATTAGGTCCTCAAATTTCAACCTATACATGAGTATGCAATAAATGACTAACAATAAATTTTAAGATTTTAAATCTGCAATTCTAGCTATGAAAAATTCGAGCCAACAACAGATTCCTTTGATTCTCTCTTGTCATCAGTTCCAATTGGCCATCACTCTTAACTCCTCTAGACAGCATTCAGTGTCCACACAGAGCTGGTGAATGAAAATTTTTGGTGGTCAGCCAACACTGGTGTATCCATGCAAAGGAGTTCATTTATGAGTTTGTGCTTATTTCTCCCGCAGTGCCCAGCATGTCTGGGTCATCTTACTAGGAAGATTTATGAGATGGGAGGAAAGTGGCTGTACAGCTGCTCTTTTGGATGGTTATGCTTCCAGGATGAGTTCAAAACAGTACACAGCATCCTTGTGTAGTTCCCATCTAGTTTTTTTCTTCAAGTGTTTTGTTAAAGTTCAAGAGGTGCAACCATACAGTAGTACTAACACAACAACAGCTTGGATGAATTTTTGTTTTATTTTATCAGAGATCAGATTTTCACTTGGTCGATAATAGCAGTCTATGCTTTACATATTACATATGTTGACATGGCTTTCAGTAGATGAGATATTGCTACTAAAGTATAAGAACTAATCAACTCATTTTAGAAGCTTTCCATTTAATGAGATGATGTTAACTTGATTAAAACATGATCCAAGTTCAAGTAGAGATCAATGCCTCTTGCTGCATGCTCCAGGATATGCAGCAGAGATTTGGCTTGAGCTGGTGTATTTGTGTCAACATCTGCAAGGAAAAATATCAATGCTACCATTGAAAGTGTAGGAATATAGACTCGGTTCCCATACTTTAAAATCAAAAATAGACTGCTAAGCACTGAACCTGTGCAAAAAAAAGATATATGAATGAAGACATTCTCTCACTGGGTTGTTTGATTAACAGCCATACTATTGTATGTGGTTAACTTGAGCCGAAAGTAATGGTTTCTTTTACATTGATATTTATACTCAAAATAAATAGTTAAAAATAAGTAGAGCATTACATAAGATTTCATAGAGTACACCTTACCCCTATCTGGAATGAGGTCCAAATAAATAACATGGAGCATATCTGAGAAGATGGAGAGTAGAAGGAGATGTCTTATATCAACAAGTCAACCACATGCATAAATTGAGCAAGTGTAGATTTCAATAGAATGGTTTTCTTTATTTAGCAAGGTGGGTGTTGCAGAAATTACTCCTATACTTTGAGTTCCTAATACTGCAAGAATGTATTGGTCTGGTCAGGTCAATTGGTTAGGTTTTATGACATATTAACCCTTGTTGGTTATTTAATGCTAAATCCTGTTTATATATGTATATGATTTGTAAACAAACAGTTTGTATGTACCATTTTAAACAAGCTAGAGCTCATTTGTTTGCACACAGTTAAATGGTTTTGAGTACTTCTAACACTAATAATTCTATTTAAAATTACTCAGTTTGCACTCAGAAAAATAGTCTCAAGCATTAATGTCTATTCTGTTAAGTATTAATCATTTGTTTGCAGACAGGTTTAAAGTATAGCTTTCTAACACAATTTCATTTAACATCAGTAATTTGTTTACACACAGTTATATATATATATATATATATATATATATATATATATATATATATATATATATATGATTTGTAAGTGAATAGCTTCTAGGTAATTTTATTTTTAAATGTGTTAGAGTTAATTTGTTTGCACACAATTAAATGGTTTCAAGTATTGCTATCAAACACTAATAATTCTATTTAGTTATAATCATTTGTTTGCACACAGTTAAGTAGTTTCAACTATTGCATATGCTAATAGTTTTATTTGTGCACAGGTAAATGCTTTCAAGTATCACTATTTAACACTAATAATTCTATTCAATACTATTTCTTCATTTTCACACAGCTAAATGTTTCCAAGTACTGCTATCTAAAATGAATAATTCTATTTAGTATTAATCATTTGTTTGCACATACTAAAATGGTTTTGAATATTGTTAATACCAATAGTTTTATTTAGTTATACAGTTAAATGGTTTCAAGTATTGCAGGGTAATACAAACTATTCAATTTAACATCCGTCATTTGTTTGCACACATTTAAATAATCAAACAATTCTATTTGACCCATAGATGAGACCCTAACAGATACTACCACTCCAGACCTAGGAATAATGGCAATGAAGGGATACCTCACATTCCTCAAAGCTCCAGGATTGGAGCTGCACCATCAATTTAGTGTCAAAATCCAGGACACTCATTTGTAGGGGAGGTCTTACACCTCTGCAAAGATGCAGTTGCCATATTCTTCAGTATCAGCTGACTTGGCTGGTCAGTACACAAAGCATGATCAAAAATATCAAGACAGAATTCTTAAATTTCATTATTTTAGAATTTAAATGAAGTCATAGGCCCAGCTGAACAGCTTATATACTAAAGCAATAAAGTCTAGACCATAGTCTAGATAAGTTGGTACCAATATTTTTTGCCAATACTCAGTGCTAATACTTTCTGATTAGTAGATTTTGGCAAAACACAGGATTATCTTAGTGCAACACCCTCCACACTCACCATACCTAGCTCAATGTGACTTTCTTGTTTTCTATAAAAAAAAAAAAAAAATTTAACTCATTGGTAAGATTTGAGGACAGAACTAAAAGAAAGTTTTAAAAATTTGACAGCACAGCTTCACACAATATCAAAGAGTTTCAGAAGTGCTTTCACCAATAGAAAACTAATTGTATAGAGATTTTCAAGAAAAATAACATTCCATTCCTTGTTCATTTCCATCTTGGTAAATACAACTTCAGTTTTAATACTTTTTATTGTTTAGTTGGTTTTATGATATGTCAACCCTTGTTGGATTATTTAATACCAAAGTTAGTAGTCTTTTTCTTTTCTTTTTTTGCCAAGCATTTATACAGTTTCAAGTGACTATACAAATAATGTGTACACAATTATATGGTTTCAAGTGACTATTCCTTTTTTGATAGTCATCAAAAGTTTGTATAAAATATGGTTTCAAGTATTCCATTTAATACTAATATCAAACAGATCTATATGACCCATAAATGAGACCCTAACAGGTACTACCACTCCAGATTTGAGAATAATAACAAAAAAGAGGTGACTTCCCAGAACTGGAACCTCACCACCAGATGCGGTTTAGTGTCACAACCAAGATATAATTTATACTTTTTGAGTATACCTCATATTAGTAACCATTTCCCCCACACCATTTTATTTGGTTTATTCCAGGTACAACCACATTAAGTTGGAATGAACATGACACTAATGGCAATAAAGGGTTAACTCCACACTCTAGAACTGGGACCTCATGACCAGGTGCAATTTAGTTTTTATATCAAGGAACACACATCTATTGGATGTGTAAAAATTGAGTGAAGGGAAAATAGACAGGAAGAGAAGGATAAAGAGAAGGGAAAATAGACATGAAGAGAAGGATAGAGAGAAGGGAAAATAGACAGGAAGAGAAGGATAGAGAGAAGGGAAAATAGACAGGAAGAGAAGGATAGAGAGAAGGGAAAATAGACAGGAAGAGAAGGATAGAGAGAAGGGAAAAATAGACAGGAAGAGAAGGATAGAGAGAAGGGAAAAATAGACAGGAAGAGAAGGATAGAGAGAAGGGAAAAATAGACAGGAAGAGAAGGATAGAGAGAAGGGAAAAATAGACAGGAAGAGAAGGATAGAGAGAAGGGAAAATAGACAGGAAGAGAAGGATAGAGAGAAGGGAAAATAGACAGGAAGAGAAGGATAGAGAGAAGGGAAAATAGACAGGAAGAGAAGGATAGAGAGAAGGGAAAATAAACAGGAAGAGAAGGATAGAGAGAAGGGAAAATAGACAGGGGGAGAGAGAGATAGAGAGAAGGGAAAATAAAGGAGATGGATAGAGTGAAGGGAAAATAGAGGAGACGGATAGAGTGAAGGGAAAATAGAGGAGACGGATAGAGTGAAGGGAAAATAGAGGAGACGGATAGAGTGAAGGGAAAATAGAGGAGACGGATAGAGTGAAGGGAAAATAGAGGAGACGGATAGAGTGAAGGGAAAATAGAGGAGACGGATAGAGAGGAGGGAAAATAGAGGAGACGGATAGAGAGGAGGGAAAATAGAGGAGGGAGATAGAGAGAAAAGGAAATACATAGGGGATGCTTGATTTGTAGATGGACTTGGTCATTCCTCATTATGTCAGTGGTTGGTGTTTCAGCCATAAATGGACATTTGCAAAACAAGCAGGCCCTCTTCCATTATTTTACTATCTGCCATCAAATTTTGGCTTTGTACCAGACTTATCTCGTACCAAAAACAAAAGAAATAAATTCAAAGATACTTACATGCAAATATTGGAGATTCAATAAGCTGTATCAATTTGTCAAGTTCGATAAGGAATTCCTTTGTAATTTCAAGGTCACCACTGAAGAAACGGTTAAAGAAAACAAAATTCTCCAGCAACTTTCATCAAAACCCTGCAATGCAACACTATCTAATAAAAGTTATTTGTACATAGTTGTATGATTTCAAGGGTTTTTTAAACTAACAATTTATACATAATTATATGATTTCAATTAACTATTCCTATTGGCTTAATGTGTAGAGTGTTTGCGAATGGTCCAGGAAACTTTGGTATGACTCGACCTGGGATTGAACCCCAGACTCAAAAATTGGTATTTGATGCCACCTTGCTTAATACTCAGCATTATAAGGTAAGGATCAAGGGTAAAGTGGAGCAATCCAGGGAATGGAGCAGCACCCTCCCCTAAACTGAGGTGTAGTAGGAAATTGAAAAGGGAGCCTTCAGGTCACCCTCAACTAAGGTTGCCAAATTTACTTTTTACTATTCCTATTTAATAATTATGTCATTATTAGAATCAAGTCATGGCACTTCTCACTTGGGTAGAAGTTTACAAGCTACTGCAACTAATAAAAATCAAAAAATTTGACTTGACTTTCAAGAATTTATAAGTTCCATTTAGTTTATTCATTTAATGGCATATCAACTCATGGTTTTTTTTATCACTTAGAATATTTGGACTATTATCTTCATCTTTGTTATATTAACATTTCAGCCACTGCATCTTTTGGCCTTTTTTCAGGTATTTCATGTCAAACTTGGGATCCTACACAGAATGAAAAGTTCAACATGATACATTTAAAAAAAGCCAAAGGAATGTTGTGAATATAACAAAAAAAAAAATGAAGACAACAGTCCGAATACTCTAAGTGATAAAAATTATCAAGCTTCCTCTCAGAAATTGAGACAAGTAATATTCTTATGGGTTATTTAATGGTAAAACTCTATTCATTTCTAAATGTTTGATTTTAATCATAACTATATTTTCAATGTTCATTATATTTTTTTATAATTGCACTTAATATTTGTCTTTAATGAAAAGTGTTTATACACAGGTTTATGATATCCAGTATTCCTATCTAATACAAATAATTCAAGCAGAGTTATACAGTTTAAAGTAAACTTACTATTTAATAATAATGATGTTTGCATACAATTATATGGTTTTAAATAATTGATAGTAATCCTTAGTAAATTATCATAGCTTCAAGTAACTATTCTTAATACAAATAATTTCCAGTAATGTGGCTTCAAGCATTCCTATCCAATACTACTATTCAATTTGACTTGTAGATGAGACCTTAACAGATACTACCACTCTGGATCAGTGGGCCTGGAAATAATGACAATGAAGAGGTGCTCCATACTCCTCAAAGTTCTGGAACTGGAGCCTCACCATCATATGTAGTTTAATGTGATACCCAGGACATCCAATTGCAAGTCCAATAGAAGACTATCAAACTACAGCTGCTATTCCCATCCTACAACATTCTTGTAAATAATCATTCAGAATAAGCATTAAAGAACACCATGACTGGCATATGATCAGGCCAAAAAGCTTGGCATTACTCCTAGCAACAATACAAACAGACAAAAATATAAAGAGCTGCTTTCAACTGATGGGTGGGAAAAGATGGCTTCCAGCCAGTTCCAGTTCAGATTTGCCAATTTCATAAGCTTGGTGCTTGAAAGATGAGGATAAAAAGGATTAGGATTACATTGTTGGTTATTATACATGGAAGACAATTGCCAACCAGTGTGTTATAATTATCTACGTGAAAGAGAAAGACTTTATTAATTACTGCTTTATAAGCAAAAGACAATAGAAATTGAATCTGAGAATTGAAATGAGCAAAATTTGTGCACCAACAATACAAGCTTACAAGTAATTTAAAAACATTTCTATAGATTCAATCTTTACTTATTGTAGTAAAACACTAAGTTATTTCTTAGGTTTTGTTCTTTTAAAAAATATTTTTAAATAAATAAATAAAATAAAATAAATAAATAAAAGATGGAATGCACATGATAATAATCCAGTTTGTATCTGTTTATATAGACATATGATTGTTTGTTTTTAAAGCCATATCAAGCTTTGTGGGTTATTTGATGCCAAAGCCATCCTTGTAGAAGAACAGAGATATTACTATTTAACCTATAGCTGGGGGCATAAGAAGGTTCATACCTTTCCAAGAGTATTAGTCCAAAAGTGAACACAATACTGCCACTGGAGTTCGAACTTGCTTACTTTGAGATTGCAATCTAGCACCTTAGCCATTATGCATGGGACTCCCCACTTGATTTATAAGGTGGGATGAAAATGTCTTGAGACTTAAGCTTTAAATTCTTTTCAGTCTAAAATTTCAATTAATAAAAAGGTGCACAGCTGATGGTTTATTGGTTGTGTTTTAAGGCATATCAACCCTTATAGGCTATTTAATGCCAATTCCTGTTTATACATATATATTCAATATATGATTTGTAAATGAAAAATTTGTAGATAATATTTTTTAAATGAGCTCATTTGTTAAATGGTTTCAAGAATTGCTATCTAAAACTAGTAATTCTATTCAACATAAAGGATTAAACAGATCTATTTGACCCAGATATGGGATTAACAGGTATTACCACTTTGGGTCAGAGTGGACCTGGAAGTAATAGCAATGAAAAGGTACTCCACATTCCCAATGTTCCAGGACTGGAGTCTCACCATCAAATGGTTTAATGTCACTTCCAGAATATTTAGTGGGAGGGGATCTTACCCCTCTATAGAAATACAGTTGGCATATTCTACTGTCCAAACTAAGCAATTTACCTAACAAAGGTGCGCTTAGCATAGCGATTGTCATAGAAAATAGAATCAGCAATCAGAGTTCAAATCCTAAATGAGGCTGATCACATTTCACTTCAAGTTAATGACCTTAAGAAAAGTATCTATCAGCCTGTTCTCTTCCCAGCTATGGGTAAATAGTAGGGCAGACTAGGTTCTTTAGATTTGATTAGGTAACTAGTCTAGTAGGAAAACTGACCAAAATACATACATAAACTGATGTCAGTCGAGACAGGTCAATGCCAATTCTTAATAATAGCAATTTTTTAGCAAAACACAGGATTGTACAAGTGCAGCACTTGCCATACATACCAAACTTAACTATGCAACTTTTCTAGTTTCCTAACTTGAAAATTCATCTCAAAGTTAGGTTTGGTTCCTTTGTTTTAATGGCATATCAACCTTTGTAGGTTATTTAATGCCAAAGCTATTCTACTAGAAAAACAGTAGTGGTGCTATTTAACCCATAGCTGGGAGGATAAGGGGGTTCATACCTTTCCCAAGGGTATTTGCCCGAAAGTGAACGTAATAGCACGACTGGAGTACGAATTCGCTTACTATGATTCCACAGTCCATCGCTTTAACCATTACACCACGAGGACACCCCCATCTCAAAGTTAGGATTTGAGAATATGGACCACATTAAAAGAAATTTGATAATGCAGTTCAACACCATTACAAAAAAAAAGAATTTTAGAGGTGCATGCACATTGGAGATGTATATACTAGCTTCAGATTTAGCTGAATTAGAATCCAGAAAGAGTTGCAGGAGGCACTCTTTGCAGTCAGACTTAACAGTTGGTCAAGAAGCACAGGCTGCAAATAGACCCGCATGGACAGCCAGCCAAAACAAAACCCAAAAGAGCCCATTAGAACTTTCAATGTATAATATAGAAGGGAAACAATACACATTCAACAAAGAGTTGTAGTGGCAAATGGCCATTACATATTTCCACCAACTTTCTAAACAGATAAATGATAAAAGAATAAATAAAATTTACATATTTTAAGACCTCATATTACTGTAATTATGTATAAAAAGCCACCCTCTGAAATTATGGGAAAAAATATCTAACTTTTTAGAATTTTTAGCAGCTAAATCTAACCTCAATTTACCATTTGTTCAGTCCAGTTTATATTGACTAAAAATAATAATTTATATAGTTTGGCTCATGTTTTGAAACAAAAAATATACACAGAATCTAGAGCAAATGTAGAATCATGTTCACACAAAAAAGCAACAAGCTTGCTGTAAAAATAAGCTCAGACTATGAAAAACAAAATTATAAGCTAATACATGTTCCAATGATAAATGATTATTCTTTTTCATAGCATAAACAAAGTGGATGTTATGACACCTATCTTTGACAGAGTGAAACACATAGACATTAAGCATATTTTAGTCTATTAACCCAACCCCTCCTGCATGAACAGGATGGGATTCAAGGTCAATATTAAAGCAGACTAAAGCTAGTTTGAATTTAGAAATTTCCTTCTCCTAGACTGGTTGCCTTACCAAGGCTAAATAACCCAATCAGCTCAACTATTTACCAATAACTAGGAAAGGAACAGATGGTTTCATGTATTTCTCAAGGGCATTAGTACAAATTGAAATGCAACCATATTCATCCAGGATTCAAACAACTCAGCAATTCCATTTCCTACATGAATAACCATTACACTAAGTGTGCTTTTAATATCGATATAAATAATTTTTTTTTTTTAACAAACAAATGCAGTTTTTATTTTATGATTTAAATTCTTAATTTTGGAAAAACCAAACTGATTATGGCAATGGACATGACCTGAAAATAGTTAATACCGATTCCTTGCATATGATATACATCTTTAATTTTTAAACTTAAAAAATGAGGGGAAAAAATTCATATCGTCCACAAATAATTAAAATAGCTTAATACATGATTTAAACTAATTCTCTATCTTTTGGAGATAGACAATACCTTACAGAATATGATACAGGGGCTAACCAGCAGACATCTGTCAAATTGAGTCATGTATATATTCACTCAACAACTGATTTTGATTTCTGAGTTTTTCTTCTCCATGACCATTTACCATAACAAGACTGAAGAACTCTATTTACCCTACCGTTTACTTATAGTTGGGAAGAAGGAAAATAGAGGTTATTTGCATTTCCCTTTATGCTAATGCCCTTTCTCAAGTAAAATACAAAAAGCCTCATCAAGAAATTGAACTTCGTTTGGTTTCTTTGTTTAATGGTATATCAACCTTTGTGGATTATTTAATGCCAAAGCCATCCTTGTAGAAGACTAGTAGTACTATTCCACCAATAGCTGAGGAGAAAAGGGCATTTAGACATTTCCCTAGGATATTAGCCCAAAAGAGAACTGATAGTACAACTAGAGGTCGAACTCACTATAATGTTGCATGTTAGCTACTATGCCATGGGGTCTTGCACCCCACCCAACTTGGCTAGTCAAGTCTATTTCCAACAGTAATAAATATTACACCACACATGGTATGCTTTATGCCATAATATTGACTTTAAATTTAAAATATGGTTAAGAGTAAACTTATTTATTGATGATACTGTAAGTATATAAAGTAACATCTATAAATCAGTACACCCCTAACCATCTTTTTTTAAAGTTAATTTTCTTTAAAGTTAAAGACAAGGATTCTATTATTTCTAGTGGGGAAATTATACAATCAAAACATTAGGTATTATGTATTATCAAAGTTTACTGCATTATCATACTGCAACACCTTTGTAAGTAGAAGTGGAATTGCATAAATATACATAAATGTATTTATTTTGGGACGGCCACATTCATATTTTGTTACACGGCTTCAATGCTGTAGAATTTTGTAATAAATAAAACCTAATAATATCCGTTTTATCCGTGCTAGTGGCACGACATGATGATGATGATGATGAATATCCGTTTTGATTGTCTAATTTTTCAACTAGAAATAATAATAACCGGGTATCTTTGGCTTAGAAGAATAAACAATATTTCATAAAAAATTTATTTGTGGTATACATATTCATGGTCAATACAGTAGTAATACTAAATACCATAGTCTTAAGTGGCCCAAAGACTGTAACACAAGTTATACAATGGAAATGTTGTCAAGCAAAGTTAAAGAACTCAACCTGCCCAACTATTTCCTATTATTTACGATCGTAAAATATAAAACAACTTAAACGGTACGATAAAAAGAAAAATGAAAAGAAAAACCAGTTGATAATTCATTATAAAAATGTTTCATCTAAGAAATTCGGATAACTTAAGTAGCCCAACTGTTACTTCCCTTAGATTCAATAAAATTTTAATAATCTAATGGAGTTATTTCCCTTGAAACCACTTTTTTTTTGCTTTTTTTTTTTAAACCAACTTATTCTTTCAAAAACTTTTCATTGCATATTTTTCCCCTCAACTCTAATATTTATTAGGTTTGGAGCTTTAAGAAAACTAATGAATCTAATGTAAACAATTAAATCAAGATATTCTAGATTTAGTAAGTTTTTCAGCTGAAATAGAAAGTGTAAAATATAAAAAGGATACAAGGTCTCAAGAAGATCACAAGCATGTTGATAGTTCTGTGTAAGGTAACACAATGACACTGTGGCCACTGGACCATGACACCAAGATTTATACAAGCAGGTAAAAAGGGAACAGCTTTCCTGAAAAGAATTTTCAAAAGTTACAAAAAAAAAAAAAAAAAAAAAAATGATATATAACAAAAAAGAAACCAATTACACATTAAGACATTTGTAGGAGAGAAATCCAATATAAAACTCTCTCCAATGCAAGTTACCTCCATGCAGGACCCTAGGCCAAACTTTTATAAAGATCCCTCTGATATTGATTATCTCCAACCTAGGACCCAATGTAAGCCAAGCTTTAAATAAAACTCCCACCAACATAGATTAATTCCAACCCAGGACCCTTGAAAAGAGCTTTAAGAAAGCCCCCTGCAAGGTGGATTATCTACCACCTAGAACCCTAGGCCAAGCTTTCAGAGGTTACCTCCCACACAGGATCCTAGGCCAAGCTTTAAATAAAACTCCTAACATGTGTTATCTCCACCTAGGACTCTTGATAAGAGCTTTAATAGAGTTCTCTCCAATAAGGATTATCTCCAACCAAAGACTCTTAGCCTAAACATTAATAAAGCTCCCTTTGATGGTGACACCATGCTCCACCCACAAATAAAATAAAAAGACAATGTCATCATAGTAAACATAACCTTACTGATAATGAAACTGTATTTACCATAATATTATTACATCACAATTCAGTGTTGCATTTGCAGCATTAAAAATGTTCAACTTTTAAAAGTTTATGTATGGAACCTAATTTAGCAAAGAATATAGTGTTTGTAATATTTCAGATATAAACAATATATAAGTAAATGTTAAATGGAAAACTGTAAGACAAAAGCTTGTAAACAATGAATTAACATAATTTTCACAAAATCAATCAAATTTAGTATTGTTTTAAAATCAGTTTAGTGATATTAGTTTAACAAGATATCAAAAATTGTTTTCTTGGAAATACAGCTCAAAAATATAAGTAGGATTTGGTTTGGTTATTTGGTTTAATGGTATATCAACTCTTCTGAGTTATTCAATACTAAATTATATATATATATATATATATATATATATACACACACACACACACACACACCAACCCTTCCACACAAGCAGGATGTAGCACAATGTCAATTTTTTTAAAGCAGAGTTTAACAGGTTTGAATTTAGAGTTTTCCTTCTCCTAGACCAGTTGCCATACCAAGGTTAAAGAGCCTAGCCTGCCTTACTGTTTTATCCAAAGCTGAAGAAAAAATAGATGGATTCACACTTTTCCCTAGGGTATTAGCGCTACGGGAAATGCAAACAGCCTTGTACAGGATTTGGACTCTGGTCACTATCCATTTCCCAACCATTACACTACAGGCACCTCTCCTCTGTGTGTGTGTGTGTGTGTGTGTAGGCAAGTGCATTTTTAAATGAGTTAGAGTTCATTTTTTTGTACACAATGAAATAGATTCAAATATTGTCAATACTAATAATTCTATTTAATACTAATCATTTGTTTGCACACAGTTTAAATAGTTTCAAGTATTGCTATCTCAGTGCAATTGACCCTCAGTTACCTCCAAGCACCTTTAAGATAAAATAGAGTTGGGTACTTGTTGACCACAAAAACTATTTGAATAATACAGTCAGGACAATCATATAGGTGCTAGGGCTCAATATGACCTGCTGATTGATTGGATCAGGTCTGTCTAACCCTCCCATCAAGCCCAAGTTGAGTGACCACTTTGGTTGCTAGGGCATAGACTATTCAGCCACTAGGATCCCATCCTCAAGTATTACAAGTCACCACCCACAGCCAACATGTGGCCCTAACAGGGCGAAATAAGTAGAAAATTAACATCAATTTGTTCCACAATCAAATAAGCACATAAGTTTTTTTTGTGTGTAGAAAATATTTTCCTATATTTTGTATGTATAACAGAAAAAAAAACGTTTTGGAGGTAAACATTAGTTTGATTTGGTTTAGTTTATTTAATAGCATATCAACCTTCATGAGTTATTTAATATTATTTGATATTAAAGTCATTCTTGTAGAACAGCAGTGATACTATTTTACTTCAAGACCGCAATCAAGGACTTTAGTCATTACACCGCAGAGACTCTCCCTGTAAATATTAGAGTGTATTTGTGCACAGCAGGTAGAAATGTTCGCCAATGGTCTAGCAGGTAGAATGTTTGCCAATGGTCCGGGAGACTTGGGTTCAATCCCAGGTTGCATCATACCAAAGACTTTAAAAATAGTACTTGATGCCTCCTTGCTTAACACTCAGCATTATAAGGTATGCATCAAGGATAAAGTGGAGCAATCCAGGGAAAGGAGTAGCACCCGCCCCTACACCTCGGTGTAGTAGCTATTGAAAAGGGAGCCTCCTGATTGCCCTTGACTATGGTCGCCAACTTTACTTAGTATTTATAGCATTTTAAAAAAATGCTTTTTCATCTCTTGTTAAATATTTTCATTAGAAATTTAAAAAAAAAAAAAAAAAAAAAAAAAGAGAAAAGCAATCCTAAGTTTACAAAGATATTAACTCATCTTTTTGCAGAAATTAAGCAAAAGTTGAAAATTCAATAAATGGAAAAATTATTGAAAATGGAGAAAGTAAAAAAAATTTATTAGTTTATATAAAAGAAATAATCAGCTCTGAGAAGAAAAAAAAGGGGTAACTTTTTTGGAATTATTATTCTTTCAAAGGTTTTTATTGATTACAAAATATTTTTTCTTTTATTTTTAAATAAAGGAAGTGAAAAAGATTCTTAACTTAGTTGGATTCGATTCCTTCATTCCCAAATCAGATGTGAAGTTGTCATCTGATGTTTAAAGAATTGAAGATCATTTAAAATGCTGTATTGTTAATGGATTAAAAATGCTTTTGTGCATATGCAAATTTTTGAAGCCTCTTTTTTGCACAAAAAATAAAATGTATTTTCTGTAAGAAAATGTATTAATTTCCTACAAAGCACTGAAATATCAGCTAAAATAGTCATCTGCATTTTGCTTATTGGACACTAGGGTAGTTTTAAAAGAGGATAAGAAGCTGCAGAAGAAATCGGAGGGTACAAAAAAGCTAAGATAGAAAAGAGATGGGCTAAGAGGGATAAAAGACTGATGAAGGAGACATATCCTAAGAAGAAGGAAATAAGATACAAGGGATGGGAGACTATACACAGGAGACTGACTATAGATGTGTAGGGAGAAAGATCTTAGTGGAGAGGGAGAGTTATGTGGGGGAAACTGATCATGGGAAGAGACAGATCCTGAGGGGAGAGAGATGGGATGCATGAGAAGAAAGAAGGGTCATGAGGGAGGGAAATTAGCCAGTAGGAGATAGAACAAAGGAGAAAGATCAAAAGGGAGGGAAACTAACCAAGAGGAAGAGATCTTAAGGAGAGGGAGATAAGACACAAGAGAAAGGCTATGGGGGATAGAGACATGCCAGGAGGGCTTAAAAAAAAAAGCTAAGAAATAACAATGACCTGTTAAGATATGTTCATGTAATAAATGTTAACACCGTGGTGTAATGGTTATCATAGTAGGAATTGGACACGGCGACACAAGTTCAAATCCTGAACGAGACTGATTGCATTTCACATAGCACTAATACCCTTGGGAAAGGTATGAATCCAATTATTCTCCCTCCAGCTATGGGTAAATAGTAGGGCAGACTGGGTTCTTCAGCCTTGGTGAGGCAACTAGTCTAGGAGAAGGAAAACTGAATTCAAACCTGTTAAACTCTGCTTAAAAAAAAAAATTGACCTTGTGTCATATCCTGCCCGAGTAGAGGGGGTGGTAAATATGGTTAACACTAAACTCATAGCCAAGTTCTAACCCATTAAAGAATCCTTTTACTCACGGGTGTCTTGAGGTCTTTTAGTTGACTACGAAGCTCAAAAAGTTCAGTGGAAGTGAGCAGGATGGTGTTCAGAGTCTGGACCATAGTGCTGGCAAAAGAAGTGTCTTCCTCTTTCACAAGAATTTCAGAAATGGATCTATAAATATCTTCAGCATTTAATAACAATGCCAATTGCCTGCAAGGGAGACAAACACATATCAAGATATATTTAACTAGATCACATTAAAGTCTCTAAAACAGCCAACTTTTTATATAAATCCAATCTTCAATCTTTCAATGATTTTTTATTTTGTTTTTTTAAAGAGATAATTTTTTATAAGACATGATTTTAAAAAAAAATACTTTTAAAGTTGTTTAAAGTAATTGAAAAAATAATTTTAATTGAACAGCAAATTATATAAAACAAAGTTTATAATTATCACTTCATAAATGGCCAAAATATTGGTTTGGTTTCTATGTTTAATGGCATATCAAACCATCACAATTTATTTAATGGCAAAGCCATCCATCCTTATAATGCAACTCGAGTTTTAACTCTTACTTTGAGGTCACAGTCAAGCACTTAAGCCATCACATCACAGAAATCCCCCGAAAAAAACAATATATTTATTAGATGCACATACACAATTTCAGGTCAGTCTAAAACAACGTACCGAATAATGAAAGTTCCCTTCTCTTCAAGAAGTGAAGGGTCAGTGTGAAAGAGTTTTATTAATTCCAACATGAACTTATCAAAATAATGATTGAGGCCTGTGATCTCCTTGCCCTCAACAGCAGTGGTACTTTCTTTTGACTCCTGGCTCTTCCCTTGTCCCGCTTCTTTGACAACATTCTTATTCTGTCTGCCAGCCGGATTTGAAGAAATCTCAGCAAGAGCTTCCAAGTCCAGAAGAACAACCTGTTGCAAACAAAGAACTTGATGAATTAATTGTTTTGGTCTGGTTTTGTGGCATATCAACCTATGTAGATCATTTCATTCCAAATCCTATATATATATATATATATATATATATATATATGTATGTTAAATATACAATTAGTAAACACATTCTGTTGAATGAGCTCATTTTCTTTGCACAAAGTTAAATGGTTTCAAGAATAGCTATGTGTCACGTGATAGCCCACGGAGACGAAGAGGTAAGACTAATACTATCCTCCCGTGTTGAATTAGCAGTATCTAGCAGTCAAAAAAGTGACCGTTAAGAGAGAATGTGGGTCACAGAGGGGATAAACAGATGTTGGTACGTGATGACCTCACCCAGGTCGCCGGACACCAAGGGGGAGAAGAGAGAAGCCAAATGATTGGCTGGGACCTCAAAACGGAAGTGGGGACCCCTTCCCCTCAGCGGAAGTAAATAGTAAGAAAGAGGAGTTTTTGAGCAGGGTTCGTAGCGGGCGGACGAACCATAGCCATTTTACCCCGGGTGGAAGACAAAAGAATTACTGAGACACGAAGGACCCCAGGCTCTTCAAGCCAGTGTAAAAAAATAGAACAAAGTCTATTAGCCCGTGAAAGAAGAAAAGATTCTCCAGTGGAACCCCGTCAAAAAAATATAAGATAAGTAACTTTGGGGCCATTTTCCTTTATACCCAAATTTCGTTTACCACTCTCTCTCTCTCAATTTGAAGAAAGATAAAAGTCAAGAAAAGACATTTATATTCGTGGACTGTCCAAGTATTATATGTTTTGACACCTTGAAAGATGTATATAACTGTAGTAAAGAAATTCATGTATTTTTATGTTACCATGTGGTCTATGTTGTTATTTCATGCTTCTTTTCAGCTTCTATTCGCCTGATGTTATCTTGCTTAGAATTGTCCTATTAATTCCTAAAATATCACACGAGAAACCGGAGTTGCCGACTACTACAATATTAATATTATTACGACTAAGACCTATAGGCCCGTATTCTTTTGTTATCTAAGGGAAAGAAGTTTAGCGGCCTGGTGGGTGTGTGATAGTGTGAAATTTGGAACCCCTTGCCAGCGGCGGTCAGTCTGGTCCTAAATTATTCCCTCACGTAATATGCCAGTTCTTATATGCCTGAGAGAAAAACTCTGAACGAGGACTTATTCTATAGGGGATCAAGTGCCAACCTGCCCCGTCTTCACACATGCGAAAATAAAGTCCTGTTTTGGGATTTTAGTCAATTTCGCGTCACATATGTAATAGTCAGAATTTCACATCAATCATTTGTTTGCACACATGCTTTGTAGACATTTTCATTTTTAAATGAGTTAGAAGTAATTTGTTTGCACACTAGTATTGTTATTGTTTCTATTATTAAATAGTTTCAATTATTGCTATCAAACACTAATAATTCTATTCAATATTAATCATTTACTTGCGCAGTGAAGTGGTTACAAATATTGCTATTTACCACTAAGTATTCTATTTAACACTATTCATTTATTTGCAAACAGTCAAGTATTGCTATATAATACCAATAATTCAATTTAGGCACACATTTTAAGAGTTTCAAATATTGCCATGTATTACAAACAATTCAATTAAACAGTCATTTGTTTACACAGTTAAATGGTCAAACAATTCTATTTGACCCATAGATAGGACCTAATCTGAGTCAGAGTGGACCTGGAAGAAATGGCAATGAAGGGGTACTCCACATTCCCCCAAAGTTCCAAGACTGGACTCTCGTTAGCAGGAGGGTCTTACCCCACTGCAGAGATTCAGTCTGTGTATTCTATAGCCTCAGTTGACTAGGCTGTTGATGAATCAAATCAAACAAAAATTTTCATGACTCCATATAAGTACAACTGAAAACAAAAAAAAATAATTCCTGCTTATAGTCTAAAGATGAGATGCGATCAAAATATATTGAGATTGATTTTTTTAAATATATAAAAAAAAAACAAAAAAACTTAAATGTGATGCTATCAAAACAAATTAGTGCTAATTATCAATAGTTTTAGATCAGAAGTTTCTGGTAAAACAGAATTGTCTAAGCCCCCATTATCCACCAGACCTAGCTCTGTACAACTTTTACCTTAAGTGAAAATTCATTAAAAGTAATCACATAGCTACATACTATGTCAAAAGAGAAGATTCAGAGGTACAACAACCAATTAAAAACTCACTAGAATAAATTTATCAAATGCCAAAGAGACTACTTTGAAGAAAATTAACGTTTCACTGATTTGTCAATTGTCTCTGAGAATACAGTTTTCATCTATACTTTTTGACAGCACATCAAACAGGGTAAGTACAAAAAGGAAAATAGAGTTGAAAATAAATAAGATAAAATAAAAACTATGAAAACGTAATGATGTAAATTAGAGTTATCGCCCTTGCATCATACTTTTTTTGTGTGTCAAGTCCCAAAAGGAAGGTTGTAAAGAGGCAGCAATTGCTGTAAACAAAAGGAAGCTATGGAGAGCAGTGAAAACCCCAGACCTGAAAGAACATGGCAGAAAGAGAGAGGAGTAAAGAGAGCGATAAAATCTCTACATAATGTGTAAACTACTACACGAGTTAGTCTTCTATAAGGAAAGCAATTTGCTTTTTAATTTGATAAGTTACATTTGAAAGGAAGGTATTTATGTCTAAAGAGTTTTTTTTTGCTTTGTTTTTTTTTTTAAATAAGATAATCTACATACCTCATCAGAAGGATCTGATAAAGTCCGTAAAAATAAAGGGAAGAAGTCATCAATGTACTGGAATGTCTGAAATTTGAAAAAAAAAAAAAAAAAAAAAAAGTTTATCAGTTGATGCAAAAAATTACAGTAAAGAGTAACAATGTATTAAGATGTAGGCCATGGAAGTCATTACTTCGAGGTATCTTGTGTCATGAATTGGTTTGGTTTCTTTGTTAAATGGCATATTATGCTTCATGATGTATCAAATTGGTAAGCAGGCTATTGTGAATTCAGTTCTCACTAGGTACCCTATACTTCTGGTCTTGTGACAATGTAAGCTAAGTTTACTAAACCTAGCTTAGCACAATGAGAATCAAGTTCACTAACAATGTGTTATGTCATGGCTTTTCTCAACCACCTACTGAATGTCACAAAAATATAAGTATACAGCAGTCCCAAAATAAGTACACCTCTTTATTTTTATATCAGTGGAAAAGTGGCTAAATTAAATACAATGGGTTTAAAAACCAAAATATTACAACTAAACCTGTTGTAAGTGTTTGATTTATCCATTTTTCCGCTTATTTTTATCATCTTGTCAAATTTACTAAAATCTACCACCTCTCTCTCACTATATAACAATGTTATATTTTGACCTACGACCCGGCCCAAAAATACTATTCCAAGGTAATACACCGGAAGGAAGTGACATTCCAACAGCCAGTAATCGAAAGAGATCACGTGGGCGGATTAAGGCTTATGATATGGGACAAGGTGAAGGTCTCATTGTGCCACTACAGTCATGCACTGGAAGAGAGTAACCTCTGAACTGCATGACAGTTATTTCCGCTTGATGACGATTAAACATCCGATTCAAAGATCCAGTAGGCGATCGTGTGGGCGTTGAGTTATTATTTAACTCAGTTGAGTTTGGGTCCCAAGCAGTTGCCAGCAGACTCCCAGAGAGTTAGAGACGAGATGTGGTAGGGAAGGCCACACCCGACCGAGGGGGTCCTCGAAAAACCCCTGATGGAGTTGACCCCAACACCAGGAGAACAAGACACAACATGACGGTCATAACAATGGGGTCAAAATATGAAGTTTACGTTCGGTCTCCAGCATCCTCTCACATGCAAACCCTTAAACAACCCTTTCAAACCCTTGCAATAAAGTGAGAGGTGAATATAATTCTAAAGAAGTCTTCCTGCGTCGTTTCTTCCTGTGTCTTCCTTGATGCGTCGTTTATCATTGTGTCAGTATTTATCCAGAATATATATGTATGCAACATATATTAATTTGGTGCTTGTACCAGGCGAGTTCTTCAAGGACTCAGAATGAACCTAGTTACCGTAAACTGCAGTTTTAGGTATCACAACACGACAGCAATGAAGAGGACAAAGAGGGATGCTGGAATTGAAGGAAGTAAAACAAAAAAAAAAAAACAAGAAAAAACCAGCAACAGAAAAGAGAAAAGAAAGAAAAAAAAATTGTAAGTAGAGCGCTCATTCATATAACTTCTATCTCTCTCTCTCTCTCTCTGTCATTTAATTTTTGGTCGTTAAAAAAAAGGATTTAAATTGATTATAATTGTGAAAGATTAGTTGTAATGACAAGGGCCTTTCTAGAAGCATGAAATTGGAAATAGTTTTTTTTTTAAAATGTGTGGTCCCTAGATAAAAATTGAAATTACTGCTATGTGTAATAGTGTATCGAAGTGAGGGAGGAAAAAAAAGAAGAGAGAAAGAAAACAAAAGATGGCTGTGGGACAGTCATTGTCCATTTTTTTTGATAGACAGCTTATCGTAAACAATAAATTTTATGATAAATTTTATCAATGGGATTTTTTTATCGTAAATAGGTCTTTGTGAGAAAAAAAAAATCGTTGTAACTTTTCATTGGTCCAGACAAGTGGTGATTGAAAAATAGAATTTCAGTCCAAGATTTGGAATCCCACATATCTGTAGTTAAGACCTTTTGGTCAGGTTTTCATGTTTGGAACTTGTGGATTAGAAATGAGAATTTTAATCCGAGAGATGGAATCTTGGAAGCATTAATGGTATTGTTCAAGAATTTCGCACATTGGTGGTTTGTCTGAATGATGCGTATATAATTTTTCAATATTTATGAAGTTGGGAGAATCGATATTTTCGGCGCTGGTAGAATCAGGCCGGTTGTTTTGCTGTGGAAATTGTTGATATCAATTATTGAAGACATAGGTATTGTCTTGAAAACGGTCTTGCCGTGGAGGCAGGGTAACTAAGAGACAGATGTTTTTTGTGTCTGACGATGCAGACAGGTATTTTGTGAGTTCCCCCTGGAGTGAAGCTTTGAGATTATTATTGGGGAAGATATTTTGAAACAGGGTTTTGGATGTAATTAAGAGATGCGCAAAATTTTGACAGAACCAAGTGTGGCGAAGATTCGCAGATTCGGTAATATTTTGAATTGGGAAATGTTGGCAGAATTTATAAAAGTTTGGGTTGTTTAGAAAAAAAACCCGGGTTATTTTGTGAAAAGAAAAAAAAAAAAAGAAGAATGCTCGTAAGCTATTGAAAAAGTTGTATTATAAATCAGGCTTAATTTATGGTACTGTAGACTGAAATTGAATAAACTGGGAGGCGAACCTTTAGTTATCATGGTAAGGTAAAGACAGAGAGGTAGATATAAGGTTGAAAAAAAAAAAATAAGGGACATTGAATGAGCAATTTATTATGAAAAAAAAAAAAATGAAAAAAAAAAAAAAAAGTAAGAAAATGAAAACAAAAACAAAAACGTACAGGACAATAGAAAAAAGACGGAAAGAAAAAGAAGAAACTTGAACATTGTTGAACACAGCATATGAAAAAAAAAAAAAAAAAAAAAAAAAAAAGAACGAACGAACATTTTTTTTAAATAGACAGTACATCACTACATAGATTGAAAAAAAAGAAGAAAAGAAAACGGAACATTTTTGAACTGTGATTGTAATATTGTTTTGACTTGTAAAGTGAAACTTTTTGAGTTTGTTTGAGTTTAAAGGCAACATTAGAAATTTTTTTTCCTGTTCATATTATGAAATTTGATGAAAACCATTTACAGAAGATTTTATTCTAGGTTTACAAATATTTGTAATTATATTGATTCTAAAATTTTTTTTAGAATTGGGGTTTTCGTGGAATAGGAAATATTTTTTGGGGGGTTTTTGTTTTTGAGGAAATCGTGGGCTGACGTGAGAGTAGGACAGACATTCATCCAATTGGTTTCAGATTGTTGATGGGTAGACGGCAAAGAAAGCAATTCTATCGAAGAATTCGCCGGCCCATGAAGCTGTTCTATTTTTTAGTTTGGAGTTCCGAGAATGGAATAAAAGAAAAAAGGCGTGGCCTACTCCAAAATTTTGTGGATAATGTCTGAGTCTTTCAGTCCCGATGGTGTTTTGGATTCGTGTGTGATTTGGCAAAGTGAAACGGATCTAGGAAAGGCGAGGTGCCTATCTATTGGTAGCCACGAGGGTTCCTGATTAAATTGAAAAGAAACCTGGCGCGGGTTTGATCAGGTAAAGCATGTTTCCTCTGGGGCTTGCAAACCAATGTGCATGGAAACAGAAACTTAATGAAAAAAAATGGGTAACACATTGCTAATTAGTATTTTGCGTGGACTATTTTAGGTGGTTTACAGCATGCGTGCCAGATTGTGATACATTCGGATGTATTGTGATACTTTGTTTTGGGCCATGATTTTTGTGGATTTTTGTGGAATGCTTTGAGCCTTGAAGATATTGTGTTTTAGTTTATGAAATTCTCCGGTTACCTCAGGTAGGGACCTGTTGAGCAAAGAACTGGAGTGTGGTCATGAGGAATCCAGGCGAAATGTATTGCTGGAATGACCAGGGTCACTAGGTTTGGGACCAGGATATGGACCAGAGTATGGTCCTTTTACGGTTTTGAAATTTCTTCAAGGAATTATGGAGGGCCCGTTATGTTGAGAAGATAAAAAATGCATCCGTATGGTACCTTGATGCACACATGTCAAGATGGCCAACCACGCAAAGATAGTAAGAGAAATTTAGATAATAATTAGCCGGGTAAGTGTTACATAGAGAGAAGGTCGCCTTCTAAGTAAGATTTTGTTGCTGTAGTTCAAGTGATTCTTTTTGTGTTTTCAGCCATCATTGTCCTTGTAAATTATTCTGTAAAATATGTGCGAGGTTGATGGAGACGAACGTGAAGAAAATTCCACATCTGGAATTTTGAAAAATAATTCACGGATGAATGTTATATTTTGACCTTCGACCCGGCCCAAAAATACTATTCCAAGGTAATACACCGGAAGGAAGTGACATTCCAACAGCCAGTAATCGAAAGAGATCGCGTGGGCGGATTAAGGCTTATGATATGGGACAAGGTGAAGGTCTCATTGTGCCACTACAGTCATGCACTGGAAGAGAGTAACCTCTGAACTGCATGACAGTTATTTCCACTTGATGACGATTAAACATCCGATTCAAAGATCCAGTAGGTGATCATGTGGGCGTTGAGTTATTATTTAACTCAGTTGAGTTTGGGTCCCAAGCAGTTGCCAGCAGACTCTCAGAGAGTTAGAGACGAGATGTGGTAGGGAAGGCCACACCCGACCGAGGGGGACCTCGGAAACCCCCGATGCAGTTGCCAGTAGAATTCCAGACAGTAGAGACCAGATGTGGTAGGGAAGGTCACACCCGACCAAGGGGGATCTCGGAAACCCCCGATGCAGTTGCCAGCAGACTCCCAGAGAGTTAGAGACCAAATGTGGTAGGGAAAGCCACACCCGACCGAGGGGGTCCTCGGAAAACCTCCGATGGAGTTGACCCCAACATCAGAAGAACAAGACACAATGTGACGGTCATAACAGTGGGGTCAAAATATGAAGTTTACGTTCGGTCTCCAGCATCCTCTCACATGCAAACCCTTAAACAACCCTTTCAAACCCTTGCAATAAAGTGAGAGGTGAATATAATTCTAAAGAAGTCTTCCTGCGTCGTTTCTTCCTGTGTCTTCCTCTTGCGTCTTCTTTGATGCGTCGTTTATCATTGTGTCAGTATTTATCCAGAATATATATGTATGCAACAACAACACCTTCTTTACAAGCAAGATATGACAAAGTCAATTTTCAAGGAGTATAAACTACTTTGAATTTTTTTTTCTCCTAGACTTGTTGTCTAACTTTAAAAAAGTTAACCTATTTACCCATTACTGTCAAGAACAGATGAATTCATGCCTCTCCAAAGAGTATTAGTGTGAAGTGAAATGCAAACAGCCTCATTCAGGATTTGAACTTGCGTCACTGACTCCATTTCTATTAGGCTAAGCACACCTTAGTATATAAAAAGTGTACTTATTTTTAGACAAAGCATATTCCTATTTTTGGTTGAAGTATTTCAATGCTGTAGAGGTTGGTAATAAATAATACCTAATAATATCAGCACACATATCCTTAGACCTAGGTCTCATAAGTGAGTAATGAAAAATTACATTGATACAATAACATGAGATTTTAAATTAAGATGTCTGTGTTCTGGATCAGAGTCCGGATGTTTTGTAATTGATCTTTATGAGTTTTGTGAGCTCAGGTACAGGATAACTAAGAGTTAACATTTGACCTTTGTTTTCTGACATCGAATTCATTGCTATATTTTAAGAGAAAGATACTTGACTTTGCCTCACAGAAACGATACAAAAAGAGAACATTTAACCCTCAAAGAAGTTTCATGTTACCTGTTGGCAGTTGTTCTATCAACTTCTTATCAAACTGAAGATATATTTAAAGGATGCATTTTAGATTTGTATCAGACATGTAACAAAAGAAAACAAAGGTAAAAGTGAAATTATCTCAACTCACCTTAATTGGTATTTTATTTAAGAGATGAGTGAACCACTGGAGTGCAGCTAGTCTGGTTTGGATGGAGTTGTGAGTAAGCATCTGACACAGGACACTGATTACAGAAGCAATATCCAATTGTACGTGCCTGGAAGCAAGAGGAAAATACTATCACTAGAAAATTAAGTATTATCTGCACTTTTTTTTTATACCAATTTGGAATGGACATTTTTTTTAGTTAGGGGAATATAAACCTGGCTCAAGAACAAATTGATTGATTGATTGATTATAACACCATGTCAACCTATTACAAATTATTTCATGCCTAGAAGTTAGGTATTTGTGTACATTGTACATTTACATTTTTTGTGTAGTTTCTCAAGAGTTTTTCCCACAGGTATATGATATCAAATATTCCTGTCTAATACAAATAATTTGCAAGCATCTATTTGAACCACAGATGGAACCCTAACAGGTACTACCACTCTGAATCAGAGTGGACCAGAGAATGACAATGAAAGGTTACTCTATACTCCACAGGGTTCTAGAACTGGAACCTCACTACTAGATGCAGTTAAGCATCATGCCCATGAAAGCCCTTTTATAGGGGTTGGGGGTCTTACCACTCTCTGATTTTTGAATGTATGTTCCCATAGTAGCAAAATATTTGTTAGCATAATAGTATTAAATTGCTCTAATTTAATTAAAAGTAATTTTTAATAAGATTTAGAACTTTAGTAATAATATTGTTGCTTCTCACCTTTATTATAATTTCTCAAAAGGAGATAATTATTAAACACTGATTATACAATACTTTTTATTACTTTGCAGTTAATTATAATATATTAATTGTATAAATAAGAATCTATCTCAGAAGAGCTTTATGTTCTTTCAAGGGAACCTTTAAGTGTTAATTTTTTTTAATTGTAAATAGAAAGATTTTAATTTATTTTTAAAAACAAATTTCAATTCTAGTTAAATCTATTTCAGCTCAAATTCCTCAAACTAGTAAACAGGTTTGAAAATATACCATAAGTCAATCATTTTCTTATGAGATATTCTTGTTTGTTTGGGTTTTATGATATATCAACCCTTGTAGGTTATTTAATGCCAAATCCATTTTTATATAAACAAACAGTTCTATTTCAAACGATTCAGCTTAGCATAAGTACACAGTTTAGTTCTGTTTGACCCATAGATAGGACTATCAGGTGCTACCATTCTGGGCCAGAGTGGACCTGGGAACGATAACAATGAAGGGGTACTCTGCATTCCCCAAAGCTCCAGCATTACTGGAACCTCACCATCAGATTGTTTAGTGTCATATCCAGGACACTTATTGGGAGTGGGGAGGTCTTACCCCTCTTCAGAGATGCAGTCAGTGTATTCAACATCCCCAGTCGACTGGACAAGAGATATTCTTGTACTAAAGTATACAGTTTCAAATTTTAGATGTAGTTTTCAAAATTGCTTAGATTGAATATCAAATTTTTTTAAATTTTAACTTAGATTTCTTTCATCTTATATGTTTTTCTTTCTTTTAACAACAGTGGAATTGTTGATCTGAAAGTTGTGATTAAGAAAACATGAAAGAAATACTAGTCAAAATTTACCAACTTTAACAAACAAATCAATAGAAGCAAAATTTATAAATGTTGATTCTTCATTATATCAAATATATTGAACGATAAGACAAATGGTTTATAATAGCAAGATTTAATGGTATATCAACCCTTGATGGTTATTTAATACCAAACCTGTAGTATATGGTTTTTAAGTGAATAGTTTGTAGGTAAATTTAATTTTTAATAAGTTAGAGATCATTTATTTGCACACAGTTAAATGGTTTCAAGTATGGCTATTTAACACTAATAATTCTATTTAATATCATAATTCCCATTAAAAGATTATACAGCTCTATTTGACCCATAGATTGGACTGTAATAGGTACTATCACTCCAAGTCAGAGTAGACCTAGAAGTAATGGCAATGAAGAGGTACTTTATATTCCCCAAAGCTCCAGGACTGGACCCTCACCATCAGATGGTTTTGTGTCATATTCAGGATACTCAGGTGTTGGTGGGGTCTTACCCCACTGCAGAAGAGCAGTTTGTATATTCTACAGCACCAGCCAACTGGGCTAGGTTTACAATTGTATTTACAGGTTGATTGGTTGGTTTGTTTAAGATATTACTCTTCTATGAGTTAATTAATGCCAAAGTTTTATACAAGCATGTCTGAGTATTCCTATCTAAAATGTGTGTAGAATCGCCTTGACATGGCCACTCTCTCTCTCTCTCTCTGAAATACATAAGTGGAACTGGTGCAGTATATATTTGCATATATATTTATGATTAAAATTTAATGTCATAGCACTTCTAAATCATAAAATCTTTACACAAATGTAGAACAATATCATAATATATTATCAATTTTAAAAGATATAAGGCAGAGTAATAACTTAACTCAGAGTTTTACATCTTTGATTATCAGGCAGTAATCTATGCAGCAGATATTCAATAGAACTACTGTACCCCACTGGCCATCATGACAGAGGGTACAAAAAAAAAAAAAAAAAAATTAGAACTATTTAAAAAAATCCCTTGGTGCTTGTCACATCAACCATCACCAATGTTCCACTGTAGCTGAGAACCATGATAACTAGCATCTCATCATCAACCATGTTGACTCCTCTTTTGATAACACCTATAGACCCACCCTCTCTCAAGAACATAAGACACAGGAAGAACTGCAACACAATGCCATCAAACTCTGACCAGACCATCAGCTGCTGTGTCAATGCCTGCCCATCCTTCATTAGCTGTAACACTTTCATACTCTTTTAGAGTCATGTGACTTCAATGTAGATGGCATAAGTCACATGCTTCAATCTAGCACCAAATTACAAAGTAAATATTTACAGTCATGGCAGTATCTCGCTACCAACTGATCTTTTATTTAGTTTTATTGAATATGTCAGATATGTGGATTACAAGCTCACCAGACAATCAAAGACAAGAAACCAAATCATTATTATCCTGCTTCACATACATATTTAAATTCATAAGCAGGGGAAAAAAATAAGAAAAAAGACCTTATAAATCCATCTTCCCAAACCATTCAGTGATGTAGAAAATAAGCAAACCATGATTTTTAGATTAAAAAATTCTAAGTTAAAGATTTCAAATTAAGATTATTAGTGCTGTGGAGAATAGAAAAGAAAACATTTGGAGTTAAACATAGATAAAAAGTGGAATGGAACATTGAAAATACAGTTATGATTACAAACATTTACAAATGAAACCATTTATTTGTAAACAGTTAAATATCAAGTATTCCTATCTAATGCAAGTTTAGGTTATTTGGTTTAATGGCAATCTTTGGTTATTTAATGCCAATATCTACATACATATATATTATTTGTAAGTGAATAGTTTATAAATATTTTTTTAAATTAGAGTTAATTTGTTTGCACACAGTTAAATGGTTTCAAGTACTACAATCTCAGTGCAATTGGCCCTCAGCTGCATCCTTCTAGCACCTTTAAAATACGATAGGGTTGGGTACCTATTTGCCACAAGAGCAATTTGAAGAATACAGTTAGGACAGTAATATAGGTACTAAGGCTTGACATTGATCGGATTGGATCTCTCCAACTGCCCATCTATCTGAGTAAGGGCTAAAGTAGAGTGTCGCAAGTCATTTGGCCTCTTCAGTTCCCAGATCAAAGACTGCTTAGCCACCAAGATCCCACCCTCAAGCATTACAGGTTACCTCATTGTGGTGGGAGTGGTGGGTCTTAGGCCTCTGCAGAGATACAGTCAATATATTCTACAGCTCCAGCTGACAGAACACCATCAGATACAAATAATTCGAACACAATTATAGGAATTCAAGTATTCCAATCTAATACTTACAATTTATACACAATTATGTAATTTAAAGTTGTATAGTCACACCATGACCATGATTAACTATACAAACACATAATACATATAGAATACATATTGACACAATGAAGACAAGCGACACAGTTCTTAGAAAAATATACCTCTCACTTCATTTACAGGTATGTGTGTGTGAGAGGGAGTTGGAGACCAAACAGAACTGCAACATATTGACTCCCACTCTTATGGCCATCAGCATCTCTTTCCCGCTCTCCAGGGCTGCTCAACCAGAGGCCTAGGGGCCCACTCTGCTGGATGCAGGCTTTCTCTACTGCATCTTGTCACCAACAGGTTTCCAAACTCACTGACTTCCTATCTTCACCAAGTTATATAATAGTTCAATCGCCCACTCAATCTTTGGAATAGCATGTTTGATTGTCATCAAGCAGAAATAACTGTCATGCAGTTCACAGGTCACTGTCTTCCGGTGCATCAGTCTATGACTGTACCACGGGATTTTAACCCTGTCCCCTATTGTCAGCCAAGTTCGCCCACGCCAACGGAATATGCAACTTCCGCGTCTTTGGAATGGCATGTTTGGCCGGGTTGAAGGTCAATATACAACAAAGTAACTTTTTCTATTTAACAATTATTATCATGTGTTTGTACACAATTATATGGTTTCAAGTGCTCCTCTCTAACAATAATTTGCAAGCAATTATATAGTTCCAAATAACTAATAATAATAATCCTTAAAAACAATTATAGCTTCAAGTAACAATTCTTAATACAAATTATTTGTACAGAGTTATATGGTATCAAGTATTCCTATCTAATACAAATAATTTTCAAACAAAGTGATTTGACAAATAAATGGAACTTTAACAGGTACCACTGTTTTAGGTCAGAGTGGAACTGGGAGTAATGGCAATGAAGGAGTGATTCCAGACTTTCCAGAACTGAAGCCTCACCACTGGATACAGTTGTCATATGCAAGATACCCCCACTTTTTATTTTTTGTTTTTGAAGAGAGGATTTTATCCCTCTGCAGAGGATGCAGTCAACATGTTCTAAGCCCTGCCAACAGGGTTTGTTTCTCTGTTTAGAAACAATCAAGGACATATAATTATTACATTTCAAGGGTGCTATCTTTTTAGCCCCCCAAAAATCTAAAATGCCAATGATTCTTCTCAAAATTATACACCATTACAATCTGTTTTCATCTTCCACAAGCCTGCAGTAAAGTACCATTTGTGGTAAATAGAACTTAACAAGAACCAACACACTTCTCTCATGGCATATATGGTAACAAATAGACTACTATTTCAATTTAATGTAAGTCTTAATAAATTTGTGAACTCATAAAAAAAAATCAGATAAAAATGATATTAACTCTCCAATTTCTTCCATATCAGCTCCTAGAATAATAAGAACAAATCCCAGCATAAATACTCAGGATACCCCTTTTTGTGGGCGGAGGCTTAGCCCTCTGCAGAAGATGCAGTCAACATATTCTAAGCTCTGGCTGGAAGCATGGATAACAGTGAGTTTGCTGTCAACATACGTCACAAATATGATGCATTGTGTTTTACTTACCTTAATTGATCTTTAGAAACATCCCCAGACTCTTGACTTGGAGAAACAACCTCCATGGTTTTTGAGCCGGCCGGGGGTTGATCATCCCTAGAGTCTACTATTTGCATCAAGCTAGTGTTCAACATTTTAGCTGCTTCCTTGACCCTGTATAGCGGTTATGAAAAACAACAACACAATGAGGTCCTTATTGCAAAATAAATAGAAAAAAATTTTAATTAATTTTTCTTACAACCTCAGATATCTAAACCTACATAAAGTCTTTCAAAATAGCCCTTGTTGTTTGAATAAGGCACAAAGAAATTTAAAATTAATTTGACAAAAGATTGGTTTCTAATAGTATATCAACCTCCATGGGTTATTTAATGCCAAAGCCATCCTTGTACAAAACAGTAGTGGTACTATTTAACCCATGGCTAGGGGTATAAGAGGGTTCAGAGCTTTCCCAAAGGTATTAGTCTGAAAGTGAATGTAATAGCAAAACTGGAGCTTCAACTCACTATGATGTTGTAGTCCATTTGTCAAAAGAAAAGCAAATTGTATTCTCTTAGCCCATCTTTTAGAACAAATAAGGCTTTCACTAACATTAGCCAGAATTAAATTGTAGTGATTATTTTAGAGAATAAAATGTTTTTGTCAGTAAGAAACACATACTTGAAAGAAAAAAAAACTGCCTTTTAAATCAGTGTAATTACCATATATTCGTATTTTTGAAATGGGCATCTGATGATTGTCTTAAAAAACTCTTAAGACTCAAATCAGCAGATAAGTTTATTTATCATTTATTGATTAATAATTATAAAAATTAAAAAAAACTCCCACATTAGATATGTATCTATGTATTTCTTCTCTTTAGCTTAGTAAATAAAGCTATTTTCAATCTAATTTGAAACTTGATAATCCTAAGAGCTCCAGAATCAGAGCTTCACAATTGGATGTAATCAAGTGTCATACTTGAGATACCTCTAAGGAGAGTGTTACTCTAGTGCAAAGGATATTCTAAACCCTGCAGAGAGAATCTATGAGGATTAACTGGAAAGTTCATAGGCTACCATTATACCCTCAGGGAATATGACAAAATGAGGCTTATTTTTCATTAACATACCCGTCCACACACTTTTTGGAGTGCGTGAATCCCATTGGTCAAAAAAGTCATCAACAGCAGATATGACATTAGTCTATGAACTTTTCAACCAACTAATTGTGTATATATAAGTGGCTTATTCAGTAACTTTTTTCTTTCAAAAGGCTGACTCATCTATAGCGAATTGATGTGTAAAAGGTATCAGATACAAGGTAAAAAGAAAATGATAATAAAAGTAAAGTTGGCAACCCAAAGGCTCCCTTTTCAATAGATACTACTCCAAGGAGGTATCAAGTACCATTTTTTGAGTCTTTGGTATGACTTGACCTGGGATTGAACCCTGGTCTCCTGGGCCATTTACAAACACTCTACCCACAAGTCCAATGGGCCAGTACAAATCTATGATAATGTAATAGTTAATATGTATTTGGCAGAAAATAATATGCATGATGTAAGAATATTCAAGGGTCATTGAAAAAGTTCTTAGCCTCACCCAGAAAGAAGAGCATAGCTGAACCTTTTTGTTTTGGCAACAGTAATATTTCTTATAAAAATAGAAAAATCTGAATTAGTTTTTCTGTTCAGCTTTGATCTTCTTTCTGAGTAAGGCTTAGAATCTTTTAAATGAACCTCATATATTGTATAATGAGTGTGAGTGAAGCAAGCACTTTACAAAACAACCAAGGATGTGAGCATAGCAAGCCTGTTGTGAAGCAACCAAGCTGTCTACAGAATCTAGCACAAAACTGCGCTCTGCATAGTGAATTCACAAATAAATATGAAATTACCTATCAAAAAAAAAAAAAAATCACAAACTAATTTATTGGTCATTTTAAGTGCCATCTAAATAAGAAATAACTAGAGTCTTTTGGGTTTTTTTTTTTTTTTTAAGATGGTATTTCTTGAATGGCCATTCTCTCTTTCAAACAAAAAATATAAAAAAACATTTTTAAAAGGATACTGCTTTTGAGAATCATCATTGTAAGCCAGGCAAGGTAAGGTAGCATTTATGATTCCTGATGCAAATGGTAGCATGGTTCTTCCAGACAATCTGACAAACTCGTATAACCAATTGAGGGCAATCAATTGGATTAATTCATCTGCAATTAAATTAGATTTTTAAAAAATGAATAAATGAAAAAATAAATTTTTTTTTTAAATCAGTAAAGTAAATAACTTTTAATCATATTTTTAAAAAGAAAAAAAATTTCCAAGTGCTTGGTTTTTCTGTGTTTAATGGCCTATCAACCTTTATCCTTGATAAAATTCATAATAGCCACAGATTATTGGTTACTTGAAGCCATATAACTGTGGGATGTCCCTGTAGTAATATCTAACCCATAGCGGTTGAAATAAAAGAGTTCATGCCTTTCCCCAAGAGTATTAGTCTGAAAGAGAACATAATAGTTCAATTGGAGTTCAAACTCGTTACAATGTTGAAGTCCAGCACATTAGCTACTACACCACACGGACTCTCTACCCCCCACTATAGTTTGGTTTCATTTTGTTCCTTTGTTTAATGGCATATCAACCTTTAATACCAATGCCATCCTTGTAGAAGAACAGCAGTGGTACTACTTAACCCATTGCTAGGAGAATAAGGTTCATACCTTTCCCAAGGGTATCAGTCCAAAAGTGAACATAATAGCAGGGCTGAAGTTGAAACTCGCTTACCGCATTGTTGCAGTCATGTCATGGGAACTCCTACTGGCTGGTTGGGTTTTATGGCATATTAACCCTTGTCGGTTATTTAATGTCAAATCCTTTTTATACACACAGATATATATAATTTGTAAATGAATAGTTTATAAGTAACATGTTAAACAAGCCAGAGTTCATTTGGTTGAACACGGTTAAATTATTTCAAGTATAGCTATTTAACACTAATAATTCAATTTAAAATCAGTCATTTGTTTTTACACAATTAAATGGTTAAACAATCCTATTTGACCCATAGATGAGACTCTAACAGGTACTTCCAGTCCAGGTTAAAGTGGATCTGGCAGTAAAGGCAATATGAAGGGGTACCACAGATCTCCAGAACTGGACTCTCACTATTAGATAGTTTAGTGTCATATCCAAGACACTTGCTGAGAGCGAGGTGGAGGAGTCAAACTGCTCTGCAGAGATATAGTAAGCAAACTCTACAGCTCAAACCAACTGAGCCAACTACCCTTGAAATATGACTCATTATCATGACCACTTAGATAACTGATGGAGTTTTTACTAATTCCAACAACCTACATTAATTACTATTCTTATGTATGGGTACCAAATATAAGATGGGTTGTTATCCTGAATTTTATCACATCTAGCCTTCTAGTCAGACTTATCTGTCAACTTGCCTCCCTGCTGGCTTTTTTCTTTTTTAACTTTATTACCCAGCAATTCACACCTCAAAATCTTTTAGCAGCAAGTACTTTCAATACACTGACCTACAATATCACAAATAACAACTAGAGGATGCCAGATTTGGTTAAAAAATGGTTCACTTACCTGAACTCTGACTATGAACAATAAGAATGTTTGCCATCCCGGAATAATTAACTCCATTCTTCGACTTCTGTATTCCCAGCAAGAAAGCATTCAAAACACTTTCACACCTGATGTGAAATATAAAGAAAAATGTCAAAAATCAAATAAGTTCAATTAATTAGTGTAACGTATGGATTTATCCAACCCCTTTACGATAAACTGAATCTGACAAGGTCAATTTTTAAGCAGAGTACAACTGATTTGAATTCCTTCAAGGCCGGTTGCCACACTCAGCTCAGTTTACCCTACTATTTACCCATAAACTCAGGTCACAGAGTTTATTTCCTATACTGATAGCAATTACACAATAAACACCTTAAATTAGTGTAATATTAAACACTCTGAATAGTGGATATATCAAACATTTGCCAAGAAACTGAAAAATCTGGATAATATGAAAAGTCACAATTGTATCCATCATTACAGGAACAATGGAAATGGTCTCCTGAATACCCTGATTAAAATAAATGAAACTCTAAGAACTGGGAATCAAAAAATTTAAACCATCCAGACAACCACATAACTAAAATTGGCAAAAATATATGACTTGTTGTCACTTGGTCTCCAGTGAAAGCAATCAGAATCTATGGCTGTGAAAACTCAACAGATACTAAGGCAAGTCAAAAGTTAGACAATATTCTGGGAGACAATTCAGCAGACCTGGATGCTTTTGCTGATGTTGTGAAGGTGGCAAACTACATTGGACTATGAGATGCCAAACTTGCCTGATACTCTCAGAGTACTGTTCGCCAGATTTGCCACTATGGCTTGGAGCATGGCTGAACAATCTGGTTTTAGGCCTAGATAACCTTACCCAATCATCAAGTTTTGTGCAACCCAAGCGAAATTTCTTCAATTATCTGATTACTGTTCTATGGTCAACTGCACCTTCACCTTTTGCACAACAAATGATTTTGGTTGCTTTTACAGAGTTAAGGCCCAGTTCAAATTCATAAAGCACATGATAAGACTATGTTGCACATTCATATGTGTGGCTTTCAAATCGCACACACAGTAAAGCAATGCACAACATGTCAGTGCACCAACTACCACTATACTACTTCAACTGCTTCAATCATGTGATACAGCAAATTAGCACATACCAAAATATCACAAAACCTTTGACTCACCCAAATACAAAAAAAAAAAAAAGAAATCCAAAGAATTATAACAAGCTAGATGGCAGCATTATTCATCAAAAATATTCAAAGTGTAACAGTATTAATAGACTTGCTGTCACTTGATTTCCAGTAAAATCTGCCAGCTATTACTGATGTGAAAGTTGATCAGTTGCAATAGTTTTTGCAGAGTAAATGAGCCAATTTATGAGTCATCTTTCATATAGAAGTTATGCTCCAGTAATCTAAATAAAAGATAATTAGATATCAATGAAAATGCCAAGTTTAAGGGGGAGCAGAGACAGTTGATATTTACATTCAACTCAATTCAGGCTTGTCAAATAAAATAGGATTAAATTTCTTCAATTCATCAAATCATGTTATACACAAGACCATTCAGGATAAAAACTATTGGCTCCTAGTATTTACCAACCCAGGAAGGAAAATCCAATACAATGTAAATCTAATTTTGAGTCCTCTATCACATGAAGGCCAGAACAAAAATTACCTCATTAGACTAGTCTGACCCTTCCCTTACAGTGCAATCGGGAGGCTTGGCTTTTTTCCTGCCTTATCTTACCTGAAGAGTTCAAAAAATCTAAAAAGCACATGACTTAAAGTAGCCTAAACTTAAAGCAATATTTCTTCTCGGCTTCCTAAGTGTGTTATATACTTTCGCATACATTAACTTGGTATCTATCCAGCAATAGTCCTATAAAAAGGAACATCAATCAACAAAAACTGCAAGCCTATTCTATGCCAAACAACATTAGAAAAATAGTAAATTACAAATTTAAAAAGAAGAAAAAAAAAAAAATTCTAGAAGTCATAATCACAGAAAAAAAAATGAATAAATAAATAAATAAATAAAATGGCTCACTCTCTATGAATGAGGCTGAATGAAAACTACTACATTCTTAACTCCATAACATATTTGCATTCACAAAAATTTCTTTTCACAATATCTCAATCTAAATTATGAATATTTTTTTGGAGGAAAAAAAACAACATCAAATGCAAGACCACCCAATTCTAAATAACATTTTAAAAATACTCATCAATAAACATACTATTACAACAAACTCAAACAAAAAATAGATTAAAAAACATGGCATAATTATATAAACAAAAAAAATACAATGAAGTAGCAATCAACATGGGAACCATAAACATATTTAATAACTGGAAAAAAAAAAAAAAAAAGGAGTGAAAAAGAAGAAAAAAATGACACTTGCCATACATGAATGATGTAAATTTAAAAAAACTTTTTATACAACAAAATGCTGAAAAAAAAAAACAAAAAAAAAAACATGTTGATTATACCCTTTCTTGGAAAATAACTAAAATAACTAATAATAATGGAAAATGCTAAGTAAGAAAATTTCAGACAATTTTTATACAAAATTGAACATAATTCAATAAATTTTCTAAGAAAACAACGACAAAAAATGTTAAGAACCATGACTGAAGTTTTTAAGACATCCTTAAGAGAAAGACAGCTGCCTATACACATGCTAACTACCAAAAGCAATACATTGTAAAGTCAGAATGGTCATTTTATTTTAGATTAAACAACAGACACAAAATCAAATCTATGAATTATAACAAACTAATGCTTATAGAACATCATTTCTGCCCAAATGGCCACAACTTAAACAGATGGTAAATTCACCATCATGGAAAAAAATTAAATTGAACAGTATTATGAGAATAATAGAAACACAAAGATAAATGGATAAAATATCATCAAACATTGACTCAAAATCTCTTAAACATCAAACTAAACCATCCTCAAAATATCCACTTTAAAATAGGATGGCCAAATATGGGTTGGTACAGGCATCTAAATAAAACAAGTTGCTTAAGTTAAAAAAAATAGCCCACCTAACAAATATCTTCCAAGTGTAAAGCTGTCAGGTGTTTACAATAACAGATCATAAGAGGATCAGTTCAAAACACTTGAACATAAGAATTTTGATTCAAGGAATGGAACTG